>VZTH01005950.1:589223-749481 GCA_013397815.1 Aleadryas rufinucha
AAAAAAAAAAAAAAAAAAAAAGAAGAAACCTACCCCAAACCTCCTTCCCAGGTGACAAGGACAATAGGGGAAAGCTCTTCCCTTACCAGTCCTCTAAATACTTACTCACGGGGTTTTCAGTTTGTGTGAGCCTTGAGAAGAAAAATAAAATAACAAAGTTCCCATTCTGCAAATAGACCAGACTTTTTATTTTGCTTACCAGTCAAGCTTATCTGAGCAAAATACTGTTTCTTCATCACACACATTCACTCTGTTTCAAATTGCAAGGATCTATGCACAGGAGATATTAAGCTCATATGCCATCTGTAACTACTCACCCTAACATCAAGTATTAGTTTAAAGCAAGGACCACTTTCCCCTTCTTCCCACTCCACACGACAGCTCAGCCCTATGCCAGAGACAACTTACACAAAGACAGTAGGAAAAATGAGGCCCTTACTGAGCAAATGCATCATCCTCTCTCCGTTAAGACCTGTTGTGAGCCTAGACAACAGATTACGCCAGCACCTCTTTGCTTGCCCCTTCCCAAACTGGGGATGCTGGAGGAAAAGCAGACCATATGCTCAGGAGAAGGAAGCTATCCACAATGAATTCCTGCATTTCAAACTTCTTCCTTCCTGAGTCAACAGTAAGAATTTCCGGCCAAAGTCATGAAAAGACAGCACATGCACGCCTGACAACATGTTGTGGAACTTAGTAGCTACAAAGAACAGGGACACCCTCTCAGGAAGGCAACCAGGCTTCCTAATCTAACTGGACAAAACAGTAAACCTTTCAGTGACAAGCAAAGATCCCAAATTAAATCCCACCAAGACAATGTCAAATAAAAAATTTAGAAATCTCTATACTAGGTCAAAGAAAATTGAGAACTACTCACCATATTACAATGAACTTCCACCGAATTTTCTGAAATTCTTAAGCTCAGAAGGAGCTTCAGACTACGGACAGATTACTGGAGCTCCTAAAGAACCCTCTCTTCAATCACCCATGGAGGACTAAAAGAAATGAATTCTGATTGCCCGCTTCCATATATTACCTTCCTAATTACTCCTTTTATACCTTTTAGGTGCAAAGGTGCTAGCAGGCATCCACTTTCCAAGTGTATTGCAGTCACAAGCCATAGCAACCCCTCTAAAAGCTCCTGGCATAAAGATGATGTGAACAAATACGGGCCAAGGTTACTGCCACAAACACAACAGATTGCTGATGGAAACAGATAACCCTTATAGTGACTTTGTGTTGTGTTATTTCAAAACATTATTCATTAAAGTATGGTGTTTATTGCTCCAGATCCTGCACCATCATGCTTTATTATCTAAGTCAAGCTGTGTACCCTCAGTTAAGAGCACTGTCTTCCACATGTTTTATTTCTCCTGGTAGTCAGCCATGGTGAGCTATATATGCAAACAATATTTACTGGGGGCTTGGGGATTTATTTCGCTTTTGCCAGGATTGCTGTTCTTTGCACTGCATGATTCTGCCTCAAGTGCTTAGCACCTGCTCAGTTGCAGCCAGACAGCAGTTCAGGCTATCCATTCTAATGGCTTGTGACTAATGCTGCTCATCTGGGGTGCTTGAACCAAAAACTGGAAAGACAGCGTGCTATTTCTTCCTTTTACTGGGAAGACTTTTTTTTCTATCTTGGCAGAACATATTTGGGATATTCAGGCAAAAAATGTTGAAACAAAGTGAGAAAAGAAATAAGAAGGGGGTTGGATTTTTCTTTCATGAGAGATCATTCAGAATCTTGTTTGAAGTAGCTTTTCTTTCTCCCTATCATCAATAGTACACAAGGCTTTGCTAATGCTTTATAATAAATAAGACTGGTCCAAATTATCAAATTTCTCCTTGTATGAAGGTAAAGTTCTCAAGAAAGGCATGATCTGTGCTTTTCCTCTCAAATTACTAAGGTTATCAATGTGAGAACCTGGCCTAGCCTTTTATACAGCACCTATTTTTCAAGTGATTCAAGCACCAAAAACAATCTTTACCCCATCCAGCTTTAAAACTAAACTAAACAAAGCACATTCACGGTCTGGAGCATCTTTCCTGATGAGGAGAAAGAGCTATGTCTGAAAGTAAACTCAACCCACCTTATGGCCGAGCTCTGTGCACATCCATCATTACACTAAAACAAACCCTGGGCAACTTCATCTCTACTGACCACACTGATCATATTTGCTTTCAGTTCCCACATAAATGGTATTGGATAAATCAGGATTTATAATATATAAAGCAGCCTGACCAGGAAAGTAACATCTCCAAACACATCAATCAGCATTCTATCAAAAGTTGAACTGGCTGTCTGAATTTCTTCAAAACACAAAGTTAAATTTTGAATATAATTGAGGCTCACTGTGCCAAAAGGAGGAAGCATCCAGTCACCATGTAGAGGAACTTTACTTCAGGCTACATTGCAGGTGCTTGAAGACACTGGCCCTCTAGCAGAGGGCCAAATTTTTCTTCATTGAGACAGGGAACTTCAGTGTACCAAAACTGAGGTATTGAAGTTAAATGGACCCTCTCTGGTGATCTTCATAAATATTAGTGCCATTCAAATACCTAGACATCTAGTTAGTTAAAATGTCTACAGATTTGTATTAAATATACCAGAGAACTCTGAAGTTATCTTAATGAAGTATTTGGAATGGACTAAAGGTTTTCAGATCTGACCTTAAGCTGAACCCTCTTACCAGCCTGAATCCAAGCCTTTCAGAAACACTTGGAATAAACATCCTTTCAGGCTGAAACTTCAGGCTTTCATGTTCATTTTTCTTTCAATTAGTATGAAATCAGAGTATTTCACATACTATTGGTGCCTTTCATAGAAGGAATGGTATAAACCTGTGCAAAGGGGACTTAAAAAATCTTGTGGTGTATACTTTGGCCAGCACCTCTAAGACACTGGAGACAGCACTGAAGGTTCAGGTTCATCTTCTAATAAGTACAAGTCAAAGTAAAAATTAAAAAAAAAAAACACCACACAAAACAAAACCCACAAAAAACCCCAAAACCATCAACTGAATCTAGCCCACACAGAGGGGAAATAATGGTAGGTGGTATTGACCTTATACTGGGCCAGCAGCAAGATGCTAATTGTCAAACACCTGTAGGGTTAGACCTACCAAGAAGGTGACATAGTCAGTAAAGGTTTTTGCCAACTTTAATTCTTCAATAGCAAGTATCTGCCTCCAGACACATACCACAGATTAAAAACTGACACCAAATGAATTGGTAGACATGTTTAGCCTATTTAGCTGGGCAAGGAGAGGTCAAAGAATAGCATATGCTGTTACATACAGCAAAGACACTGTTATTGATTAGCACCCAGGCCCCATATGAGCGTGGAGCAGAGCCCCACAGACTGAGCTCAATGAAAAGAACAAGGTTGTGAGGAGCTGTGAGGTTCAGCTGCTCCCCCCAATCCCTCTCTGCAGCACAGCAGTCTGTTCGATCAACTCCAACTCCAACTGAGCTGGAGAGAGAATCCAGAATTACACACAGGGTAAATCTGTGTGTAACCAAACTGCCCACACAGAAGAAGGTTCATTTCTACAGCAACATAATACAGACAACATGTTTGATGCAATGGCACTTGCACAGGACAGGAAAGAAGGTGAGAGGTGTGTGTGCTTTGGGAAACGAGTTTTCAGGCTGAATGGCTGTGCAGGCCCTTGCTGTGTTGTTATTATTAACTTTGTTGTATATCTGGTTTTAGAGTGTCACTTTGAAACACCAACAAAGTAAGTGAGGTACAAACTTCTCACAGAGCCTTGAATCGACATGTCTGATTCTTCCTCTTGGAAAGAGCACTCTCAGGGTTAAGAGGTTACTTTAGTCTCCTTGTATATTCATTTACTTCTCTGATTAAATTGTCTGTGGCAAATCAGAGTAAATGTCAACGTGGTGTTCTCTTTTAGTCACTGCATCACTAGAAACTTTGTACTCTGCAGCTGACGAAAAGAAATGATATTGTGCCAACACAATGTTTGGCAGCAGTGACTTACAGTGCAGGTCTCAGGCTCAAATCCTGCCGTATGGCAGGTTTGTTACAGATTATACCTTCTAGACACTGTAGTTTCAATTCACTCCACCAAAAAGCCCTCAGATGGCGATGGTGATGCTTCCTGCAAATATCGCCTAGATCAGAAACTCTGCTCCAAAGAAACGCTCAGCACCATATGCTGAGTTGGTTTTTGCCTCTTGCTTATGCATGCACTCAATGTTCATTTTTAGGAGTCAGTAGACATCAAGCACTGGGAACCTAAACAGAAACAGGTTCAAGGCAGATCAGACATATCATATTTACCTACACATCCTATTCTCTTGGAAAGAATTTAAGAATGAAAGTTATTGATCCAGAAAGCTAGAAAGAGCTTCACTAACACATACAGTGCTCACTGTATCAAATATTAGGAGAAGATGAGGATTAATACAGCTGGGAAAAGGACCCAACAAGAGTGGTGGATCATGAAGGGCCATAGGAAGCAAAGGGAGAAGGCAAGAAGGAGCCTAAGAAAGCTGGTGAGGACCTAGGGAGGTTTTACTACCTGAATATAAAATGACAGCTTGACTGGGCAGATTTAGAAAAACTTTCCCTTTATAGCAAATGGCATGTAAATAGCACACTGGGAGAACAGAAGGCCCTCATTCCTCTCTAAACCTGAATAGAGTGTCATTTGCACCTTGCTCATATAGGCAGATAGCTTGAACATCAGCATGTGCCTGAACAGTACAGCAGGAAGAAAAGAGGGACAGCGAGTGGTGAAAGAACTTTTTTTTTGGGTGCACAACCTATCAGTAGCACAGAAAGTATTTGGGCTCCTTGCTGTTCTCATCCTAAGTGGTGGTGCTGCTTTTTGATTTGGGATCACCTGTAGTTTAATGTTTAGGTGTTTGAAATGCCTCGTGTCTTAATATTTGAAGTAATCCTGAGGTAGTCAGATCACTTTAACAATTCTGAGTATATTCTTACTTCCTGCCCAGGAGTTCTGTTATCATTGTGCTCCAAAGCCATCCTTTGAGGACTCTCTAGAGCCATATGATTAGGGATGGGCCAGGACAGGGTTAATCCTTTATTCTCAGCAAGCATGTAGTCTAGTAATGGAAAATGTAAAGATAAAAGCAGCTGCCATCAGCACGTTTTCTTCCATAACAGCACTTTGATGTTGAATTCATTGTGGTGCAGGGAGAGCTGGGCCTGGTTGCTTTTCAAGGATGTAATGAGCAGTGTCTAATATGATCATTATGGTAACTGTTATCAGACATATTTCTGCATCTGAGCATGTCATGACACCACAGCCAGTTTTATGTCTGTGTGCACATGAGGCAGACAGCCGCCAAGCAAACATCCTTAAAGCGTATGCATCTTTCCAGTGGGTAAAATGGGCCCACACTGATCCCTTCTCCACTCCAACAGCATCTACAGTCTCAGAAGTCTGTTGCTCAATCCTCCCTCACCCCACGAGACCCTCATTAAGGTGTACACGTGCAGTGGCTTCAGGCCAGCCTTCTGCTCTGCAGTCATTAGCTCATTGCAGTGTACTGTGATTGCACAGGTACACAGCAGATGCCATTATTTGAGCTGGCATTTACCAGCAATTAAAACACAATAACTACAGAGCTTATCAAGACATTTTCTCTTTGTGGGATTGCTTGGTTTGTTTCCATATTATAAGTGGGAATAGCTGTAATCCCTGTTGACAAACATTGACACCTCACCTAATGCACCAGTTACTTTACATCTTGAGGGTTTTTGATCTCCCCAATCTCTGTCCATTTGCGTTAGGTTTCACAGCATTTTGGAAATGTTTTTGCTTGTCAGGAATGAGTCGTATGCCACTTATCTGCCCCACACTGATGCTATCTAGTACAAGTACAGAGTAGTTAAGTAATGCTATTGTAAACCCAGCCTTCTAGGGTTTCCTTTTCTGGCAGTGAAGTGTATGTGTCTGGGTTGGTTTGTGTTTTTGACACCCCATCACAGATGTTGTGCAATACCACGTGCATCTTCTTCCCCCTGCTGAACAATCATCAGAGCTGAGAGAGGTTTATTTTATTCTTAATCAGAATATATTTCGAGGCTGTTATTTTTCTCTTCCATAGTCCTAGTAATTTCCCACTGCCTCAATCCTCAGCAAGAAGTGTGTTTGGGAGAAGTCAGACATCTTCTGCTGCGAGGTACAGAAAACACATCTATTGCTCCTCCGGAAAGTTTTAGCACCTGAAACCCACCACTAAAATTCAGACTGCTCTGAAATCAACCAACTCTCATCACACATGGACAAGACTTATGCAATGCATTCTATGTTTTTCTTTATGTGTTTCAACCAATAAAACTGCTGAATGTGAATTGCTTAATTGCTGAATTCATTTCCTGAGTGCATCTAAGAAAGAAAGAATGACAATCAAGTTGGACTTTAGAGCAGAGTCCCGTTCAGCAGTTCTGAGATAACTGGAAATGAAAGCACAACCCTTCTTCAGCTCCACTGGACTCTCTGGCTGGGTCAGGAACAGAGACAGAGCTAAGAATAATGTGTTTAAAAATATTTATAAAAAAATAAGAGGACTCCTCACTTCTTTTAATTAAAGCCCTAAAGAGGCCCCTAGGCCGGGCTGGCTCCACTGAATTGTCATCTTCAGTTTCTCAGCATAACATCAACGCTGCATCATTTATGGAGGTGTATTTGCTTAAGAGTTGTCCTCGTTAAAATTCAATTACATTGAAACTATACAATCCCTCATTGTAATAACCTGATAAAAAGTCCTTAACTGCCACACCATGTGCCCATTTAGCAAGAAAATTAGCTCAGCAAAGCACATAGTCCTAATTTAGCAATTAGGGTGCAGTTTGTATCAGGCTATTTCAATAAGATTGGGAGGTAATTTACAAGGTAGTTTTGCTCATTGCCTGCTATTAAGGGCATGTCAATAGTGAACAGAATCCCTAGTGCACATCTGCATAGAAAATGATATCTTTGTGATTTTTTAAGAGTAAAAAAGATATCAGGATCTTCTGTTTGTAGTATGGTTGCCTAATCAGTATATTATATTTTCTTTCTGTGTTGAAAGGTGAAGCGGATATATGTTACAAGAATGTTTTACAAGATGAACCGTGTTCCTACAGCACCAGGGAATTTCTTTGATTTTGAACTACTTGATTTTTTGAAAGCTTAGATGTGATTTTTGGGGTCAAATTCTCCTGAGTGTATCTTAGAAACACCGAGTGGAGTATAAGCTTATTGACTGTTCCCTGAAGAATGAGCTGTGAATTTAAGAGGTTTGTGTAAGGATCTGCTTGTGGCTCTGGATGACTGTGACAGATTTATTAATCATGAGGAGATCATAACCTGTAGAGCTTTCCACACCTTGACTTGACGGGGCAACTAACTTTTGTCTGTGCAACAAGAATATTTGTTGAGGCGTGATACCAACACCATGAACTGTATTTCCATAAGGTCCAAGAGAGTCAAAGTGACATTGTTGACCTCTTCTCTGCAGCTTTTGTCACAGACCAGGTAACAGAAAAGCACCTTGCTCCTAGGCGCTCCCAGAAAAGCATCTATGCACCTTGCTCTCCATATCCACCACTACCAGCAGCAGTAGCTTTTAATTACTGTGGTATATGTGAAGCAGTTGACCATTGCTAATCAAAGCTAAAAGGCCTCCTAGAAACAAAGTTAGTGATGTACTCCCAAAGTTTTCAACACACAGAAGCCTATTAATGCCTTTTGCCAGTGTAGTGGAGTAGTAAGTTTCAGAGACCATAGTTCAATACGGCTCCAGGACTCCAGCTGTAAATTGGGGAATTTTCAACTCAAGACTGATGGGGAATACTCCAAGAGAAAACAATGCTGTCCTGATATTTAGGCTCTGGCTCCCAGTACAGCCAACATTTGCTTGGAGTGGGATCTGATGTGACCAAGACAAGCTGGTTATACAGTGTCTTTTCAGTTTGTCCTTTATTAGGCTGTCTGCTAGCCAGTTTCTTTCATTGGCCTTTTGGTGGAGTTTTTGTTTATTTGATTTTTTTAAACAATGTTTCACGACAATTTTCAAAAGCCTTTTCATGGGAGCCAGTCAAGAGAGCTCTTTCTCACTGGAGCTGTTTCTAACCCCACAATACTGCAGCAAAGGTGGCATGAGAGTGCCTCAGGAATGAGGATACATTTCTGAGGTTATTCAGAGCATTTTTAATTCATTTTCCTTCTAGCTATCTTTCAGTTTATATTTAAACCTTCATTTTGGTCCCTTGCTGTTCATTTTGTTATGAAGTGTTAATGGTTCTCTAAAAGTATACATCTTCTGTTTATGTAAGTGATTTTTATCTCATACTAAGTCTCTTTGCCATGCTAATGAAGTGAATTACTAGCTTTAATTAATATAATTACTAGCTTATTTTCCTTGGTATTTTTTAATAACAGAATTGAAATTCTATTTGTTATTTATAAGTGTTTATGTGGAAACATAGATAAACTAATAGTGGTTCTGTTCTCATGTGCGATATCAGAATAACATAAAGGGTTACCAGTAATAAACTAATGCTGAACTACCCAAACTAAATAGCTAATTAAACTTTTGTGCATATTTAGTTACACATATATTTTTATGTGCAAAAGTATTATCATATCTACAAGTACCCTGTTTTCACAGACAAGGTTTTACATGCAGAATTATCATACATGTAATTTCTGTTGGGAGGCAATGCTTATATTTTTCCCTTGGAAAAGCTGAGTTGCTTGGCAAACACGAATTTGACTGAGCAGGGAGTTGGTAGTAGATCACACAGCTGTTGACTTTGGGGGTCCTTTATTATTCACAGAATTTAAGCTTTCATTTAAAAACAACTAGCCAAAACAAAAAATTTTCATTAGCCTTTGTAATATTAGAAATACTCGTATCAGACTCTTGCCGTGATTTTGCTCATTTTCACATCTGAAACAGTCACAAATAGCAAAATGCAAGATGCATCTGTATGATTACCCGAGATCTGCCAATTTTCCATCAAGCCATTGTGGTTACACTATGGACCACTCAAAGTACAAAAAATCTGGGGTCGTCAGGTAGACAGACTTGTTTTGACACAGAAGAAATCGTTTATCAATGTCTCAGTGAATTCCTGTAGCCACAGCTCTAGGGGTCACAGCTCCTTAGAATCTCTACTGAGCTCCTGTGATAATGACGTGTGACTTTTGAGCCTTTGCTCAGTGGAGACTAGGAAGATATAAAACAATCTAGAAATAGCTTGTCAGAAGTCATATAACCCATGACTTGTCTTCACTCCACAGGCTCTTTGCGTACTAGAAATTCTCTATTCTTTTGTCTTCATTGTTCTAAAGGAGGTTGCTCCTGTTGCATCCGTTCCCTGACAGGTTGGAACTGGCTGATAACACGATCTCCCAAGGAGCAGCAAGAGCAGGTTTCTTTGTGAGGGTGACAGCAGAGCTAGCAAGGCAGTGCCTTCACTGGCCAGGACAGGGCCCCATAGTATCTGAAGAATAACAGAGCATGTCTGGTCATGGTGGCCTCATACAGGCAACCAGGACACTAGGGCGGTCAGAGAAGAGGTTGCGATTCCTGTGAATGCATTCAGTCTCTGCTTCCAGGCTGGATAAAGAACTCAGGAAGGGCACATCCCAACTCAGAAGAGGCTCTCAAACTGCATCAAATGAATTGTATTTCCCTTTATGTGCTACTGTGAAACAGCTTTTCCTCTCCAGCCTCTGGGCACTACATAAACAAATACAATGAGCAGGCAAATAACTACAGGGTGACCTATTAAGAACTGCAAGATTTACTCTTCTAGAAACGTGTGATAGTCAGCATCCAAAGTGTCTGTACAGTATAGTCTAGTCTGTACAAATTACCAGCACATCATTGGCTGTGGTGTAAAATGCTGCCAGTGTCCTGAGCTTGGGCAAACTGTTTCCTTAGTCACACATATCCTGCCTTCTCCACCTACAAAATGAGGCATGTAGAAGGGTTTAGAGCCTGAACTCCTGTATGTTTGTAAATGGCTTTGAACACCATGGGTGAAAGACACAACTGAACGGAAAACTCACTGGAAGCTAACACTTGAGAAGAAGCGAAGTGGAAAGTTCTGGAAGCTGGGCAAGAGACAAGAAAGAGCAAGGAATGAGAGAACACCTACAACTGTGGTTGTTCCCTTTGATGATGCTCATCTAAAAAAGGGACCAAAAACGAAGATAGAAAGGAAGTGGTAGGCTGCCAAAATGTGCAGGCCTAACTGATTACATCAAACAAATTACCTCCCCAGAGTGATTTATGGGCTAATCTCTCACCAGGGGTGCAACTTATCAGCGAGTAGCCAGTACAATTAATGTTGCTCCATGAATCACTGGCAGTGCTGGCTCCTCGGCAGGACTTTCTCACACAGTTTGTTATTACAACAAATGAAAGGTTTGCCTGGCCCTGCTCTCACCTGGCACAGGAATTGCTGCTCAGGGCTGCAGACCACAGGAGGTTCCTGCAGCCTAAGCAGGGATCTGCTTAATTGATAGGTTTGAGCCAAAAGGGCTGTATAGAGGGACATAAACTGAGAACAGGACTCAAAACTGTGAGCAGGGCAAGTGATACGCCCAAAAATGGAAAACTAGGTTTGGCTAGGGAACAGTCATACTGAGAAGGAACATGATCTACTGAAAACTGACCTAAGCTCACTTTGTGTTATCCTCTCAACAAAATGGTTCTTGAAAAATAGACAGTTTGATGTCTTTGAACTGGAAGAAATGGTTATGTGTATTTACAGTTCAACTAATTAATGAAGAATTAATCCTCTATGACGCATAAACAGTGAGTCTTAAAATGCTTGAGACACTATAAAAACAGTAGCACAAGTAGCAGGGGATCTATATAGAATTCAAACTGATGTTTTAAAGCATAAGGGAACCACTGCAGCAGCAGTGAAACAGCCAGCTCATGGGAGCAAATCCTATTATATATGCCCAAAGAACTGGCTGTAATTTAAAAGACCATAACACCTGGTTTACATGGCCTGAGTTAGAGAGATGAGCTGCTTTCACAGCTTACAGGCTAGTGGTTACAAACTTTACCATTCGTTATGGTTCCTCAAGAGATATTCTCAATCACATGCCTTTTGTGGAAGAGGTTTGTTATCTTTCTAGGATGCTCTGAGACCAAAATAATGCCATTAGAAAATCAAGACCTAAGTCTGTATGCAGGGAGTGTTTGGATGATAGCTTTACTTTATAGAGATAAACACCAGCCTTAACAAAGATCCGAGCTCCTTCTTTACCCTTTCTTTCAACTTTCATTAGTGTCTAAATCTGCCAGTCTGGAATAGGTTCCTTTGTCAGAGAAATATAGCTGAAGAGATGATTCAACTTTGTGCTGCATGAGAAGTAGCTCAGAGCTGCAGTACTGATGAAGGAATCAATACAAGGGCATGGATAACAGGATGAGTGGGAAGTCATTCACACTTTGCAGGTTTCCCCTGGGAAGTGTGCTGCTGCTGTTGGGGAAATGATTGTTCATACAATGGTGTTCTCTGCAAGCATGCGAAACTATGCTGAATTTATCCTGCTTATTCTTATACTTCCATATAGCTTCATGGTTCCATATGATCCATAGAGCAGATCAAAAGGCCACCAAGTACATAATGGACTGTCAGCAAAATTGTGGGCTTGAGAGTGGTTCTCATTGCACATGATTGGAAGGAGCAATTTTGAAGTCAGCAGGATACAGGTTTTGTCTTCCATGGAAACTAGCAGGTAACACGGACTGTATTTAGAAATAAGAGCATTGGCAGGATACACAGAGAGTGCTTACCTGAAAGCCTATCCTACAGGACATGTTGAGGATATCTTTTCTGCTTAGTAAGGGAGGGGGGAAATGTCCATTTTTATTGCAAATGCCTCCCAGTCACTGACTTTTTCCTGGATCAAAGGAGTGAGATCCTCCTTTGGATGCATGGAAGTAACATTTTCTCCTGTTAATTTTTATAAAGAAAAATTGAGAAATCCAGGCTCCTTTTTTAGCCTGGATATTTCCAGGTTTGAAAAGATTTTGAGAAGTATCTTGTGGCTTTAAACCAGGAGTTGAGGCAAATGGGAGCAAATCTGTTCTGAGGCTATACTGATAAGAAAGTAAGGGAAAGTGGCAAGAAGGGAATATAGACATAACTGCCTATAACTTGTAAGTGTTAAACCATTGTTTGTGTTTGATTTCCATTTCTATGTATGTCAATTGACATCTGTGTCCTAGTTCTAATTCTGCCCCTGGGACAAGGGGACATCCAGCATTTCAACCCTTCTGTAAGGTGATTTTCAATGACTGCCTCAGCAACTGCCCCCTCCAGCTCAGAACAACTTTAGGGAAGCAGAAAGATTTGGCATTTGAAAGCAAAGGTATGCTGTTTGTTCCTGAGGATACGAGTCATGCTAATCTCTGAATGCCTAATGTGAGGTGCTTCCAAGCTTCAGTCCACTCTCAGTGCTTGTGCAATGCACACATTCATTGCTGTCCAGTTGGAGGTACAGGAGCCACCTTGGGCAGAATTTAGCCTTGTCGTTTCTGAGACCTACAAGTGCAGATACCTACAAATGTCTTCATGAGCAAGTCCATAACAATAAAGTGATTAATTATAAAGTGACAAATTAGGGAATAATTCAATAATTTTTGCAGCAAAAGAAATAGGTTTACCCAATAACTTACCCAAGCATGAGTTTTACTACAAACAAAAGAATGAACTTGCCACATACCTCAAAATAAACCTGCATAACATTGTGTCGTAAGATGTTGTAGGGATCAATGAAAGGTTCATTCAAAAGCAGTGAAACACATTTATTCAATTAGGTCATTTGGGGCCTATTAACCCTCATGGTCTAGATACAGCCTTCAACTCAGCAAGTTTTAAAGTTCATTGGCACCCAGGTGGGGGTTTTCCAGGAAGGTTTTCCATACCAACTATTCTGATCTGCACCAGCTGCTAGAGATGGAATAGGGACTTTAAAAATACATAGATCTGACAAAGCACAGTTGTGCCTGTGCACTGTAGTTTCTAGATTCAGTACTAAACATCCTTACCCTCACCAGCTCTGAAAATGCCAAATGTAATATTCTGGTTTCCTCTTTCTGCTGCTAGACAGCTGCTGCTTTCTTTCTCCATAAATAGTTTTAGTGTGGTTTGGCCATATTTTGGGCTCTTGTAAGGGCTTCTCGTCCTAAGAGTAACAGGAATTATTCACTGTTTGTTCCAAAGAATTTGCAAGCTGGATTATGTTTTTTATCCTCCACTGCATTAGAAAAAGATATCTTTTAACCACTGGCATTTCAAATACAAATCACTGAAAAGAATCCATGTCCTCAAGGAAAAAAACCCAAACAATTAAACATGTAGTCCTATAATCTTCAGTGTCCCTATCCATTCCACTAAAGAGCAAAGGAAAAGCCATCATTTGTACTGAGAACTGTGGAGTGGTGTGGTGGACAACACTACACCAAGATTAAGTGAATTGTCTCTTATTATTTAGATAATACCTGTTTCTAGATTACAGATCTACTTTGTAGGCATGGCACATATGCACTACCTTCAGCTCATGTCAACACACTCTTGGTCTCTGGACTGTCACCTCCACATACTTGGAAGATCACAGTCTGTGGAGGTGACAAATAGTCCCATCTCGGGGAGTGCTAAAAAGTGCCTTTTTCTTATTTGATTACTTCTTACTTGCTCAGAAAGACACTGTGGCACTGAATTAAATGAGCATTAAAGTGTGAAATTAATTTCTGATTTTCAAACAAAGAGGAAGATGGAACTGTGTAAGAACAAAGTATATTCACAGTGAAGAAGACACTTCAGAATACTTCATGTTGTTCTACTCTGTCAGTGCCACTGCACCTACAGGACCACCAGCTTCTCCCATTAAACAGAAGTTCTTCCAACCAGCAGCTCAGACTACAGGACCTGACTTCAGTCACAGTCAGATCTCACTCCAGCTCCAACTTCAAAACCCCTACCTGGAGATGAGAGTATTCTACCACTGACAATAACAACAATGAAATGTAGATGTGGCAGGTAGTCTAGATTAAACCATCCTCAAATGTGTGTGGCATGAAAGATCCCAGCAGCGCTGCACATCTGATTTTGAAAAGGAAGAAGGTTTGGACCATTTGGGGCAGAGGAGAGCGCAGTCCACAGTCATGATTTGAGCAGTTTCCATAATACTTTCCACCCTATTTCTTTGTCAAAGAGGTTCAGCCCTCTTTACTTCAGACAAGAAACCCATCCTTGCATATAACTGAGAAGGCCAGCTTTAGTATGCTGGGAATCTTTTGTGTGAGTCAGGCTGTGAGGCATGCTTCCAACACTCCTAATTTGTGTTCAGTTTGTCTTACCCAAATGTTTTTATTTAAGAGTAAAGAAATTCAGTCAGGAACCCGTACTGACCATCCCTGGATTTCTGTAGTTTCTCTGTGAGAATGCTGTGAGCTCGACCTTCCAAAGCAGCAATACTTTCTAAACGGAACAGTTGTAGCCCGTTTCCAACTGGATCCATATAAAGTGGATAGAGAGACACAAAATAAGCTCACTGCAGCTGTGATGACGCAAATTGCTTGGCCTCCAGGAAATTAACTACACTGTCTTTCAGAAAATGTTTTTTGACAGCTTCCCTGATCATCCCCATCCACTGAGGAATTATGCACCAGAGCAGTCATTCCCATGTTTCACTGGTAAGGTCTCTGATGCAGCTACTGCTGCTGATTTGATATTGTCCAGATTTTACTTTTCCCTTCCTTGTGAAGCTGGTGCATCTGTGCACAGACACTGGGGTCCTGTAAGACTAAGGAACCTTTATTTTTGTAGACCATGGCCACACTGCCTGCATTGTCTGTATCAGGAAAAACAGTAATCTCCCACACTGGTCCCACTCAAGAGCATCAGCAGGTCTGCCTACTGTCTTCACACACTGTACTTTTCCCTCTGAAATTCCTGAAATTCTGCGCTCTGAGATGCCTGCATAGCTAGCTGCCTGGTGACTGCATAGCAGCAACAGAGAATTCAGGCTGCCTTCTTAGCAGCAAAATATGAGCCCTTAGGAAAAAAAAATTGATGGAATGTCACAGTGCACCTTCCCTATGATAGAATATTATTGATCCTGTTTTCACACTGGAATCTGGAATGGAAACTGAAAAATTCATTCGTGCTTATTTACCACAAGTAATGGAAGAGTTAAGCAGAGAAGCCTGATTTTCTAATTCTGCCTTTTGCACCTGCCATCCCTTACCTCCCCTTCCTGCTCCAGTCAGAATTTTCCTTTGCTAGTGCCAATGATAGGTCCCAAAGAATTTTGGACACTGAAGGGTGAACCTGACAATTCACACTGGGCACAGGGTAGTGCCAAGTGCTTTGTTAGAAGCCAGGAGAAAAAAACTGTACAGGTTCTTTTTATACAACAAGCCCAAGAAAAGCCATACTATCAGAACACCACATCCTTCTTTCCTGGCATGGCAAACATGCTTCCCACGAGGAGAATCTCACACAAATTTTAAATCCAGCCAGAAAACCTCCTATGTGATCAGAGACAGGTGGACATCATACATACAGAGTGTGCAATGAATGTAGTTAATCTCTCCTTTTCAGAGCAAGTAAAAAAAGTTATTAACAAACACAGCACGAGTTTCTGTTTGGAAAGCTATTTCTTGCGTACATAAAACAGAACAACTCATCTCCTTTAGGGTTTTACTGGAAAAGGGCCAGTGATTTCTCATAATTAAATACAATTGCCTCAGCTGAATGGACCCTATCAATAAAAAACTATGTTCCTGCTGCAAAACTCAGACCTTTAAAATGCAGCAAACATACTGCATTTTAAAAAATATGTGGCGTTACTATCACTGTTACTGGGGAACTTCCTTCTTTTATTTTGAGCTTTCTCAGAAAGTAATTTTTGCAGGTTTCCTCTGAGATCTCCTTCTTACAAAATGTGTTTTGTGAAAAGTAGCTACAATAGTAAGCATCTTTTTTGAAAATATTATCGCCAAGGTTTTTCAAGACCTGTGATTTGCTGTTATTCATTCAGTTTCAGCACTGAACCAGTGCCTGTCAGCATTTGTACTGCACTGATGCAGTGCTCCACACAGAGCTGGCTTTGTTTTAATGCCATGTAATGCAAATTTCTTCTGAAGAGATTCCACGGTGGAAGTTAACATCTCATAAAAATACAACATTAACTAGCCATATGCATTTCTAGTATCAATAGCATCTTGTGGTTTGACAGCTGATCAGATTTATCCTTCTACAGATAAATTTATTCCTGGTTGCTATGTCAGTCCTATCCCTACCTCTGAAGAATTTCTTCACTCTTTTTTATTTTTTTTGAATCAGGGACTTCACTGATTCCATCAATCCCTATAACCAGATGAGTTAAGTTTTATCTATACCACATATCTGAATATGTGGATTTCTGGCTCTGTACAGGTTTCCACAGTCTTTGAAGCTTGTAGAAAAAAAATAAGTCAGCATAGTTACAAGCTCTTGCTCAGAAAGCAAGTTATAATTGGGATTTGTCATGTTGATGTGGCGAAGTCTGTAAAGAATATCAGGAACATGCAGTGATTCTCTTTGACTTATGAAAAGCATCCTTCCAAAGTCTCTTTTTCTTTTGTGTTATTCATGTTTCCCTTGTACTTAACTGTAAATTTCAGTCTTACGTTTTTGCAGTTTATACACAGAATGATACAGCACTGAATTGAATCCTAAATAAGTTCAAGTTAACATAGCTACAAAAAGTGCATAACACAAGAGGGCATTGCATTTATCAAGAGGGTATATTTTCATAAGAACAAGCAAGTTCTACTGCAGATATGTTCTCCCTCATGTTTTAGCATCAGCTGCTTGCAATATGATGGAAAGCAGATGTCTTTCTACCAAGAAAACATTTCCTTTTCAAATTAAGTGGTAAAATATTTGGAGTGCACTTCAAAGGATTTGAGGTAAAGATTTTAAAAGAGCTGTGTGTAGAAAGAAAAAGGTATTTAGTGAATTTTTGAGATGTGAAAAGATAAAACAATTGTTCCAAAGCCCAAAACACTGTTTTACAAATTTTTTTTTAAGATTATGAGGTTTCTTTTGCCACATATTTTATTTTCAAAATGCATAATTAATTCAAGCAGCTGAAATTTTTCTATTTAGAACCCCTTCTAGTGCAGGCACTTCATCCTCTTCTTCCCCTTCCAAAACAGACACAGAACAAAACAACTCAGAAAGTCAGTGTGTTGATTATACTGACTGTGTCTTAGAACAACTGATAGAAAGTCCATAATATTTTCAGGTATTAAAGGCTTTTGATTTTGAATTCTGGCTCTCTCTCCCAGACTAAGAACTTTACTGTGAGCATAGTACAGGAGTGTAAGATTTTTCTAAAACTAGCTGAATCTAGATGGAAATTACTTCTGGGCTCTATTTAGTCAGTTTGCGTGCCTGGCTGGCAGGAAGCTTAATAAAGCTCTGCATTTAAAGAGCAAGAGAAGCAAAAGTGAACACAAAGTCCCAAAGCTAAACAAGGAACACAAGCAGGTCTCCTTTCTTTTCATTAAGAAGCTTATCTTTAATCAACTTCAGTCCATGGCCCTCTTATGCCTCTCTAGATGGCCCCACTCACTTCTGTGGACTTTATTTTGTGCTTTGTTATTTTGAAATTCTGCACGCTGTATCTCTGCTCTGACACCAAGCATCTGAGTTTTGCAAAAAGAAACTTAAATTACAGCAGTATTCAACTCATGTAATGCTCAACATCTGCAATACAGATGGCTGCACTGAAGACAGTTTCCCTACAGTCTACTCAGTCACTGGACACAAGTGACAGTGAAGATTAATTACGACATCCAGCTCAGCTATAGATATCTATACTGCAAATGTTAGCATTTGTCCAGATAAATCCTATCCCCCGGGGTCTGACTGAAAAATCCATCTTTGATTCTGTTCTTGTTAAACATCATTTCCATATCTATTTCTTTCCCCCTTGTTGTCAATGGAAGCAACTTTCTTCTCCCTCTCGCTGTTCCCTAATCTCCTAACTTTAGTGGACACACATAACCATCATATTCTGTAGGACCTGGGCACGTCCTGGAACAGAGGTCAATGATACATTTTCATGAGCAGCCTTTTCACAGACAAAAGGACCTCCCATCTTCCTGGCAGGACACTAAAGCACAAAACCACTGAAGGGTTTGCCACTTACGCCACACGAGCTCCATCCTGAGCTGAAGTTAAAACCAAACAACTTTTCCTTTTCCCTTGTTGAATGCATTACATTGAGAAGCTGAGATGCAGAAATTCATCTGAAATGTTTCATTGCAATTTGATGTAATGCTTCACTTTCTCAAATGCAATTGTTTTGCATCCCACTATTTACTTTTTACCAGATACAAGTCTATTGTCCCAGAAAAGTATGTGTGCTACAAGGACCGTTGTCTGTCCAACACCAGAGATGATGGGATGGAGATTTTCAAAGCTATAGGACACTTAGACCTTCAGAAATTCCATTTAAATTATTTCTGTAGGGCATTTGTTGTACTGCAGGATTAATTCTTTTGAATAATATTAAGTCCTCTCCAAGGCCTCCATTGAGCTTCTTCAGGACAGGTGAAATATTAAAATTGTAGGACCCACCTGTGTAATTATTGCTCCAGGGATAACTGGGTAAAACTTGTGTCTGCATAAAAATAAATGTATTAACAATGTAAAACACTTTCTTGGAGGAAAAAAATTATCTTAGTTTCCAAGATCATGCACCACCTGTTTGAATTCCCCTGCTGGAATGAGCAGACTCCCAAAGTCTGCTACTTCTACTGCCCTTTCTGATTTGCTTTGCCATATGCAAACACTTCCTCCCATGTGAAAAGGAGATTTTTCCTCCTTTCTCTTTCATTTTTTTTTTTTATTTTTTAATCATAGTTACGGATCAAAGCTATTCTCTTGCTTTTGGAAAAAATAAAAACCTTAATTCCTCTCTGTTTATCCATAGATGCATATATATGTATATATATATGCATATATATAAATATATGAATAAAAGCGTTATTCACTTTATCAGGGAATTACTGTTACAGAAGTACTGAAAGAGGAAAAAAATCTATTAGGAAACAAATATAAAATTTTTGTTTTCACTGTATAAAATTGTTACATATTAGTATTGTCCAAGAGTGCAATTCATGCTTGTGCAGTGGGTCCCATTACCTGCTGTTCATGCCTCATTCCTGAAGATCAACCTGAATGTCTCTACCATGAAGCTCAATTTTTAGTCTTGTCCTGAAGGACATTTCTGTAACTCTGAGTTCTTTATTATGTATGATAACTAAGTGACCAATAAGTACATGTGTTCAAGTAAGGACTGCCTCCACGTCTCCATCTTATTTCTCAGGTTACAAATTTTACAGCAGGTTTTGGCAATAAATGATCTGAGACTTCAACCACTGAGCTCAAGTGTAAGGATATGGTAAATTCATCTGAAAAATCCAAACAATCTGACGACCTTGGAAGTGAAAAAGTTTTGTAACCCAAGTGCATTGTTTGGATTCTTTATGCATTAAGACTGATACATAAAAAATCATGAATGAAAAATCTCTTGGATGCAGAATGTGAAATGCCCAGCTGAGTTCAGGCACATTGCATATAGATTAATAATTTGGATATCCTTCAGAAGGTTCATCTGAAAATTTCACAAACCTCTGGGTTAAAGACACTCTCCAACACTCTTAATAAAAAATGTTTTCTTATAAACCAGAGGAATTTTGGTACATTGCAGGCTTGGCTAGGGAACCCAAATTACACATTCAGAGGAAAAGGCACCTGTTCAGACCCTTGTCAGAGCAGCCCCAGCTGCTGCTCCACTCTGTGGCCCAGGGGTGACACCTCTCAAGATGAGTTAATGGGTGCTCTCCCATCTCTCTGGGTTCTCTCCCATCTGTCCATGTGCTCTCCCATCTCTCTGGATCACCCTTCAGATTGCGGGGGTCACTGCTCAGAAGTATGGGACACATTATGGGATGCAGAGGAAAAGCATTTCAGGACTCCACAAGGCTCATTATGGGATGCTTAGGTGAAGAACCAAGGGTGAGGAAAGGGATGGATCTCAGTGCTTTGAGAGCATGCATGGGAAAACAGAGGAAAAAGTGAATAAAAGGGGCTGACTGCTGGTACACAGATTGCTGTTCAGTGCACTTTTATGACTGTGCGCAGTTCTCAGCAGAGTCTGCTTTATGTTATTAAATTCCCTTTCTAAGGATTTTTCTATTATGTGTGCGTGTGTGTGGGGGGATCTAAGTGCCAACAGCTGGAGTGGGATCCAGGGTCAGAGGCCCAGATGTCTGTGGTGCAAGCAGCTGGAGGGAATACAAATGTATGAGTGAGTATGTGAGTTTTAGCAAATATTGAGCCAGGCTTGCTGGTGAAATGGCCTGGGAATCAGATGTGCTTGTGTTTCTGAGGGGGAAGCCATGCAAGGAGCTGGCTACCAGCGGGGCCGGGAAGTCCCAGCCAGCCATCGATGACCTCTCTGTTCTGTATGTACACGGTTATTTGTGTGTGTTTCTGTGAGCATCAGGGCTTTACCAGCAGCTGGAGAGGGGCTCTGGACCTCCGGGGTTCCTATCTCCAGGTGCTGGGATCTGGGGACACTGGGATTCAGGGGGCAGGTACTGCCTAAGGCTAGCTGCTGGACGGACACACATGGTACAAATATTCACATGTGTACATGCATATATCTCCTACTCATGGACCTTCCTCCTGATCAGCCAGACAGGGGAAAAGATGAGACTGCTGAGGCTGTTTATGCTTGTGTCAGTGCTGATTAGCCTGTCTGTGCTGATCTGTGTGTCCAGTTGTCTATACATATGTTCTGTATGTGTGTTTCTCTGTGTGTGCCTACTGGGAATCCATGCCCAGCTAGGGAGTGTGGAGCTGTGACAGCCTCAGCTATCAGGTCACTGGATTTCACACACTAACACAGAGACAATAATTTACATTTGTTTTACTTTAGAAATGGGACTTGAACTAAGAAACTTGCATTTCCTCTCTGAGTTTCTCTTGAATCATTACCATTTCTGCTGAAGGTTTTGCCAGCCCAGCTTCTGGAGTGAAGTGTCTGCCACACTTAATAATAATAAAATCAACATAGTGCTTACATTGCAATCTCTGTCTGAAAAGCTCTTTGAAAATATCTGCTAATTAATTCAATTAATTAATACAATTAGTCTGTAAAAACACTACACACTCCTCAAGTCATCCACTTGTAAAACATTTCCCTTCTAACTTTTAAGAACTAAAAATATAACTGCGTTCAATTCCCTTAATACCTGTCATTCTTACTCCATGCCAATTAAGAGCTTACATATTCCTATCTAACAACTAGAAATAGAGAGACACAGTGTGAGAGGAAGGAAGATTGTTTTAGGGTATTAAAGGGAGTGTAATTAAATATTTGTTCAGAAGTAATTGTGCATAAATTGCGTGAGAATTAAGTTTTATATCATTAGTACATCTTAATTAGTGTCTTTTCATGATCAATGTTTAACTCACAATTGTTTTGCTTTATATTAAATTAAGTGCTTCTTTGTAAACCCTTTACTTAAATCCATTACCTATGACTTTTTCTCTTGGTACAAGAACTGATGTTTTTGATGTTGTTAAATATCTGCAGGTGTCCACTACAATTTCCCAGTCATAACATCTCAACTCATTCCTCATATTAAGTGAAATTAATTTTAGTATTTCTTGCCTTAGTTTTTAGGCTATTTTTATATATCTATATTAAAAAATACATGGGTGAAGTAGACTTGTGCACTTAGCTGGAAGCAGCAGTAACTTTTGGAGATGAAAGGTTAATTACGTCAGGGGAAAGGCAATACAGTATTAAATAATAGAACAGGAAGATGTGAATTAAGCCAGAGGACCTATGATTTGTATGATGGAGCACAGTTATAAAAGGTGCATCAGACCTACTTTGGCTGCTGGAGGTCATCTGGTCAAATATTGTTGAATTATGCAGGAACAGGCAATTTTATGGATAATAAAAACACTAATAGAGTTTTGCATAAGCATATTGCTTCCAAGGAGGATGACTGACTCATTATCTTCAGAAACATAAAGTTTTTGGCAGCTCCTAAAAACCAGATTTCCATCTGTAACTAAAGTTGCAATTCAAGATAGAAAAGTCTATGTCCTGGTCACCAGAAATGGTGATAAATTGCCACTGAAAAATCTGTAGGAGGACAAGTAATTAAAAAAAACCCAAACAACAAACCAAAAGCCAAAAAAACCTTGCAGGTCAGTGTAGTCAATATGAGATTTGGCACGTTTCTCTTTCCACATGCAACTTTCCATATGTTAACCATACATATCCATGTCCCTACATTCAATATATCACATCTCCACTTCTATTTTTCATCATTTTAGTATGGAAAATTTGTAATCTTGTAATCTTGGTTCTTTTCTGAAAAAATGGGCATGACAGACAACTGTTAACAAATATCTAAGAATAACTGTATTGACAGATCTTATTAATGTGTAGTTTTGCAAGTCATTCAGAGAGTATAAGAACAGATCTTCTGGATCAGACCACTGGTGCATCTAGATAAATACTCTTTAAGAGAGCAAGGGAGCCTGAGCTTTTCATTTAATCCATTGTCTTTGTATTTCCCAGTATCCACACTTGTTTTAAAAAGAATAATAGAAGTCATAAACCTGTTAATTCCCTCCAGTGCCTTGTTTGTGAGTATGGGGTCCATGATCTGTCTAGTTTCTTATTCAGCATTTTGATACTATCTGCCTCTTGAGCTTCCTGTGACAAAACTGTTGCAATAATTTCAGTCATCATTATACCTAGTTGAAGAAAATAACACCTCCATGATCAAGGTGATGTTTCTTCAACAATACTTCATGTTCAAGAGGTTCATGTCAATTGTCAGAAACACTTTAGAAAGAGTAGCAAATGAATGTGATTTGCAGTAGGCCATCACCCTTTTGCCTGAAAACATTCATTGAAATAACAGCAAAGCTGAGCCCAGACCTTGGAAGCTTTTGTCCCTAGCCACTAGGTCGAGCCACTCTTACTGGGCTGTATTTGAAAGGCATTGCAATCACAGAGGAGGTGAGAAATAGGAGGAGTTGGGTTAACTGGTGGTTTCAGGTGGAAGATGAAACAGCCCTCACTGCATGCCATGCCCTCAGAGAAATAGAACTTCTGTTGTAAACAAGGTATCAGTGTGCATAAAGGAAAAGATCAAGAAGTGGATGTGTTAGTCAGTTACAAGGGGACTACAGGACATCTTCACAGTGTGGACATGGGAGACAGATACAGTCTTTGGAATATATCCAAGGAAACTGAAATTAAAGGCCAGTCTGAAAAGAGCTGCTAGGACAAATTGACACTGACAAGATGAGCTTATCTCCTTTAGCTTCACTAAACATGAGGGTGAATTGAATGACCTGCCATAGCATCTTCTAGCCTCGGTTTCCTCTGTTTGAGAGTCTGAGAAAAGCTGAAAATACACAAAGCAAATATTCATGAAAGAGAGAAGCTATTTCTGTTACAGCAACAAGTTTACTTTTAAGTTAAAGCACAAAAAATGGATGTAAATTAGTTAAGCCAAAAATTAGGTTTACAGCAAAATTCTGAAACAGTTTTTCCATAGCAATAATAAGGACAAAACTAATAATTTTAAGCAGTTAAATCATGTTCTTGGAAGGGTAGATAATGAAGTTATCCATAATCATTGAAAGCCAGATTTGGTGATCTGGGAATTTTTCTATTCTGAGGACTTTCTGGCAGTTAAATTACCATGCTTATCTTCAAGGGATAATATCCAAGGTTGCTCACATCTGGAATGGAAGCCAATACTGTTTAGTGAGACAGCATGAGCCTTCTGTGCAATGCTGATTGAGACGATAACGTGGAGGCAAGAGCAGTGATAATCTCTCCCCATTCTCCCTGTGGGTTCATTGCCCTGTTGCACTCTGCTTTGATTGCTTCACTGCTAAATCTGATACCTGTGGACATTCATTCTAAAACTATTGTGACAGGTGCCTGCTTCTGTACAAACCTCTTTGAGAAATACTCTCGTGGCTAGCAGAAACCTTTTCCTTTAAGGACTTTAAAAGCTACTCATTTGATAAGAGCTGTTATTTCAATGATAACTAAAAAAAAATGTTGAGCACAAGAAACCAGGTATTTCTTTGGCCATTTTCTTTTGATTTACTTCAGACTTAAAAATATGGAGACATGACAGAGCAAGAAAAGTCTAGTAAGGAAGATACTTGGAAATTAAATGACCAACCTTGATCTTAACTAAGATATCAAAGAATAAAGTTCCGGTAATTTTCTACATCGTGTATTATATGCTCTCAGTGGTGTATGTTTTTCACACTCTGAAAAATCCTTATGCTGACATGTTAATATTTTAATAGTTTCCTAAAAATTTTCTCTCAGCCACATTTTCAATTCACCAAGAACAAAAGGCAAGTTTACATATCTATATGATCAGCAGCCAAACTTTTCAGACATTCTTTTGGAATAAATCAGATACCATTAATGTGGTTCAGGAATGGTCATATTCTACAAAATGCACAAGGTCCAGTAATTTGTAATGTAACACTTGATATTAAAATCTCAGAAAAGTACAGCACTGTGCTGTACTGTACTTTCACTTCATGAAAATATGGTTCAGCTAGAGACCTTAGACTGCTGAAAATTGGTCTTTAAATCAATCTGATTATAAGTCATTTAGAAGGCTCAGTTCCACTTTCAGAGTCAGCTGGAACCTTAGCACTGACTGCAGTGAGACCACAATCTATCAGCAAGTCAGTATTAAAAAGCAAGTAACCAAAGCACTATTTTTAACATCTAATACTTGATTTAAAGAATGGAGACCAGGATGTGAAAGAAACGAGAACAAGATATGCGTGCAAAAGCGCAAGAGAGACAGAGATATAATTACCAATAGGAAAAAAGCCATAGGTTTCTGGAGGTGATATTAATGAGAGAAATGAGAAGAGAATCTCCATATTTTGCCAGTTGAAAAATACAATGAATTTCTGATGGTGGATGTTGAAACCCCATCATCACCAAGTGGATTTAAGATAAAACACCTCCACACAGAGGATAATCTCACAGTTGTGTCAGGCAGGGGGATGGTATAGATTCTCTATTCAATACTTCAGCTCCTGCATTCTGCCATTCTGTCTATCAAACTCGTTCACTTCTCTCTTTTGTGAGATAGATAATCATTCCATTGTACCATGCACTGCTAATCTCTTGCTGCAATTTCTGAAATCTGTAAAATCACTTTTTATGCAGTTTATACTTCAAATCTCTTCAGGGTAGATTTGTGGCTCCGTATAAGTCTTTTTCCCTTGTATGAAATGTATCAAAAAACAAGATGCAGTCACAAAATGTTCCCTTTACTGGATGACTGTACATATTCATTTGTTTTTTATCTTTCTGAAGACAAACGTATCATCACATTCTCCCAGGAACTTGTAGTGAAAAACTTGAAATACTTTCTTTGCATTTTTATGAAAGTTATAATAACATTCCTATGACCAAAACACGGCTCTGCCTTATAAAATAGATGAAATACAATGTTCCTCATGCTTAGCAAGATGTATTAGCAAGATGTATTAGTAGGAATGAATAAATAATCTCAACAACTTGTGCTAAAGGATTCATGCAGCAGCTTGTCCCATTGTTGTATCCGTACCCTAAGCTGCAGCCTACCAAAGGGAGGATTTAATATAAGCCTATTATATCTGAAGTTTGTTGATTTTACACAAGAGGCCTCCTCCAAACAAAAAAAAAGACAACAAAAACAACCAACACTATTACACTATTTTCACTTCCTCTTAGATGCGTACCCAGAGCAAAACAGACAAAACACCTTCTGGACATGAATTGTTAACTTTTGTGAAGATGCCCATGGGTGATGGCATCCACTACCACTGACTTCTTTGACGTATTGTGTGCACATTCTCAAATACTTTAGACTCTTCCCCAAAATGTCTTGAAGAAAATCCAGTCCTACTGAGAAGGAGAGAGGCTAAGACCCTTTTGCATCACGTTTTCACTGATTCTCCTGAGAAGCAATTGAGTTTTGAGTGTTTGGGCTCGCACAACTTTCCTAATAAGAGAATTGCTACACATCTGAAGTAAGTGTCAGACAGCCTAATTATAGCTCTGTCTGAGCCAAAACCTCCTCCTCAGGCTTCACAAAGCCCTTGAGTGTAGCTGTGCCATAGATTCCATTATAGATAAAGACAGAAAGTGGATTTATCCCTATTTATGATTTCTGTAGACTTGAAGGAATGGATGATGAAGATAAGGCAAATGTGGACTTTGAACAGTTTTATCTTTCCAACAATATGCTTATCATATATTATATGATGTGGTATTTTAGAGAATTTCTATCACATATCAGTTTCCAAACATCTCATTCTGGGTTGTTATTTCTTTGATGATTTCTGTACAATGGTCTTTGAGCCCTTTTGGGGGATTCAGACACTACCAGTATTAACAATTACTTAATATTTGCCTCTGATGCTTAGGTTACAACATAAAAAGAATAAACTGTCAGTAAAACAGGAGCCATCATTGTTTTGTTTCTTCTGTTTCTGGACCTCAACTGATTAAAAAGCCTAATGTACTATGTCTACAGTGGACACCTACTAGATGTGTATAAGGTGCAAAATCTTACAACTGAATGGGTATTTTGAATTGTCTGCAATGTCCTGCTTTCAAATTGAACCAGTCCTGACTATTTGCTCCAAGTGGAAAATACACTTACTTATCCTAGTCACTAGGAAGGAAATTCTGAGCCTTTAATACCTTTTAACTCAACAGACCAAACTATCATGACATAGGAGTGACCATCATTGTGAACACTTTTTTCACTACCAGTTCCTCTTTGACAGAGAAAACAAAACATTTTTTTTATTAAATATGCTTTGTAGTGGACCATATCCTCTTAAGGGACTTTGTTAATGAGGGTAGGGACAGGATTATACGTACTTTGTTAGTGGTGTCAGTAGTTGATGCCATACCTTACTATCAAAATTACTTCAGCGATAAACAAAGTAGGAGGAGAAAAAGAAGCAAAAGACTCCTCCATAGCTAAGACAAACAAACCACCTCTCCTTATTTTGATTTGGGAAAAGCAATGACAGGGTCACAGGTGAATAAGTGTCACCCTCTGGGCAGTCTCTCCAGCACCAGCAGGTTAATACAGTGTCAAACCATCATCATCCTTGTCCCCCCAGCACTTTGTATTTTCCACCAGGACATCTCCAGATCCTATGGGCTGTTCTCATTCTTGATGCTCTCTGTGCTACCTGGAACATGCGTTGTTAGACACAGGCATTGCACACAGATTGGCTGCTAAGTTGTTCTGCATGTGTTAACACTGGATGCTCACAACCAAGTATAGAGATGACCATGGCCTGCCTCGCTATGCTCTGAGTCTTCTTAACACACACATTTAAACCACAAGACAAGGTTTAGAAAAGGAGCAGGAGAAGTGATTTAATGTGCGTGTGCCTGTTGCACCCCATGAGAACATGCCAAAAGATCTGTATCTGGGCTTCTGTGGGCAAAACCTTGAGGAAAACCATGCAATATTGCATTGTCAGCTCTGGAAAACCCTGCCACAAAAGCCCAGATGAACAGGGACAGCCAGCTGACACTGTGGAACATGCTCCTGAGCAATGTCTGGCTTCATAGACTGGGATTCATGAGGGGAGGTTATGGCTCTGAGATACCCTTCTTTGTACTGAGTTTTGACAGTTCTCAATATATTTAATTTGCTAGGTAACATAATATTAATTATTCATGGAATTTGTGCTATTCAGTCATATAATTTTTGCCCTTACAAATTTTTATTTAATAACTTAAAAAAAAAGAAACCTAGGAAAGTTTCAAAATGGTCATTTCAAACAAAGCTTCTATAACTAATATGAGAAACTGCAGAAAATTATAGCAATAATTCAAATCCCTCAACAATTTTTCACAGGAAACCTAGAATATCAGCTTTAATTTAACTGACATATTTGATATGCTAGCAATGAATTTTTGCAAAAGGTACTAACTGATTTATGATTTTAATCTATGTACAGAGAGTGCTTTATGGAAATCACACAAATTGTGGGCTACTCCTAAACACATCCCTCTCAATGGTAAATAAAAAAAAAAATCAAACGCATAACACTCCACTCTGTTTCATCTTTTTATATGAAAATTAGCATGAAAATGAAACCAAAACCACTGAATGTTGGTGATATGATGAAAAGCAATCTTAAATCATCTAAAATTGCATTGAAAGAAGCTATTTGTTCTCTGTTGCTTTTTCCCGCTTTCTTATTATTCTTAGTATTCTTTTACAGAGAGTCTAAGGTGTCCAATCAGAGTGACAAGTGCAAACAGTTGACTAATCCAGAAACACCTTAATGAATCGAAATGAAAGAGTTGAATTACCTTTAAGAAAAAAAAAAGTTTCCTGTTACGAAGAAGTTCAAGGTTTGCTAAAAGAACATTCTGGAGAGGCACAGATATCCATGCATGAAATTAATGACTAGAAAGCAGATGTTTGGTGATAGGTTTTGAACATTTTTTCAGCAGGTTTAAGTGATTGTTTCAATATTTAGTCAACGGTACTCTCTAGATAACAGTATTATTGTGCAGTTTTAGAGTGCCTTTTGGGATTATCATGAATCAACAATAATAAACATGCACTGAAGTTCCCAGAGCAAGTAGCTGCTACCAGGACCAGTAAGTACAAAGTCACCAAAATATGGCCTAAATCCACAAATACAGAAAGTTTAATCCCAAGAGAATCACAATTTCTTTAAATATAGGAATGAAAGTGATGTGTCCCTCTTCTCACCTCTCCTTCAGATCTATCACAGAATCAGAATGGCCAAGGGATATTCTATACCACAGAATTCCCTGCCTGTACTCAGAAGGGGGCTGATTGTGGTTTGGGCATGGGCTGGATATTGGGCTGGGTGGTGAGCAATTGCATGGTCCATCACTTGGTTCTCTTGGGCTCTGTTACTCTCTCTATTATTATTATTATTATTATTATTATTATTATTATTATTATTATTATTATTATTATTATTTTCAATTATTAAGTCATTCTCATCTCAGCCCATGAGGTCTCTCTTTTCTTTCTGATTCTCCTTCCCAATATGGGGGTAAGGGGAGTGAATGAGTGATTGTCTCAGTCAATAGCTGGGGTTAAACCATGACAAACACTAAAAACTCCAGACACACACCAGACCTAAAGATTTTCAGTCCCAATACACATGAAGAGGAGCAAAAGACACCTAAGTACCCATAATAATGTCAAATTAAGGTGAAACTAGATTTAAATAATCCTGATTGTGTTTCTATATAGTGGAAATTTTTTTTTTTTCTGAATCTACATTCATCAGTGAGTCTAAATGAGGCACAGGAAAGAAAAAATTTCTGTAGGAAATAACTAATGGAAGACAAGAGTGAAGTATCTTATACCAGGTTCCATGATCAGCAGTGTGGGCTTCATTTACATTTGTTTATGCTATACATGACCAATCATTTCTTTGATGGTTGCAGATGGGTAATGCAGCTGATTTCAGAGTACATCATTGTGCCAGTCTTGAGACAAATTCGGAGGAATGTCTGAATTTGAACATCCTCTGATAGAAGGCAGGTTACAGCCGCCCCTACCCCTCCAGGTTTGGGAAAGAAATATTCCTTGGAGGAAAGTGAAGGAAAAAAACTATTTATTTAACAAACACGTAGGAAAAGAATAATGCTACATGATAAAACCTCCCACTGTGGACAGAACCTGGTAAAATTCAAAGGCCTTCTGTAGGTGTGGCTGTTCTCTCTCTGGAGCTGGGGTATGGCCCCTCCAGGCTGTGGCGCGGGCCTCCCGGTGCTGGTGATACGGACTGGAGCAGAAACAGTCCAAGGAAAGTTCTTGCCTCAGCTAGCGAGCTGGCTAAACAGCAAAGAATTTTAAATCTCTGTCTCTCTCCTGAGAAAAGCTGAAAAACTCAGAAAAAAAAGGAAGGGTGCTTCCTCTGCTCTTGCTGCAGTAGAAGCATGGAGAGGAGTAGAGTGACCTTGGAGCACAAAACTGCTTTGAAAAGTTCATCTGGCTTTTTTTTTTTTCCTTCTCTCGCACCCAGTTTTAAAGGCACAGAAAGGCACAAGATCCATGTCTGGGATAGAGCAGTGATAGGGGATACAACATCATAAAGTCACCCCAAGACAATCCTCTTTGACTGCCCCTGTCACTGGATTATGGTCTGCTTTCTTTTATCTGCAACAGGTGTCTTAGACCAAGGAGTCCAGAAATCAGGGTTAGCTCCCTGTGACCCTCAGCAAGAACTGTTGACTCTATGATGCCCCCACTACTCTTCACTCTTGAATGAAAAAGAATTAAAGGGATTCAGAGGCAGAAAACAGTTAAAGTAAAAAGCCTGATGGCTTTATCCTACACCACAACATCTGGTTTTCCTCTTCCCTTGAAAAGCCTGCTGCAGGCAAAGCAGCACAGGTTGGGTTTAATTGTTCCTGCTGTCTGCCATAAAATACCTGATGCCATTTTTCCAACTGAATAATGGAAGCAGAAGCATGATTGATAAAGAGATAAGCCAGGTTAATTGGCTTTATTTCAACAAACATCAATTAATTAAATTAAACACCAGAGGGAGGGCATCTGCTCACTCTAGTTCAGCCTGGAGATCTTCCTCTCCTCTCTCTGCTGATCATGAAAAGCCACAGGGCTCTCTGGAATAACTCCAGGAAGGGCAACCTTGTAACGAAATTATTTCAAAATTGTCACATGGTTTGTATTCCTAACCTTTTTACAACTCAGTCAGCTAAAAGAAGCATTCAGTACAGGTAGCCCTTCATGATTCCTCAGCTCTCTCAGCAGGAATCAGAAAATTAAAATCCCCTGGAAAGGAAACTGTAATCAATTTGTCTCCTGTAATTTGGCTTGCAGGGGTTTTGTTAATTTTCTTTTTAATTATGGTTTACAGTCATGGAATACATTTATTGTTAAGGTTCATTCCATCCTCTACCTGCCAATGTAAAACAAGATTGGTCATTTCTGATGAAAGATTATTTTTCATCATAAAATGTCAGTCAAAACAAAATTTCCCTGCTATTTGTTGCATGAACTTAAGCTTTCTCGGAAGAAAAGGAAGAGATTTCCTACCTTCCTTCTCTTATTTTCTTTTTGCTTATAATTTGTTTCTGTAGGTGTTTGTATTGCTATAAGAAACTTAAAAGAATTGAGACAGTAAAATGGATGGAATTGTCACTGATTAATTTTTTGTAGTAGTATGAAGATTCTCCCATGTCACAAAAGACACACAGACACATGTATGGTTGTATCCAACTCTGTAAATCCTACATGCAATCAATCTGTCACAGATTTAAGGTCATAGAAAATACAGATGCCAGTCAAGAAATCTTCTACTTGAAGACATTCCACAAAGTAGGATGAAAATACAAATACAATCCCAGAGAGATGCTGACCTATTCTGTTCCTAATCCAATGTTTACAACATTTCCTACAAGATCATGACTCTCAGAAGACTCTTACTCCCTTCTAGATCTTCTTCAGACAGTCCTCATCTCCCCTAAAACATTATGGATAAAAGTGAACACAGGGCAGTCCAGCCTAAAACTGAGCACATTGGGAGGATTACTTTGTACATGATCTTTATGATTATACATCCTTATATTGAATATGCTACTTGCACCTCAGTAAAGTATGCTGGATTACTTTCAGTTTGCCATTCCCCTTGCCTCAATGGCAGTTATTCCCCAATTCACTTCTGTGTAGCTGGGAATTCTTACTGAAGCATATTACCTCATTATTTTCCTTATTAAGCAGTATGCTATTTATTTTAACTCATTAATGCAAATTACCACAATTTTTTCTTAATTCTAAATCCATCTTTCAGTGTACTTCCACCATGTCCTCTCTCTAGACAGAAGTTAAATACAAGTGCAGTAGCATGATTGTCTTTTTCACTGTCTGCTTAGTTCATGAAAACTCTGGATAGTATCAGACATAAAAAACCACAGGGGATACCACTTGATAGTATCTTTTCAGTTTACTTGTGACCCACTGATTATTATACCCACTTGTGCAGCTATTTTCTCTAACCTTGTTTTGTGACTGTTGTTGAAGACAGTGTCAATAAACTGAAGATATACAGTATCTACTTCTCTGTAAAAGCCCTGTTACCTGTCACACAATGTCGTTTTATACGACTTCCTCACGACAAAGACTTGCTGGATATTCCTCAACCCTTAAAGGCTTGCCAATAGATTGATCTTTCAGTATTTCTCCAGGCGTTAATACTTAAACATTCCAGTCATTCTTTCCTACCCTTTCTAAAGAAGGATCTATCTTTGCCCATTTCCACCGTTCTGGAACTTCAATCACTCTCCATAAACTTTCCCAAGGGTTTGCTTGGAGACTGCTGTATGTACAATTCCACTGTATGTACACTGTCCTTGCTCTCCAAAGCTTCTTCCATTACTAATTTGTCCTAAGAAGAGGAGCTTCCTACATGGACAGTGGCTTCATGCAATACAATTTGATCCACGGTTCTGTGTAAATCATCAAGGTATTGCCATCAGCTTCTATGACTTCTGCTCAGGTCTTCTATGTGTCTCAATTCTTTACTACATATACTATACAGAATCCTTACACTTTAACACCCAAAACCAGAGAAAATCACAACCTATTATCTCTACTCATATTAATTAACTCCTCTAGGTACAAATTATTAGCATAAATATTCAATTAAAATCTTGTTAACTGTTCTTTGGCCAGTTGTGGTGTAGTTTGCTGTTATGTGTCCAAAACAATTTTCCAGTCATTGAATTCCCAACACTGCTCACAGCTGTAGCAATATGAGATCTCTGGGACCCTCTTGTGTAGTCCTGATTCCACACTCAAAAAAAAACCCCATATTGAGCATGCACACACATACCAGCATGGCTTTTTTTATGTTGCCTTGCTCAAATTTTAGTATGCTTTTAGTGCTTGCACTGCAGAGTACCTGCATCTGGATGTGAAATTTTGGCTCATGTAGGTTAGAGCCTGCCATTCTTTCCACATGCATGTTGTTGATATTATGAGGTCTGTGTTTCACTACAGTCTGCAAAATTCTCAAAATATCTCCAGGTCAGGCATCAGAGTTACACGTGACATCTCTGCTCTCTTGTCAGGAGACTGAACCTGCCTTGTTTTTACAGCACAGATCCCATGACTTTGCTTTAGGCATTAGGAGCAGAGTGCTGCTGAAAACAGTTTTTTATGTCTGCCATCTGTTACCTGGCTGCATCACTAGTAGGAATGCTTGAATCTGGACTAATGACTAATGCCCATTCCATCTTTAATCTAGATCTCAGCTATGCCTAAGAGTGATTAGCTGCCAATCAACTAGTTTTTTCAGTTCAGGCCTCACCAAGCACGGAGTGCAGTCTGCAGCCAGAGAGAACAGAGAAGGAAGAGTGCATTTACTTGTGACGTTTTACTTCTTGTCAGTTCAGTAATAGTTAATCTTGTCAAGGCAGAAGAGGTACAGCAGCCCCTTGGTTTACAATTGATTCCACAAGTTTTCAGAAGATTCGAGTGTTTTGAAATCCTGACTGAAATTCACTCTATAGTTGATATAGCTGGGGAAAAAGATATTAAAGGAACTTTCCCAATCGCTAAGAAAGGTTATCAGTATACCTAAACAGTATTTTTGACCCATAAATATATCACAGGCTTTTCATCATGTCCATGTGTTTTTGGAGCATCACCTGTAGGCCAACCCAGCATGAGAGAAGCAGAAAGCAGATGAGCATGCAAAACAGAAAAACCACTGTGGATTTTATTTATCTCTCTCTCTCTCTCTCTCATTGTTGTAGACAGTGGCTGGCCTCACAGAGGGACAAATAAACACAGTCACACATACATTATTAAATGTAATTGTGTTGTTACTTATCAGTACAATTAAAAACCTAGGAAAAAATGTAACAATTCAAGGCACGGTACAAGCAGCAATGACAATAACCTTTAATAATCATCTTTTCCCTTCACACTGTGGTAATGACCATATTAATTAGTAATGAAATGATTAAATATGAAAAGCATGAGCTGTACCATGATGCTACACATGGGCACCTTTCAAGGACTAGCTGGCTGCACACCTTGAAAGATGCATTCAGGGAGCTTTATTACTGCTGGTTGCAGCCTCTGGGCACTGCAGGGTTTTCTGCAGCCAGGAGGACTAAACTAAGCGACTGCTGTTTTGGTAAATTGAATTATCTGAAACAAACACAGCTGGATTGTGCTGCGATCTTGGGAAATGCTATGACCTTGACAGCCCTTCTCCCAGCTAAGCTGTGTTCCTCTGTTCAGTGGAGATCAAAATCTCTCTTAATCCTGAAAATCACATATCTCAAAACACAGCTGATCCTCTTGGCAGTCCTATTAAAAGTACAAGCAGATGAGGGCAGATTCAGTGTTCCAAGGGGTATCTCCAGTTTAGGGTATGCCAGGTGGATGTTCTTCATGTACACCAGAGTGTACATTATGCTGTACTGGACAGGTAAGCTCTAGGATGCTTTTCTCACTCCACCCACCCAAACTTATAGTCTTTCTCATCTGTCCCTTTCCAAAGGCTACAAGTCAAGATCCTTTTCATCATAATAGTTTTTTTCTGAAGGTCTAGGGTCACTTTGCAAGTCTTAATTATTCCCAAGGCTATAAACACGGTCCACTTACAGAGGTTGTTCTCAGAGGTTTGGTGCCAAAATAAAACAGTATTAATGTAATACCTGTGTGTGTACTAGCACAAGATTGCTGTCTGATTTCCTGATATTTAGGAGATATTACAGTCCCATTTTAGACTATAAAAGTATGTTGGCACAACAGACAAAAATTTGACCCAGGATCAAGGCAAAAACTTCTGCTTTTAAGAAATGAACAGCTGGATCACAGACTTGTTAATGCATACAGTTTGAAATGCCACTAAATGCCTGCTGTCAGGAACATGAATTGCTCCAGACAACTCTGAAATGTTTCACAGAACACCTGAGGTTGGAAGGGATTTCTGGAGCTCATCTTGTCTGGCCCCTCTGCTCAAGGAGGGTCACCTACATTAGGCTACCCAGCACCATGTCCAGGTGAGCAGTTACACCTGGCTGATCTGAAGTCACTCCCCTGTAATAAGGAGGACGATCTCAGTTTTTTACTAACATGACTGGAAACAAACTTTGGCATTAGAAACAGGTTATGTAAAATCCCCCCCTTTCTGAGACCAGTTTTCCCCCTCCTAAGAATTCTGAGCTATTCATTGTCATCCACTGAAACAAAAATTCTCTGTGTGCAGAGCACGGAGGATTTAGAGGTCCTAGTAGCGTCTCTGTGTAGTGCACTATCTCACGGAACTGCAACAAATGCCACTGCCTAATGCCCACTGAAAATCAACACTAAAAACTCTTTCCCCTCATTACAGACACAAATGACAGGCTTTCAGAATGATTAGCTGGAAATTGCCTTTTCCATCAGATACAAGCCCAGAGGAAGGAGGGTGCCAGAGAAAGAAGATGCTTATATGGGCTTCTTTGTAATGCAAATGTAGGAACATGCTTTTTATCTTCAGACAAGTGCAAGTGCTTCACAAAGATTTTATTTAAAGCTTGTGTTCTCATGCATTACAAAAGTGAAGCAAAGAGACATGCCAGCATTAATGAACTTCTAGGGGCTGTATTATTAGTTCCGAGGAACAAAAGAGAGAGAGAAAGAAAGAGCACACAATTTAATGTCAGACTTATTAACAAAGAGACAAATGTTATTCATGCAAGGAATATGGTAGAATTGAGTCACATCTCTATTTACTCTGGGGACTTCATATAAACACAAAACCAGTTCTGTCTCTATCAACATTTAAATCACTCCAGTGCATCCCTAAGATCCTGGTTTTGGCTGTTTTTCTCACATTTCCATATCACAAAGCTCTGATAGCTGTAGTGACAGGAGGATGCAGTTCAAGTGAATGCATCTGCCTACAAGGCACTCGCTCTGTTGTGTGCTTGCCTGGCATTTAACAGTGATGTTGTAAACACATAGTGTCATGACTCCTTTCATTCACTTTCATTTCTGCTCAGAAACACATGCAGAGTGGGCTCTGCAGAATGGGCAGAGCTTCACAGGCAAGTCAGGAGAGACGAGAAGAAGAAAAAACACAAAACAAAACAAAAAACCCAAAGCCAAAACAAACCTCAGAAAACCAGAGAATTCTATTCATATAATCTTTATTCCCTTACACTATCAGCTACATCTCCAGGAAGACAACAAATGTCATATCCCAATATGGGGGTTTTTTCTGCACTTCTCTATCTCTGCTGTCACAGGCACCCTATTTCCTTCTAGATAGTAGCTTCCAAACAGGTGAGAAAGGGGAGGGCTGACACACATCTAAGGGTATCCAGATGAGGAGGTGGAGCAACACCATTTCCCAGGTGATCTATGAAACCCAAGTTAGCCAAGTCACTGATACAGATTGCCTTGGCAAATACAGAGCCTCCAGCAGTTTAGCTGATCCAGCACTGGGCTCAGAGGAAGGATCAATTGACTTTGCAAGGTCAATTGACTTTTCCATCTTATTTTCTGCAAGGCAGAAACTGCCTGAAATTCAAGCTGGAATTGATTGACTCCTGAGAGAGAGAGTAGGAAAACTTACAATTCTATATCTACGTATTTTGAAGGTCATGTAATCCACAGCACCTTGGTAATTAGCTGGATTACATATTATTCCAGGTCTCACTTTCAAAAACCACCAAGCAAGGTAGAAGATCTTTCCCCAATACCCAACATCAAAGGCTGTGGCATAGCAGGCAGCTCACTTGACCTCATGGCTATTTGGCTGACCTTGGGAAGAAAAGGAATAGCTTATTTATGATGCTGACATGGGAACCTACACTACAGTATATAAAATTGGTTTTCAAATAATGCTGCATCTTATTGAGGGAACAACTTTAACCAAAATTAAGGCACCTCTCTGAAAAACTTTGATTCATACATACTGATATTAAGTCATTCTAAAAAAAAAAAAAAAGCAGGGAAGGAAGGAGAGAGAAAGGCCACTTTATTGTATGAAGAATTGTTGAAAAGATTTCTACAGCCAGAGAACATACTGATTAGAGGTTTTCAAGGGTACTCATAGTGCTGCATGCTTCTTAGGCAAAAAAAAATTCCCATTTTGCTTAAAGAAGGGGGTGAACTCCTAGAAGCTAAGAATTCAAGGGATTTCTTGAGAAAGCTGTTCCTTTAACAGAGCTTATACTCACATTTAGATCCACCCTCCCAAACATGCACACATTGAGAAGAAGTTTCCAATTCAGCTGACTGATAGACATGTCTATTTTCAACATCTCCCCTTACATGCTCAAAACCAGAGCATAATTCTGGTTATGACATTGTGACTGGCCATAACTCTAGATATTACTCTCAGATGAGGAGGAAAAGACAATGGTGTTTCCCTTCCACCGAGGACACTGCCCATGAAACTCTGCTTGTCTCTGAAAGCCCATGACTCGTGCAGCTCTTATGATGTGTGTCCTTGTTCCATCCAGGGCAGAGCCAATTTTTTGCAGTGAACCATGACAAGGCAGAGCCTGGAGTCGTGTGAGCATGGCTAGGAAGTTATTCTAGACTGTGTACATCATTGTCAGGGTTGGGTAAGGGACTCTCTGACTTCCAAGAAAAAGGGTGCGGCTTCCAGTCCAAAAAAGCAGGATGGGAGGGGGAAAGCCATCTTAGTTTTTTTCGTTGTCATCCAGGGTCTGTGGTGAGCATTTTCACATGTGAGTCATCCCCTGTTTTGCATACTTTAATATTGTATTGTCATTAATATTGTTGCTGTTACTGTTGGTTTTGTTATCTCATTGCTCTCTCCAGTAAATTGTTCTTATCTCTACCTGTGATCTCTGTCTTTTGTGCCTTGCATCAGTGGCCTTTGAATGGAAGTACTAAACTGGGAAATTTCACATTCCTAAACCATGAAAATGTGCAATTCACAACAGATGGAATACTCAGACAATCCTGCTTTAGGTCTTCAGAGGCAGGTAAAGTTTACAAAGAGATGGGAGTTTCAGTGCTTATGCTCCTGACTCCTTTGATCTCAGTGCCTTTCCTCTACACTTCCCCTCAGCTTTCAGCAGTGGTAGGACAGAGAACCTTCCTGGCTGTGCCTGCACATTTCCCAGCTTGTTAACAGTGGGACTTCATCTTGCCTTCAGAATTTGCTGACTCCTGGCTTGGCTAAGTGAAGCAACTTCTCCCTTGACAGTCTACTCCAAATAGTAAGCTTTTGATTTTTTTCTTCAACATATTGTCCTGCCTTGGAAGCTGACTGTGTTTTAGAAGCAAGGGTAGGCATATTGCACCTATTGAATGGCTGTGAAATGACAGATAAGAGGTAGAAATAAAAAGCAGACTTTGCACAGTAAAGAAGAAAACAATTTCTTAAAAGGCTGGGGAATGCAAAGGAAGCATTCTTCACATTCCAGGCTGTAAAAAAAACACTAACTACAAAAGAAAAAAGTAGGATTTAGAACTCTTGTTGAACTTCTCTGCTGAATAATTCATGAAAGCCAGAGTTGGGTCTAGTTGAACATCTCCACTAATCACCAAGGATTATTTAGTTATTGCTCATTGGAACACAAGTAAAAAAAGCCACCCAAACTTAAAAACGTAAAGATCTTCAGAAGAAAAAAAATATCTGCAGGCAACACATGGCTTCCAGGTAATTGGAATAACCATTGCCTTCCCTCAGACTCCATCCAATGGTCAGAAAAATCCCACCTGTCTTGCAGAGAACAAGGGTATTAACTATCCAGGCTCATTGCCATTCACTGAAGCTCACTTCCCACAGCAGGAAGTGCCCTCCAACAGAGTGGAGTTAAATGGCCCTGGAGAAATAGAGGGAACAGAGATATAGAACTTACTGAGACATCTGGCTGGAACTGAAGCCTGTTCTATCCTACCCATTCATCAATTGGGACAATTCATCCTATCCATTCACCAATTCCTGCTTATCTCAACACAGGCTTTTCAACAACACAGGAAAAAAGATATTTCCCCAAATAGAGGTCTTATTTCTTTCTTTGCTCTGTCTAATATTTATGAATGCTTATTTTCAGCTTGCCTAACACCCATTGCTCTTACCTGGCTCCTGTAAAGCCATGCCTGTGGCATATCAGGTCATCAGTACATCTAGGCTTTGGTACAGCGGCTTCTTCTACCAAGCCTGCCTGGCAAAGTGCCAAGATATCAAAAACAACCTCTTGATGTGAGAGTCCCAGCAACTCCTTTATGGGGTGGTTGAGAGGTAGAAGCCTGGTGATCAGATCCAAGCAATTGCTGTACCCAGTTCCCCATCGTGGGAGATGCTGGCATCACTGTTGTGACAGAAGGTTGTTCTGAGCCCTTCCTTCCTTGTCTCTTCTCCTTCAGCTCTGCATTCTGATTTCCATATATTATATGTGGGCAGTCAGTATATAAAAGTGGGGAGGCTTCACAGTGAATTCTGAAGCTCCATTTTCTCAGGTGATTGACCCCTGGTGACATAGTGAAGCTAGAAGTGTTCAAATGGCTGCACTGGGATTTTGGGAATGGATACCATATGTCATGCCTAGATCTCAAATGACCAGCTATGACAATGCACTGGAATATGAAGACAATCACCCCGAATCTTAATCTGGAAAATCTTTTGCACCCAAGACAGCTCCAAGAAAGCTTATAAAAACAGAGAAAATAGTGTTGAGAAACGACTACGTAGAAGTGCACGTGGGATTTAAGGCAAGAAGAGGCATTAGCTGATGACATGCTGGCTAAGTACTCAGAGCAGGAGTTCAGAACCCAGCAGTCAGCTGGAGCCCTGGAGCCCTTCCAGTCATGTCCTTTCTGAGAGAATAGACTTTGAGAATAACACCTCAGTGCAGGGTGTACCTTCTGCCCCACAGATGAAAAGAACTCTCTGTAAAGCTTTAATATTACATTTGAGCTCACTTAGGCCTCAGAGTTTCCTTAAAAATCTGTAACTTAAATCAGAGGCCTAAATACCATTTTTAAATCCCACTTCTGAAATTCTCATTATGTTACCATGGAAGAGAACACTGTTAATGCTGCAAACTAAAACTCTTGGGAAAAAAATGCAAATTGTATGTATATATTTATTGCCTAAATCAAGTCCCTAATCAGGATGGGGTGGGAGGAAGGAAGAGATAGGTGGAAAAGAAATCTGTGAGATACTTACTTGTTCATCATTTGCTCAGGGGACCAGTTCATTTCCTTCTTTAACCATACACTTCTACATGCCTTAAAGCCTCCCTGAAGATATTCAGATTTGCTTGTCTATGAAGATGTAATGTGCAATTAAGCAAGCAGTGAGAGTTTTGGTTTTACTCCGGTATTTCTTTTTCATCCACTAAAACTGTGAACCATAATTAATTCAGTTAAGTTGAGAGGCAAATAGCAAGATTCTGCAATCTATGGAATTGAATCTTGGGTATTTGTTCAGAGAACTGGGAATTGCTTTATTGTTTCTGTCAAGAGTAGTTCCTCAACTATGTATCTCTCCAAAAGGCTTACAACTGAGAATCAAATGTATTCTCCAAGGAACATTTGCCCTTATGGTACTCTTCCCTCCTCTGTTTTTGTACAAACACAACACTAGTAACTTGGATTTCACAGCTAAAATCCACTGAAATGTTGTCATGCCTAAGCATCATCTCCTGACAACTCCTTCCTGAAGCTTATAGTGCACTGTTTGTTGGACTTTGACTGAACAGCGGAGTGAAAATAGCTGGATCCACAGCATGCAAATCTAAAGCTTCTATATCAGTATCTATATCTAGATGATAGATAGATAGATAGATAGATAGATAGATAGATAGATAGATAGATCAGTCTAAGGCATGGCATTGGGATGTTTTTAGGAATGGGGTGAGATGATAGTATCTAACAACCTGGAAAGTGAAGTGAGCACACTCAAATATCTTTATCTGCCCTTCCTAGAGCTGGAAATCAATACCTTCTCCCTGTCAAAAGCACAGTTCCTGTCCATTCCTGTCTCCATTGCTATACCTCACCTAGCACAAGGGAGAAAGAATGCCATAATACCGTTTATTTGCAGGTCTGTAGGAGCAGGGACAGTAGTACTGCTCTTGTCCTCTGCCTTCAGTGTGCTTTGTTTCTGGTGATGAAAGGACAATGTTTTGATTGTCCTCATGTAGGAATAATATGGAAGACCTTCATGGTTCCGTAAGCTTCTGGCCATTCCTCTCAGCCAGGACTGTCCATTAAAATGCCACAAAGGCATCAATGGAGCACATACACACAACAAGGCAATCAAACTGCATCGTCAACTAAGAGAATTTCAATACTCTTTTGACCTAAAATGAGTTTAAAACTTGACTTGGAGGCAAGAAGCATGCATATTCAGCTCTGAAGAGCTACAGTGTTTCTGCAAGCCCCCAGCTACACAACTTTGACCTCCTGTTTTATGAGCTTCTTTGTGTACCACAGTAACAACACACGTAGCTTTATGTAGGAGCATAAAAACTTCCAGTCCAGAACTAAATTGGTCCCTCCCACCCAACCTCCTCTTTTGGCAGATGCTTCAGAGCAATGGCAGAGGCTCTACATGGTGTCTATGGTAGAACTAATGTTGGCTGGTCAGAGAAAATTAATATCTTTACCTCTTCTATTGCATTCAGTAGTAGTCAAACTTATTTTGTTGACAAAATGGCTAGCAGAAAAAAAAGATATCTCAAGTGTCACCGATGCCAAGTCCATAATGTTACTAGAACTCAGACTTATTATAGTTTTCAGACCCCATAAAACTGCAGAAAGCTGTGTTGCTCAAAGGAAGCAGTGCAGCCCCTTGAGGGCTGCTTTGTTAAGGCAGAAAATTGGTCTTTGAGATAGGTATTATGCCATCAGTGATGATGAAGGGCAGGATCCCATCAGCTGATTGCAGTTTTCTGGCCCATTATTTATTTACACAGATAATTAATTCCTCTGAAGTGCAAACATTTATCAACAATTCCATTACCTAACTTTTCCGTCTAACTTCTTTGTAGGACTAGGCACACTGACAGCTTCAGTAACTACCATCTAATTAAAGTAATTGTTGGACTGCATTTCTTATTCTGTTTCATGTATAATTATACTCCATGGGAAATCTTGGGGGATTTGAAACAGACTTTTAATCTATTCCACATGAATCAAAAAACAACTCCCAAGAAAATAATTTAATAGTCATGTTTAACAGTGTGCCACTTCATTTGCACCAGAGATTTCACAATCTCAGTGCTACTCATAGACCTTTTCAGTCACACAGGGACAACAAAAAGTCTCTTCTAAAAGGAAAAATCTTCCTAAAATTTTTGTGCATTAATTAAGTTGGTTTTAAAGGGAAGTCTTTGCTGATTTGTTGGGACAAACTCTCCTAAAAAGATTGACAGCTGCTTATTCTGAAGTTTTATGGACAGTTGCACTTTTTTTTTACTTTGTTCCTCAAATTTACCATGACCCATTCATACTCATGAATTCTTCTTCCTTCCTACCTGGCGCAAAAGTACTACCAATTTTGGTTCATTGATAGCACATACTTTCACTACTACTCTGTTTATAACATCGGTTATGTTCAAACTGTCTTATTCTGGCACTGATATTGTTCCATTTCTCCACTGTAAATGGTTCTACTAAGGGGGATACAGGGAAAAATAAAAAAACCCTGCCACTTCTGTGATACTGGTGCCTGAAGTGGCTACCTGGAAACAGAGACTAAACAGGAGTAAGGGAATAAAGGTGATATTTATTTGAAAGGCCTTCAAAGGTACACCCTGGGGAGACCAGAGGCTACTGCCAAAGTGGCCCCCAAGATGGACGATGAGTCACGAGTTCATCACACTTTCATAGGTTTGGTTAATTTGCATATCAGCATAAATTCACCAATTAAAACTTTAGCTAATGATGTAAGTTCTCCAAGCTTACGCCCCTCCCCTTCTCAAGATGTTTGTTTACACCTTTTGGGCCTGGAACAGTCTGGGTGTCCTTGGAGAGCAAACCTAGAGAGGCTTTGTTATGTCTATCTTAGCATAAGAGAACAGCAGCTAGCAGGCTATAAAACACTTCAGTTTCACACTAAGCAATGCAGGATTTGAAAAATATAAAAGCTAAAACCCAAGGCATCAATACTTTCATGCTCAGAGTGATGTAACTAGGGTCCAGACAGGACAGGTGCATTGGAAATGGACATTTATGAGGTTACCTGTGGCTACATTTAAATTCAGCTGCTGGTGTGCACCATACTAGGATGCCAGAGCATCAGGCAATGATCTACTTGAGCACAACACAGTGCCCTTAAAACATGTCAACAATTTTCTTTTTGTGGAAAATAATACATGAGAGCAAATGATGAGAACTTGATCTCAGCTGAGCATGGAGCCAGGTGTTTCGAGGACCAGCACCTTAGAATGGGAAAGCAATCCTGTGTCACTTAATTCAAACATTCCACACAGAGAGGATACAAGTTCATATTAATCTTTGTGAAACATGAACTCATTTTTCAGCATTTGAACTGAGAATTGCTCAAGTTGTCAAGTTCCTAACTCCAGAGCATTTAAAGGAAAAAACTCCAACACGCTTTTCTTTGGACAGTTTTTAAAATCTAGTTATGGATGTCCAGCTTTGCTTCATAGATATAAACAAGCAGAAGCTGTCTAATCCTACATCTGTTTCATATGCAATGCACAAACGCTCCAGAGTAGCAAGCATTCGGGGATCTTTGTTTCGTCTCCCAAGGAACAGAAACAGTGCCTATAGTTATGCTTCTGAGTAACAAACCCTGCCATCTAGATTGAAACACTGTAGCTTGATTACTTGCAGATTTTCATATTGGCTAAAATTACCAGATAAGTGGATCTACAATGTTCTCCTCTGATGCTTTATCACACTGTCTTTCTGTGATTACAGTTTATTAACTTAGAAGTGGTCATTAGAAATAGAGGTTGCCAAGCTATCTATCAGGTTAATTAACTCAGCATTTTCCTGCTGCCTTATTGATTTGGCAGTCTGAAGCCCTTGGACAAACAATTTTATGGAGATGTTTACTGCAGTTATAGGATATTATATAGGTATTGAAATTTACTGTCATGTCAGCTAGCCAGTACTTATATTAACTGCAATTATCTTATGCAGATAGATCTCGACCTGCACTCAGACTTTGTCCTGACTCAGTACACATGGAGGAATTTCACCCACCAAAACCACCCAGTGGTTTGTCAGATATTAGCTGATAGGGCTTGCAGCTGGCCAAGGAACTATTTATTATGTCTGAACAGACAGCCTGAGCAGGATCATGTAACATGGAGATGGATCTGGGACACCGCAGTCAGAGCACACAGCAGACAGATTCATCCTACAGACCTGGGGTAGATAACCCTTGGGGGTTATCTACCACCTCACCAGAAGAAGCATCTAACAATATGCAGAACTAAATAGTGCAACATAGGTTGAATACAGATTTTATGGATGTCTCTTACGTACTTACTGTAAAGCCCTCCATGGTCACTTTGTGAGGCTTTTCTAACCTTTTGCAGCCACAGTGACACTTTTTCAAAACTACTGGTGAGAAAAGATCCATTTTCTCAGCATGATTACAGTGCCTCAACAAAGAACTAAATGCCTTTTTCTCTAATATTCATCCATTGCATACAAATATTTGCAGGTGATTCCCCTGCATTTTTGTAAAAAAATAATGCACAGTCCAACTGGTAAGCTAGTGAAATGTCGGTGAATGAGCTCTTATTCTAATTGACTACTTAAAGTTATATTACTTGCTAAAAGAATGGACATTTTGAAAGAAAATTAATGTTAGACAGGGAACAAAACATTTCAAAATGACAGCAAGAAAAAGACACTATTTTGTGAATTTCTTGAAAGGGTCAGGCACACAAAAATCTTTCAAAAACATTCTATTTTGGAAACACTCTTCATAGAGCAGTACATTCCAGTGGGGTTATCTTACCTTTCTTTCATCATTATTTTTTTTCTGTCACCAAAGAGCATAACTTCTTTAGATGGGTAAGGGCACCGTGTGGGCCAGTGGTGTCCTGGAGCAGGGGGAGTTGTGGGGGATCCCCAGGATGGCAGGGAGGGAGCAGAGCAGCTCGGGGGTACCCATGGGGCAGCCCCAGGATGAGGGACTGGGCACTTCTGTGACAGTGGCCCTGGGGCCTTGGCAATTTTATCCCATTCACTTCCAGCAGAGATGGTAACTCTGCTTGTCTCTCACTGCTGGAGCCAATAGGATTCTTTACACTGATTACAGAAGCAGCCAAATCAAGACTATATCCCCCACTGTAGGCAAGTTAGTGCTAAACTAAACACCTAAATATAATTACCATGATGGGATATAATGAATATGCTATTATTATACCTGATTAATTTTGAACAAATTGACTACTGAAGTAGCAGGCTTTCATTAAAGTGAATTTGATCTTACTGCCTTTTGATCATCGTCTGTACCAAAGATGATACACTGCTCTGCAAATACTTCCCGTTTAAAGACAGAGCCAAGAAAATTCCTAATCTCCTTCATGCTTGACTCCCTCCATGTGTCTTTGTTAAATATATGTCTTTTTATCCTAATTTGACAGGAAAGGCAAGGTTCACAGAGCTAGTCAGTGCAAAACTAACATGAGACCAAATCAGAATTAATAAATAAATATGAAAAAACAAACAGCAGGTGTTCACAGACTTGTGGTGGAGGTGGTGGCTGATAGGTCCTTCTTGTATGCACAATCAGAGTTTTTTCTCTTTCGAGAAAGCTTGTCTCCCTTCCAGTGCTTGATTTCTTGGTTTCCCGTCACACTTTTAGACTTGTTACAGATGTTAACATCAACCTTAGAACCTCTTCCAATATAAAAATCATAAGGGAATGAGTTTTTTACCATAAAGAGGATCACTTAAACTACTTTTTCATAATAGAATAGACCAGTAGAAAATCATAGAGGCCAGGAAAATGCCCTTCAGTTGAAAAAGGTATGAACATTTAGTCCATTAGATGTGTAAAGGGTGTTATTTACTTTACCAAAATTGCAGTCAAATGCTATATTGAAAATTGAAATGGTGAGATTTTTATTTTTTTGCTGGGGGAAAATTCTAGTCTGTAGGGATTATTATATTGCATTTCAGAAAGCTGGTGTCAGATGACAAAAAGAAGCTTGTAATATGGGATATCTAAAGGATATTTAGAGCTAACCACGTTGAACACCCCTCTGGTGACAAGTGTGTCGAAAACAGAGAAGAAAACCATTTGAGTGGATGAAAATTGTTTTGAGAAAAGCATTTTACCTTGCTAAAAAGGTTTATTTCCTTCAACGCCAAACAGCAGTTTCACTTAAGAAAACTTTACTGCTATTAAAATAAATGCCAAGTTCCCCAGTGAAAAAAAAAAGATTGTAGGGAGGATGTATATGAAGTAGCACATAGGCTGACTTGTTGAACTTCTGTCCTCCCGGTAGTCAGAACTCCTATTTGATAGCTGTCCTAATAAAAGCATAGTAGAGGGAGGGGTGATCTATGCCACTTACCTGGAAATTGATATGACAAAAAGTCATAAGGTCTGTGGCATTGGATGACTCTCACTGATTCAGAAATTTTGTCAGTCTTCATCAGACACTATTGCAAAATGCCACAGAAGGGGAAAGATCCCCAAAGGGCAGCAGAAGCCGACGTTAGTCAAGGGAAAACTGGACTCTAAAAAAATGCAGGTTTTTTTCCTCCTCTTTCTAGACTGATAAAACAGTCAGAACAGTCAACTCCAGCCAGAGGAGTTAATTATATTCAACTTTCACAAATCATAGGTATTGCCAAATATTGTCAAGCCCATGAAATAATTTAAATAAATTTATCTAACTCAGATATATAAGTACAGGTGCATATATAGAATACCTAGAATTTTAAGAGACTTTTAGTCTAAGGAAATAAAAGTATTTAAAATAGGTTAAAAAATGAGAATAAAGTCCCTAGGAGGTTCCATATCACAAAAGGGCTGCAGTTAAAAATAAAATAAGAAATCACAAGTTCATGAACATATCATTCCGTGCTCTCTCTCTAATTTGGCAGTGTAGTCAAATAACTTTAACGCAGCGATGCCAAGTGCCTAAAAACTGAAAGAGCAATTACAACATCTAGCATGAATGGAAGAGCTACCGTGAAATGTGCTGCAAAACTTCTGTGGAAGCAATTTAATTTTTAAAGACCGACATTCTTCTTCCCTGAAAAATAACATTGCTGCATTTGGAGAATTTATAACAACCAAGAAAGAAAATTTACTATAAACAAAACTGAAAGTAACCTTTCATTGTTCATACTAAATGGAATGAAAAAAAAAAGAAAACAATTATAATAATCGGGCTTTCTAACACCATGCCAGTATGAATCCAGCATACTTGTTCATTGTGCAGATGCAATCACATTTAAAAATTACATTGGGTGACTACATTGTTGAAGGATTTTTAATCAATTTTTTAATGGTAAAGCCTACTGTTAAATTGGCCAAGATGTTTAAAAAATACTACTGATTGGATTCCTAAACTTTACTTATACAGATGTGATATAATCAGAAGCACATCCAGTACTGCAGGTTCTGGGATTATACAGCACTTCACTGTGATACATGACAGAGTAACTCACAAGCCTACAGAGTATGACAGTAAGACATGTCCACACTGAGAGAGTAGGTTTACATTAGATGTTAGGAAGAAATTCTTTGCTGTGAGGATGGTGAAACACTGGAACAGGTTGCCCAGAGAAGCTGTGGATGTCCCATTTGTGTTCAAGGCCAGGTTGGGTGTGGCTCTCAGGAACCGGGTCTAGTGGAACTGTCCCTGCCCATGGCAGGGGGATGGGAAATTAATGATCTTTAAGGTCTTTCCTAGCCAGGCTATTCTATGATTCTATGAATATCTTGATGTTACAGGGAAAGGAGAAAAACAAGTGCTTAAATATGCAGATATACTTCCCAGAAATCTACCAAATGCCGTGGGGATCTTCTCAATGACACACCACCATCCTCTTCTCAGCAGAAATACCAGAGCTGCTCACATTAAAAAAGGGTACATTTCTTTCATGGGAAGCAAGACTGCCACATTTGAGAGGCAAACAATCAAAGAGTGATTTCACAAGAACCTTCCTGAAATCAAGCCAGAAGGAATAATGGATGTTTCTGCCAAGATAGACCAAAAGAACTAGAGTTAGTAGCTACTAAATAAAAACCCAATAAATGTAATAAGTCCTGCAAAGTCATGAAGCCTGAATGTCCCTTTAACCATGTCACTTATAAGCTTTATTTTGCATAGTAAATATATTTAATTTGAGTACTCAGGTAGTGGTGTTTGGATTTGTTGTTTTGCTTTGAAATTTTCTTAATTATGACATTTCTACTTGGCCTCTCCCTTTTTTTTTTTTTCTGTGGAACGTGTAAATTGACTCTCAAAGAGCTCCTGGCCATTTCCATGCTAGTTCTGTTCTTCACATCTTTTCTCTTGCAACTTTATTGCTCCAAACATGACAGAGACCTACAGCTATTCCCAAGGAGTGATGAAGACACTGTCCCATGCTTTGTCAAGGTCTGTATAGACATCTCAGGGAAAAGAGATGCGTGTTTCCTTTTCCTCCCCATCCTGGGAAGGCTGTCTGCCTTTGCTCAGGAAGAGTGTATCCCCTTTAATCATGTTCCCTGAACCATCCCCCAGCCCCTAGACTCAAACTCTCCTCCTTAGGCTAGGCAGCCTGTGATGGACTACCTGAAATTGTTTTTAATTGCACTTTCATCTGCAGCTGAGATTCTGCATGAGAGCTGTGAGGTATCAAGAAAGAATATGATTCTTAAAAAAAGCTTGTGTTTCACACTGAAGGGGTAGGGCAGATTTTTGAGGCCCTTTGACCTTAGGACTGCAGAATTCAAAATTTTGGTCAGTCTCCCAGTCTCTGTTGAGGGGCAGAAAGGCAGTGATTATACAGTGACTACTGTACTGTATTAGTGGATGGTGCTGATATAATATAGCAGCCATTAAGAATACCTTTGAAGTTGTCTAGAAGAAACTCAGGGTAATATTTGTAGCATTTAAAAGGGAATGTGAAGGTATCTGAGGCAGTACCAACAAAGTAAGTTTTACCCATGAAACTCCATGGAGTGAACCTTGATAATGTCCCCAAAGCTCTTCCCTTTAATTTTCCTTTTGTCTCTAAATTCTGTGGCTCTAGCTGTAAAATTCCTACAAAGAAAGAGGGTCTTAAAATACTTCCAGCTGTGCTAACACCTGAAGAAAAAAGATGTCTCAGGAGACAACTGCAATTGAATATCCACATCAAAGAAATTTGAGAAATTTCTGAACTTTAGTTGCTTATTCACATCATATCCTGGGCCTTTCACAAGATATAACTGTGAAATGGAAAGGAGACCAAAAGAAAACACTACTTTTCTATTATCTTTGCAATGCAAAGGTAAACAGGGAGACAAATCTCATTCTTCAGTTGGGTGGGAGCTGCCATTTTGAGTCAGCTGAGACACTCTTTCAAAATTAATCACTGTGCTCATACTGTCACTCAAAAAGCCTTTAGTGTTTTTTTATTTCCCATTGAATAAAAGTTAATCAGTACAAGACACGTAACACAGTAAACTGCTTTGCCACAGTTAACAGACTTTTAATTCCCAGATTTTTAATTTGTTCTTGAGCATTCACAAGACTGTGAAATCTTTACAAGTGGACTCTTCTAGTTTCTCCGTTTTTCATAGTATGGAGCATTCCACCAGAATCAATCTATATAACATTTAGCAATCCCCACCAAAAGTCTGGTTGTGATAATGACTTATAAACAAGTTTGTTTGCTTCTGAGTTCTAATCTTTCCTGATACTCTTGGGATATTTTCAATTTCCATTGCAGCTAGGAGTTCTCAGCCTGCCTCCATTTTAACAGGAATTTTTCTCAATTTTTTTATGTCTATATTTTTAAGTTATACTCCAAATACTAGAACTATCATCATAGAATTTCAGGTATTGGAAGCACTGTGGTGTTGAACAGCTGAACAGTAAACAATTATACTGCAAATTAGTCAGTAGCAGAGCTATAATCTGCAGTCTCCAGTGGAGCACTAGCAGTTGCAAACCTATATCTAAGCACACCTTTTACTCAGCAGCCAAGGTCGTGTTTTTGGAGCTGTGATGGATGGCTTAGCTATGCCTCTGCCAGAGTTTCTCTTTGTGAGTCATAAGGGATGGCTGGAGAGGGCATCACTCACGCTGTCAGCGGGCACCAGGGGCTCCGTAAGAAAGGTCGCTCTGCCGCCCAACCCTGCACACTGGCTCCATTGCACAGAAGTGCTCCCTGAGGCTGCATCACCTGGGCTCCACTCAAGCTGCTTGTAAATCAGATGTCGTTTGCTGCAAAGCACACACAGCATATCAATGGCAGCGAAACACCAAATGTTCTCCAGGTACAAATATTTACCGACTGTAGGAATGATTTCCTGGATGGATAGCAAGAATTTGCCAATTTGCAAAGATCTCATTTTGAGGGGTTAAAAGACCAGTGAAGGAATAGAAGGTGATGTAAGAAATGGGGAAGATTAATCTGAATTAACAGTTTGTCATGAGAACAGATACTAAATTAAAACTGCAGCATGAGGACACAAAGCTGTTTGCATGACATTTTGGAGTGAGATTTAGTAAGTAAGTGCTGTTGTTGAATTTCAGTCATGTCTTGTCTCATTAGAAAAGGACTCTGAGTTGATTTTTACAGGAATCTGAAGGTTAAGGTCGTTACCTTCGTGAGTTGTTGTACATAATAACATTTGAATCCAGATGGAACAGTCATTGTTCCTTGATCATTCCTGTGTCATTTGCTTTTGAAAAATTCTGTTCATCACCATCCCAGTGTGAATAAGCTACACATACCCCAAACAAGCACTGATGATGTTTACTAAACACTATCAAAACTTAGTATATGGAAGAGTGGAGTAAGACAAGGATTGTCAACAGAAGCAAATATTACTATGAGAGCTTATCAGATCTTAAGAGTCAAATTCTCTTTATAATTCTCTTTAAGTCTCTGGACAACGCAATATATCTTCGCTGGCAGCCACAGAACTGTATAATGTAATTCTGTCTAAAGCCAATGCAAGCAAACAAAAAAGAAATTAATTCTCAAACAATTTCGGGAAACTGTTCATCTTTCTGATAGAAAGTTGTCCCACTTCCTCCTGTGTCTGAGCTCTTTCATCTAGGGCCACTAAATGGTCTGACACAACTTCCTCTGGGTTTGTGTTAGTTAGCCTAAAGGTTTCCAGAGCGATTACCTTCTGAGCACAGACACTAGTACTTTCATATATATATTTGATTTGCTTTTACTTTATAAGATAGATCTGCTGCCAAGTCAAAGTCCTTTCACTGCACAACTCAAAGAATGTCATACTACAAAAATGAAAAGAAATGTATTTTCACAGGACACAGAATTGCTAATTTTAGAGTGGGTTACAAAAACTGGACTATGAGATAATTCAGTCTTCTGATGAAGAATATGGAAACATTAAAATTAAGGGAAAACAGGCAAAATTGCTAATTTAGCATTTTTAATTTTTGAAAGAAGATTTTGATATACAGAAAAAAACATTTAATAAAAGTCACTCATGTCTCTCTCTCTTCGCTTAAAAAAGAACGTCTGGAAGCTTAATGCCAGCTGTAACTGAATGTGATTAATTTAATCTTTTTATGTTAGCAAGAAAAGGGAAGGGATAATTAGTTTACTATCCTCAGATACTCTGAATGACTCTAGTTTGTGCTAAAATGTCAGAATGTATCAGAAGTATAATTTTTAGAGAAGTATGTTTCAAAAATTTTCAGACCCACTAGAGGTTATTAGAATGGCCATTTTCTGAGGAAAAACAGTGCAAGAATGAATTTCAGCATAAATTTTGATTTTGTTAACACAGAAATGAGTTTAAGACAGAGGTGAAAATAAATACATGTGTAACATGGTGGGTGGGACACAGAGATGTAATATGCATTCACTCCGTTTAGAGCGTACTGTAGACGTGTTACAAACATGAAGACAGACAAACAGGCAGAAGAGAGAGTATCCTGGGTCTACACTGTCCCCTCTGAGAAGACTTGGAATTAAAAAGATGTTAATTTAGTGCTATCATGCTTGCACTCAGGGGAAGAATTTGGAATATTTCTAGAGAAAGCAGCAAGAGCTCAAGTGGCTTGGAAATAAAAAGTATGCTGTGTAAAAATCATTTTAAAAAATGCTTTGCCTTTTTACTGCTATTAGTTTAAGTACACATATACATATATCCAGAGAAATTATTCATGTCAATTGTACAGGCATATAGGGAAGAAATTAACAATTTCTATTATTTAAAACAGATGATGTGTGAAATTGGCCCATAAAGATTTCCTGTGCTAGACATCTATCTTAAACTAATGGTAAAGAAGATATAATAGATAAGAAAAAGACAGAGTTGGAAAGTAATGGAGTGTCCTCTATCATTTTGATACTTCTAAGCTTAGAAAAGCACAGGGTACGATCAATGGGTTTATTTCCCAAGTCAGCCCTGAAATACAGAATGAGATTTCTTAAAGGGACTAATTTTTATCTTCTAATTCTCTCATTCATTTACATAAATCAACACTGCATGCACAGGGGCTGTCAGGGAATACCTGCTCCCCACCATGGGATGCACCAGGAAATGCACCAAACGTACAAGTCAAGGCATCTGTTTTCTGGTGTAGGCTGGGGCATCCCAACAAAATACATCATTCCTGATGCTCCATTCTGGCAATCAGTTACCATGTGCTTGTAGTTTTTTCTTTACTCGGCCACCAGACACAGAGGCCAGAGATCAAGACCTTGGTACATTCTGCAATCTAAGTAGAAAAGCCATAAAATGTGTAGGAGAAAGGGAATATTTTCAGTCAGTGCTGGATAAAAATGATAAATGTTGAAAGCAACATTTTCAAAGGATGGGAAAATTAGAGCTGAAATGGAGAAAAGTCTTGTTTTTTTCTCTTCAGGCTCAATAATCTTTTATATGTCAGACTCCCCACCCATGCAACACATACAGTGAATTCTACATTGAAAGATCTCTGTCTTGTTAAGACAGAAGATTGCAGCACCACGACATCTGCATTTCAAACACTAGATTACTTCAAAATAATGGAAAATATACAGCGTCTGATAAATATTATGGCTATAAACAGTCTTTCAATTTTAAGCCCAAAGTTTATAATTAAAAATTGCAGGGTTTAGCAAAATGCCTTTGGATTTTTCCTGAAATTGATATTTCTGACTATATACCAAAGGGTCAAGATTTTCAACAGAAACATATTTGATTAAACTTTTTTTCCTCCCACTCTTATTGTTTTTTCCCCTGAGGAAAAACTGAGAAAGCAAGCACATGAGAAAACATTTGCTCAGCTTCACTCTCAGCAAAGAAATTAAAGCCAAGAGATTTTACAAAATTGCCTAAGATATCACAAGAAGCTTAGATTAAACCACAAGCCTAAATTCAAAGGGGGGAAAGAACAGAATGAAAGACATCATTTTAACTAGCAACTGTCAATCCAAGGAAAGGCACAACAAGCAGAGCAGAGAACACATTGTTTGTTTAAACTTAAAAGACATTTGGGATTTTAGACAGACAAATCTTAGTTGTAAAATATGTTTGAAATCCAAGGGGCATAATATACAACTTCTGGGTTTCAGCAATAGTACCTACTAGATTAATTGCCCTTCTCAATTACTAGAAAGAGCAAAGGCCCAGAGAGGAAATGTTTTTATCAGAATGGACAATCTATCTGAGAAGAAATCTGCATGATTGTTTTGTCTCCTGCATTAGAAAAAGGGGCAGTGCTGACTTAGTCATTACTTCATTGATATGATTTTACTGCACTGATGGGTATTTAAGAGATCTCTTGGGTCAGCAGGAACCCCAAGATACTTTGTAAGTGAGAGGGATCATGGGAACCTTGGATTGGTTGACCTGTCACCAATAAACTAGTAAATAACTATATGCTGAAGCAAGCTTTCAATTCCTTCTCAGCAATTCTTAATCTCAATACTGGAATCTAGGGAGAATTCAGAAGAATGTCCTGTGACTAATGCTCAGCACTTTTTCTTAATGCTTAATATTCCTTCTATCTGTTCCTTGGCTAAATCTGATTATCAGTGCAAAAAAATTTCCAGTTCCAACTCTCTGCTTTAATTCAAATTATCATATCTTTATATCATAAAGTGAGACTCCCATTTGTGGCATTGATATTCTTTATAAAAAGCAATTTCTTAAGACTCTCAGCACCTCTCTAAAGTCTTATTCTTGACATTAGTATCAGGAGAAATTATTTGCCTATTTTTAAATTACATATTTTTTACCAGCATGTAGAAAAGAAACCAGATCTCCTGAATACTAATTCTGTGATACAATCACAGCTTGTTCCTTTTACTTTATTTTCCTCCTCACCACCAATGCAAATTTTGAACTTGTTTTGAAGAACTTACAGAGACCCAAGGCATCAAGTCTGGACTCAAATGTTCCTCTTACCCATTTAACTTCACAACAATTTCCCTTTTCTCCTGGTCAGGTATGTTTTGCATCTGTATCATTTGCCTTTATAATTACTTTACAGAAAGTCAATGCAACAACTTTAAAAGTTTTCCTATGGGTAAAACTCACCATTTGGAAGACATTACAATTTATACGGAATTATTATCAATCCTAAACTAAATATGCAACCAAGGCTCTGACCTTGCTGGTTTTCCAGGATCAGGTTTGAGAACTACTAGACATATGAGTCACAGTTTCTGTCATAACAATAAAAGCCATCTGTACATCAAAGGAAGTGTTCAGGGTCAAGTTGAATGAGTCCTTGAACAACATGGTCTAAAGAAAGATGTACCTGCACATGACAAAAGGGTTGGCCTAGCTGATGTGTAAAGGTCCCTTCCAACCCAAACAATATGATGGTCACAGCATTTTAAAGCCTATTCCTCTTGGGTCCACACAAACCTCAGCTCCCGTTAAACATAAGAACTATTTATCCTCAGAAAAATTTACAAGGGAAAACACACTCCCATTTCTATTCAGCTTAGCCTGTAGCATGCTGGCATATGACAAACTGCCAGCTGAGTCAATCCTGGGTGTGAGAAGGATAGACATTCACAAGTCTCTTAATATTCACTGCTCTGAGCAAGTTTTGCACATTGTGTTAGAGCTCCCACTTTCCACTCTCACTTTCATCTCTCTTCTGGTTAATGGAGTGGAAAACGAGTCCACTTTTCCCCCAGGTTTTAAAACTCCTTTTATAAAAGCAAATTAAATAACTCTTTTCTTTTTGGCTCCCCTATCAATTATAATTTCTAGTGTTCTTATTTATGCTTTCTCAGACTCCAGTCTGATACAAAGAGCACCTACAGAAAGCTTTGAACACAGCTGGCACTTATTTACACACTTAATGGCATCAGACTTCTTAAGCATAAGCCATCCAAAGCAACAGCTTCACCTCTCACATCCCATCACTATCAATCATGAGACCAAAGTAATCTCATTATCAATCATTAGACCTAGGTAATCTATAATTCAAGCGGAAGCCTCAGGAATTGGAATGGAAAGCAAAAAAACCACCCAAACAAAAACAATCAAAAAATACAACCAACCAAAAAAACTCCAAGAAACCAAAGCAAACAAGTTCACATTTTTCACAGACCAATGTTTCACAAAATAAGACAGAAAAATGCGAAGGTTTTTCCCCTCACTCAGGGAGTAAAAGTAGAATGTCTTTTTAGTCTTCCCTTCCAGTGCCTTAATTCCTCTTTTTTTTTCACTGTCCATTTCTTTTTCTGTCTCTGTCTATTCCCTCACCATCCACTTGTAGAAAAGCAGATTGACATACCCTAGTCCTAAAGAATGAAGGCAAACCAAGAAACTTCACACCTGGCAGACAAGCAGGCAGGGAGCTGTTTCACTGCTTTCCCTATCAAGAAAGAAGTCTTGTGAACAAACTGAAGCTCTCCTGTGGAATTTTGAACAGCATTGTGAAGAATTCTCATCCAAGATTTATGTCAGCAAACTGGAAGTTTCACAGTTAGTTTTGTTTAAAACTCTTGCTTTACTGCCCTTTATTGAATTGTTCTTACCTTCATAATAAAATTAGCATCACAGACTACCTGAAAACTAGTTAATTTTTATTTTTTATTTAAAAAAAAGGACCCACAAGACACTTACAGGAAATAGTAAAAATTCAGTCTAGAATGCTCCGCTAATCTCAGTTGTTGCTAATTTTGATCAATTTCCATTCAGTTTATTCTTTAAAAAAAAATAAAAAGCAACTGATGATATCACACACCATATGATCATAGCTGATTGCAGAGGAGTGCTCAAAAGTAGATAGAAATGGACTTTTATGTGGACATTGTGTAGTTTGCTAAAAAAAGATGCTTCAAGAATTTTATCTAAATCCTACACAGAACTTTACACAAATTTCAAGTAAAAAGATAAGGAAGAATAAAACTGTTATCTATGCAGACATACAAAAAACGGTCTGTCAGTCTTCCTCTCAGTAACACTTTTGCATTATTAAATTCCTCAAAAAAATCTGTCACATTTTTTCAAAAACCTGTTATTTTAAATTTTCATCCAGTCTCTTAGCCCTATATCTTCTTCCAACCCCTTTATTAGTAGTTGAAGGGAGAAAACAATCAGAGACTTTTCCTAGCTACTGATTTGCACTAAAATTTGCAGTAAAAATTTGCAGTCCTTTGCACCATAAGTACAATTATGTCTCTCCTGTTTATCTGGAATCAGTGCAGGTGAATGACCTCAATGATCTGCTACCCAAGGGAAAAAAGTGAGAGTAGAACAACCTTTATCTCTTGTTTCTTTCAAACTCCCGCAAACCTTGGGCAGAAATCCATCTGGGAACAGCACTTCCTTAGATCAGCCAACATGTAATCCCAATATCATTTCAAAAAAAAGGGTCAGGTGTAACTCCCCAGTGCCTAAAACTCTGCACCAAATGTCTTTCTAGCATTCTTTAGGGTTTTTAGAGCTGCTGATGACACATAAATGAAATATTGGCAGGATCAGCCAACACAGGTAATCACTGGGAAACAACTTGTGTACAGTAATGCAATAACCCTATTGCTCATTTTAGTGACAAAACAAGCTCCAGGATCTCTCCATATTTTAGTAAGCTCTTCCTGTACTCATCAAAAAATCTTTGGAAGCCTGGATCTCCAGCACAGAAATTCTTCATTATTTTTCCATCACGATAATTTTTCTTCTGTGTTTTAAATGTTTCCCAGCCTAAGCATGTCTCCCTAAAACTCTGACAGCTGTAGGACTACATGTCTCTTTTCCTCCACAGTGTTTTTCTTCAGCTGTTTAAAGACCATCCTCCTGTCATTTAGCTCTTATTAGCTCTGGATATCTATTCAATATCCAAACTTTGTCTTCTTCCACACTAAGTTTCTCCAGATGAAAAAATTTCACTACAATTTCTTTTGGAAACCAGCATTTTCCTTAAAATACTAAAAATTCATACTTTTCCCTACAAACCAGCATCAGAAATTTTCTGATAATCACAACATTTAAACATGTGGGAAAAAAAAAATCTAGTCATCACTGTTGACCAACAATGTTGTGTGCCCCCTTCCCCAAACCATGAAAACATGAAGTGTAAGATTAAAAATATAGACAATAACTAAAACTAACCACATTGCTCTACTATAATAAAATGTTATTGCTTTGATACAAACCCCAAACTTCCTGATGGCCAGTTTTTTTGGTTTTTGTTTTTTTTTTTAAATTTCTGATGTCAACTTTTAAAAACATTCAGGGCAGCACGCACATTTTCCATTCCCTGGAGATATCCTGTAAATCCCACTTCTCTTTCAGTTTAGAGGGGGTCCTGTTCAGTGCTCCAGCTGCTTCTGGTAGCAGCACTGGAACAGGCTCACTTGTGGCACCTTTAGTTTGTGGTTTCTATGATCCCACAGTGATCCCATAGCAGCTGAGCATCCTGGAGCCCAGGTGAACATCTACAAGTGTGTGTTTTCCCACTGAGGGATGCTAAACCTTTTTCCATCCACTAGGTCCAGCCCAGATTGGCAGAGAGAGAGACTGGCTGACAGCTCTTCTTCCTGCTGGCTATGCCTGCCTCAACAAATCTCAGGGCTAGATGAGACACTGTCAGGATGTGCTTTGGTGCCAGTAGTGGTGTTGTCGTGACTCCTCTCAAGACTAAACCACTCACAATTTTTCTAACTTTTCCCTGATGTTTCATGCCACAAGTGCTTGTCTTGTACAAGAATCACATGGCAAATTTCATTAATAGCTCTAGGTTTCCAAGTGAAGTTTCTGCTCCTTCAATCTGCAACCCCAGGTTGACTTGGTGACAAGAAGTAATGAGGGAGCGTGCAAGTTTTTGTCCCTTTCAGCTACAATAAATTCTCAGTAATTCTGATTTCTAGACAACACACACAGAGGCATGACAACTTCCCTTCACAAAGGCTTGTCTTCTCAGGCTGGAACCTGTGTGCTTAATAAGACATGTTGAGGTGAATGTCATTTTTGTCATAAGGAGAAAAGATTCTTTGTCCAGATAAAGACAACTGCATCATCTTTGAGGAAGCCTATATCTGGGAATCAGAGTCAAACTGAAATCTAGTGCTCTTAACGACAGCTGGGAGTTCCTGTTTTCTGCACCAGTGTGGCTGTCATATTATCTTCAGCTTTTTAAGCCCTTGGGTCCTTGTGCTAAGCCCCTTTCCCTGCGTCCTGGGCTGGAAGGCAATTAGACCAGCAGTCAGTGGCAAATGAAGCCCAAAGCTCTCTGCTGAAAGGTTCAGTCATTTGAGATCCTTGACACAAGCTGACAGTGGAGAAACTAACAAGCAGAAAAGCAGAGCTCAGTGATGCTTTTTCCCCATACTACTAATAAGTAGTGAATAACATGTAGAGGTATCAGCTGTCTTTTTTTTTTTTTCAGCCTCACAAATTTTTGCAAGCTTGAGCAGATTTACAAAGCAAGGGTTAGATTCTAAGCCAGCAGAGACACACCAGGTTCCACGTGCAATGCCAGAAGGTCAGCAAGGTGCTTCTCTCATGCCTGTGTTGTGACTGACCAGAATCCCAAATTCCTGTCTCTCATCACCCATGTATCTGCTACACAAAAGACAAAGGATGAGTTGAGGCAGGTTATTTTGGTCACAGAGGTCCCTTGCTTTCTCCCACTTACATGCACCTTACACCTAGCCCTGAAAGTGCTTAATTATAGAATCTAGTCATGTGTGAAACCACATGGATTTCTCCTCAAAAATGCAGTCAACTCTGGGACAATACATGCCCATTTAGAGTAAATAAAAACATGGACTTCACAGCTGAAACTGCTGGTCAAAATAAGGTGGGTATAATGGATTTGTTGTGCCAAATCCATGATTTTGCCAGGATACCAGAATTCAGTCCTCAGCCATGTCCATGTGTCTTTTTAGACAGATAATAGGAAGGAATGCATCTTTTCTGAAAAAAAATCCTAAAATCCAGTGTGGAATTTTGTTTTCATAAGCTTAACTTCTTTGGTGTTTGGTTTATACTGTGGCAAGGCTCCTGCAAGGAAAGGTGTTTCGCTTCTCTCTCACTCTTCTTGCTGATTGCTCAGAGGTTATTAGGCCACGTTTAAGGAGGACAGCTGACTTTGAAGCACTTTCCAACTTCACCACTGAGGAAAGTCTTGTCTGCTGTAAAAAAAAACTACATCCATTTCAATTTACCAGCTAGGCAGTTGGAGCTAGTGTAACAAGGAGGGAGGATTAGGGATGTTAATATTCAGCATGATATCATAAAATCACAGAATTATAGAATGGGTTGGGTTGGAAGGGACTTGAAAGGTCATCTAGCTCCAAGCCCCATGCCATGGGCTCGGAAGTCACCCACTGGACCGGGTTGCTCAGGGCCCCATCCAACAAGGCCTTTAACACTTCCAGAGATGGGGCATCCACAACTTCTCTGGGCAACCTGTTCCAGTGTCTTATGACACTCACCGTGAAGAAAGTCTTCCTAAAACCTAATCTAAATCTCTCCTCTTTTGGTTTAAAATAGTTTGGTCTTGTCCCATAATTATCTGCCCTTGTAAAAATTCCCTGTCTCTCTTCTTTATAAGTTTCCTTTAGGGCCTGGAAGGCCTCAATGGGATGTCCCTGAAGTCTTCTATTCTCCAGGCTGAACAGCACCAATTCAGTTTGTCCTCATTGGAGAGGCGCTCCAGTCCTCTGCTTATCTTCATGGCCCTTCTCTGGACCTCATCCAACAGGCTCAGTCTTTCTTGCATTGAGGAGACCAGCCCTGGATGCAACTCTACAGGTGAGGTCTCTCATGAGGACAGAGTAGAGGGGGTGAATCACCTTTCCACCTGCTGGCTACTCCCCATTTAATGTAGTCTGGGATACAGTTGGCCTTTTGGGCTCCAAGTGCCCACTGCTGGCTCAATTCCAGCTTTTTGTCCACCAGAACCCCCAAACCCTTCTCCACAGAACTGCTCCAAATGAGTTCTTCTCCCAGCCTGAACTCATATCTGGGATTGCCCCAAATGAGGTGCAGCACCTGGACTTGAAGCTCGTGAGGTTCTCATGGGCCCACTCCTCAAGTTTGTAAACGGTACTGTGTGGGGTCCCATTTGCAACAAAATTCCCAAACTCAGACCCTGCTTTACACAAAGAGGAAGAACTGTGTGGAAGAGTCAGGACTCAGGATACACCACACAACAGGCTTCTACAACACCTCTGGAGGACTATGTCTTAAAATCCTTATCATAAAATATACTGAAGGGGTATATGAACCCATATCTCACAAATTACAAATGCTACAACAGCTGGACTCTGGCATAGGAGATTAGGAAGGCATTTCTTCCTGCCGATAGTTCCTTCAGCAGGCTCAAAGAACATCTACAAAGTCAGTCCCAGAAGATAATGTCAGGAGGATACTCAAGTACTTGTTGAAATCATAAATGTTAAGAGTAAAGGTATGAATAGCTGCATGCATAGAGGAAACTACAGAAATATGGGCATCTGGAGACCATAGGGTTACAATTAACTGCCAAAAGTAGTTAGATTTTAACATATGGTTCAATGAGGAACATAACTTCTCCCATCCTCTTTCTTCTTCTCATGAGAGGAAAGGGTTTTAAAACTTTGCCAGTTGCAGAGGGTTTAGGATAATATTATAATAAGAATGTCTACTGCTGTGTGATCATTACAAAATCGTGATACATAGCCAGTAAAGCTACTAGTTGTGAGATATGCATATGTGATCCATTGCTCTTTTATTTCTTGGTTTTGCATAACAGGGGGCTTTTTTTGCTTTTTCGCACTCAAAAAGCAATATAATATCACAGTAGAATCAGAGATCCATCATAAGAATTTACCTGTAGGCTTATGAGATGGCTACAACAGGAGGAAAAATAAATTGCAGCTAATAGTAAGACAAGTTTATATGCCAACCAAACCATTGTCTGCAACAATAGATATTGTTCTGCTTTGTTAAAAAATCCCTCATTTCAGTTTCTTTGCTTTTTCTTTTCTTTCTCACAGTAGAAACATAAAAACAGTTCAGAAAATGAAATACAGAGAGTTGGTGTTTTGGTATTTTTGTTCATCCTTACTTTCAAAAAGCATGGCAGTTCATCTTCCTCTTACATAAGTCAGAACTGGATGATCTCGTTTGATCTCTTTCAGAGATCAATGGCCTCTCAACAGATGGCCAGATGAGAAGAGTAAATGTGCCTGAAAACATCAATATAAGCCCTGATTCAAAGTAACCACAATTCACCTGAATGCTGTTAGGCTGCCAGTTCCTGGGTCATTTTAACCTTGTACACTTTCAAAGGTGTTTTGTTTTTTTTTTTTTAAATACCTACACAGCTCAGCTTGTTCCATTCTACTTCTATTTCAGATTCTATTCCAAATCAGCCAGAAGACTTTCCCAGAAGCTCAGTAGCTGAAGTCCAAAATTCACTCCAACCTGTTGTTTGCATGTCAGTACAGATCTCCTGTACTTCTTTAATTTCTGATCTGTAATCTCATAGTTGATAGTTTCCTGTTGCTTAACAAGTACAGCTTCTACCTTACATTTGTGAGTTTTACCAAGACGTCATTTAAGAGAAAATTTTCACTTTAGAGCAAGAAGTTAAAGTCAATCCTAGTGTAGCTCTCAGGAAGTTTGGAAATGTAGAACACGTGGTCTAAATACACAGGCTCCAAGGTCCTCATGAGCTAGTTCCGCATTACCTGTTTGGTACTCGGTCATGCTGAGCTGAGATGAAGTGATGCTCATGACAAAAATAAAGAAGGTTTATCTGTAGAATGGTTTGTTGTTTTTTTTTTTTTTAAATAGTAACCTTTATTCCTCATTATTTTCTTAAGAAAAATTAATAGTAATTAGATGCAACATGGATAGAATACAAAATAATGAAATTCAGAAAAGTGTCCCATGACTTTCCTGATATGAATGCATGACATTCACCTATACTCTGCAAACTGACAACAAAGTCCATTAGTACTACTATATGATCCTTTCAAAGAACCTGTGTGTCAACCATATGGCGAAGAACACAGATTACTATTCTGCTTTGGTTCCCTTTTCCTCCCAAAAGATATTTGAGGGAATGACATTCACAGTATCATTTCATTATACATGATAATAATAATTGCATACCTTCTTTATTGCTCAAACCCAAAGAAAACAAAACAAACAAAAGAAAGATATACAGGGAAACCTGATTCTTATTTCTCATACCAGAGATAATCATGATTTGCTCTTCTGAGGATAGGAAGGTTGAAACCGTATAAATCAATGAAATAAGTACGGACATCTTTCAGTGCATCTGAGAGGAAATAACCTTAAAGCTGTGCATATGTTTTGAGAAGAGAATTTGCTGAAAGTACTTTCACCTTGGCATGACTTTGCTCCACAGCATCCTCTGTATTTCCCTTTATACAAAGATTGATATTAGATCAGTGGATTCAGAGGATGAGCATGATATACCCAAGAACTCAGCAGGTGTTTTCCTCTGCAGTTGCTCTGCTGTATACAACAGTTCAGCAATGCTGTTTACAGAATGTCTGTACACAGCCAGTAGTAGATGCAATCTACCTGTACAACTAAGTATTCAGGAGTGTATTTAAGGCTTTTGCATTTAGATAGACCTTGCTCTTATCGGTGTTATATTCTTATCAGTATTATATGTTATTCTGCATCAGAATTATGCAGAGATATAGCCTCACATGGTAGAAATAAGATTAGCTTTGACAGGTTACACCAGACTATAACCCAGGTCAAAGTGTATTATATAATCTATGCAGCAAACCTCCAAAGCTCTGCAGATTTTGCTTTTTACAGGAACTCAGCATGAGCCAGTGGAAGTAACCCGGCACAGTAGAAAATATGCAAGTTACAACTGTTTTTTTACCTTGGTAAAGCAGACATGGTTCACGCTACACTTGTCTGGTAATTAATCCACATAGTATGTGTGCTCTCCCACAGTGACTGCCTGGATTCATCCATCCTGCAGCTGTATTCTGTCTGATTGGAGCTGCTTCACACCCCAGTAAAGCAGGTGTCTCATGAGTAACTGTACCTGGTCCATCTGGCAGTAATTTAACAGTGATGCTTTTATTATTAGCACTCTATAATCAGCTCAATTTGTGATTGCCAGTCTGTCTCCCTGCCATTTTCTTGTGTGGTTTTTTGAATGTTTTCATATTTTCAATATCAAACCAGTCTTTTGGGCCTGATGCCTTGCATATGCAACTGAGACTTAGCAAATGGAGGCCCACACAATAGGCCAAACAGCTGGCTTTGTGTTGCCTTAGTGGAAAATGTCTAATTGCAGCAGAGTACACAAACCACCATTGATGGCAACACATTTGTATTAAAGTGCCTTTGTTCTGGGGAAACTCCTATCATTTATCTAAATTACTATTATTTTCCCTTTCTCCTCAGAGCTTTTACTGAATCTCTGAGCAATTTCAAACCATTAGCCTTCAGATACAGGCTTTATTCAAAAGGACTGCATTACTAGGAGAATGGCTGTCTGCCTAGCTGTGTCTGGCGCCAGTCAGTCATGTCAGGAATCCCAGATCCAAGGAGCATGGCTCATCTCATTTTGATTGATGCTCCACTCCCCTAGTGTTGCTGCCAAGAGAGGTTGTAATTCATGCCCAGATAATTCTGCTGTTACTTGTTTCTGCATAGAGTCTCTGTCTTTTTCTGGGTGCATTTTAATTTCTGGGGTTTATTTCCATTACTGCCAAAATCTGCTGGAGAGACTGATTCCCAACACAAACATACAATTGGGAGAAATGTCTATGTGGAGAAGGATGAGTGTGAGGAAGGAACGGGTGCAGCTGTCCCTTATACATGCCTTTGCTCTTCATCCTGTGATAGGTGGTGAACAGGGAACATCTGCAGTCATTTCTTCTCCAGGCTGTTCTCTTGTCAGAGTGCTGACAGGTAAGATCAATCACACCATCCGTGCTCTTCTCATCTACTTAAATTAAGCTATTTGGGCTAGAGACTGCTTTTACCTGCCTGTAGATACTGTACAGAGGTAGCAGGGCAAGCATTTTGACACTGTTAAAATACAAATATTCCCTAACATTTTAACTCGTTAAATATCTTCCAGACTGTTTTGAAAAGCTACTGCAGGGGCTGAATATCTACCTTGCAGGGTCAAATATTGCTGCTTCCAAGAGAGTTTAGAATTAAGAGCATTGAGAAAGCTGGGAAAGACTTTCATGCTGCATACAAAATCTCTTCTAGAATAGACTGAAAAATTCAGTTAGAATTCCTCTTCCAGCAATGTAGAGTATGGATACACAGGCACAACCTACGGTTAGGGTTTGTTTTAGGGGAAGGGGTTAGTTAAAAGGAAGACAAGACAGAGGAAAAGAGGGCTCAAAAGGTTTTTCAAAACTAAATGAGGGCAGGTCACTAGAATTATCTCACTAGCAGTTATCTGGGAATGCACATAGCCTCAGTAGCAGATGGGCATTATGACTCCAGTAAGGGCTAGAACTTGGAGAATGAGAAAGCCAGCAACAAGGTTTGAATAGCCAAAAAGAATAAGACTTAAACGAGAACCTTTTGAAGCCTCTGAGCTAAAAAAACTAGCAGTAGCCTGTAGCCTGCTGTGACAGATTGAACCCTCACTGTAGCTCCAGGCTTTTTCCTTATCAGAACCCCCACTATTACTTTCAAACTTCCTATGAACTGAGACATAGCTCAGGACTCCTGCCAAACACCTCCACCATTTAATGGCTTCCCAGGTGTAAGGTGAGGTCTAGACCATGGTTAACGTTCAGCAGAAGTGAAAACTAGAGGAGACAGCTTCTCCATTAGCAGAGTTCTCATACCACAATTCTCTGCAGTACAATACTTTGAAGGATTTAGGGGAGATTGCCCTTTCTTAAATATTAGTTAAGTTTAGGACTATGCTTCTGCGAAGACAAGCAGAACCTGTGGTAATAGAAAACTTGACTGTGGTTTTCAGTTCTCCTCCTAGCTTCATTCTCTCCAGGTAATGCGTTAAACATTTGTACACCTCACTCTCAGACAAGGAACTGGAGTGCTGAGAAACACCTAAACAAGAAAGAGAGTCAAAGTAGAGTTCAAGAGGTCAATGAAGGTAATATTTGGGTCTTAGACTCAGACATTCCTCCCAACTACATACTGTCCAGGCACTTGAAGACAATCAGACCTGAATCCCTGATCCTTTTCACAACACTAAGAACACAGTTGAAAAGGGACTGGCACAACCTAGGAGGAATTCCCAGTCCTGTTTCATCTGAGGGCTAAGGTTCACATCAGGATCAGTTCTCTGTAGGAGTGACAGCAAGAGCAGCACCCAAAAACTGCCTGCTCATGAACCAAGAGCTTGTTAATGTCTCTTTCAGTGTGAATACTCAGATATTGTGTCAGGGAGTAGCCTTCCATGGACCAGTCTCCATCCATTTGGTAATTTTTGTCTACACATTGATACCTGAGATATTGCTGTCTGACCCTTCTAGCCCCAGACTATTTCTTTCCTCAAGTCCACCTTCCCACAGCGCAGTTACCAAATTACATTTTATTTTAACTACTGCAACTGGCAAGCCACCCTGTTTTTCAATGGTTTTCATGTCTTTCCTTCAGTTTATTTAGTTACCCTACTTACTCTCAGGCTTTGCACGGCTCTCTCACACATCTGCTACTTCTCTTATGCACCCAAATTCTCTGCCCTTTCCTCAGCTTATTTTCCTAGTGTGTGTGCATGCTCTCATCATGCAATCTCTGCTCACTTTCATCCACAATTTTTTAGTCCAGGAGACAGATTTTCTATTTAAGAGACTGCTGGCATCATTTTTCTGGTCCTGAAAGTGGTTTTATGCTGTGTCAGAACTCTGTTTCAAAGCAGCATGTTTGCTTATCATTGCTACTAAGAACAACATGCACCTGATTTACTAACAAAAAATGACATTAATTTTCATTAGTCATACACTCATCTCTGCAAACGAAATTGATGATTTAATTAGGTATGTTATGTCTACTTCCCTGCACCCCAATATGATCATATAATAAAGGCATGAACAGAAACACATGGAAAAATGTTTGTACTTACTTTTCTGTAGGACACTTGGAATTATAAACAAAGTAAATTTTCTTTCTTAGTCCAGCACTTGTGTGCAGTTCTTCCTGGACCTGCAAATAGTGTGATGGGCAAGTGGTCAAGGAGATCAAAAGTCCAAGGCTGAGATTTGTGCAGTGCCGTAGAAGTCTTGTGTGACCTTTCATTGTCACAGGCACAATGAAGAAAGTGAGAACGTTCTGGTCTCACAGAGATGACATGGCACACTCAAGTACAATTGCAACAAGGGCCACAAAAGCTTTTAACAGGTTGGTAAATTATAGACAAACGTACTCATCCATCCTTTCACTTGATCTATTTATACAAGATCAAAGCAGAGAGCTTTCATAGTTCTAAAGGGAAGATTAGACACACATAAGAACAACTTTTGCATTTGTAGTGGCACTAGCTAGAATGAGATTTTAATGAGAAAATCATAAATACTTCAAAATTAGAGATACAGAAGACTATTTAGGTCATCCAGTCCATCCAATGCAGGATTTCCCATGGAATCTATTCTCCAATATCTTTATACAGCCTGCTTCTGGAGTCTTTCCAGCTTGAGGTAGAAGGTGATCTCCAGATGAGATCATAAACAACTTTTTTCCCTGTAGCAAAATAAACTTTCCTGAGCATGTCTCAATCAATTTATTAATTTCCAGCAGGAGACTCTGTCCTTTTTTTCCCAACAATTTGAAGCAGATGGCCTCATCTGAAAGCTAGTGACCTGAAGATATGTATTTTTTTCCACTTACAGGTCAACCACTCATCAGTGACCTTTAAAAGAAAAAAATCTAAATGCTGAGAAAATTTGCCTTCCTTAAGGAAAAATGAAAATGTTTCAAGTGACTGGTTCAAAATATCATTCTAAAATTACCCTGTAAATCAATTAAGCACTTAACAATGAAACAGTACTCTGTGTTTCAGTCCACAGGCCATCTGTAGCCTTACATGACAGTTAACTCAGGCTGCAGCCAGCTTCTGGATTCCCTTTCGGAGGTCTGCCTGAGCCAACAGCACTTACCAAAGGAGGGTGGATTTTTCCAAAGGCAAGAGGCCAGCTTCCCCCAAGCATCTTTTCTACAAGACATTAATGTCTGCATGGCCATACAATGCAAGAAGGACTGAGTGGACTAAGAGGTAAAAGAGCTCCCAGAAATAGACTATTCTTGCATTTCAGTCCCTGTCCTAGTCCCAAAAACATTCAAGAAAAGTTGCAGTTGTGAGTGGGTTGTAGTAATTACTTTACTCATGGCATCCAACATATCAAAACCCTCTTTTCAAGTCTCTTCTCAATCCTGATACCTGTAGATAGGCCACAATACAGTAGTTGATCTGCATATGAGCAGTGCAACCAGTATCACTCTCAATTTACTTTCTCTAAAATGCAAGGAAAGTATTATAAAAAATCAAGTGCAGTTTTCCTCATTTTGTTAATGATGACTATATTTTTTTTCCTTGAAATTCCTACCTGAAACTCCTTTGTGTTGTTTTGCCATCTCATGCTGAATCCCTCTGCACTGTTGATGGACTTGACTTTCACATCTCTATTTTCCCTCTGCTTGTGTGATGTTATGGCTGAAGCGCTGGGAGTTTTTTGCTTCTGATTTATTAGAGGTTACTGGTGCAGATTCGCAGCTTTCTGAAAAACCCAAAAGCATGTGGCAGTCTCTCACTGCACCATTCTGTTCCAGCTGGTCTGCTTTCCAGAACAGTTTATCCAACTGTTTGTTGGCATATACATTACCACAGGGCATTAGAAAAGCCCTTCTCAGGAGAATGAGTAAAAGATGGGTAAGAAGAGGTAGCTATAAATGGTTAATTTTCACAACGGAAAGATATCAAAAGCCATCCTAATGTTTTTCAAGGTATTCATATACGACATGGCACGAAGTCCTATTCTTAGATTTAAACACCTTAAATCTCATCCAGTCCATTATGATTTCATGATTAGCAGAGGGGATTTATTAGCCAAGGGCTCTCATGCTAAGGCAGAATGCCTTTTTGTGGCCCTTCATGCAGTGTAGGCCAGGAGTTCAGCCTACAGAAGAGCACAGGTGGGACTTTATATACCGTGTGCTTGAATTAAGGTTTGTGACAGATTAAGTGGCATTTCCCTGTAGCAAACAACCTGTTTTGGAATAGATCTTTGACCAACTCTGATATTTTGGGTTTTATTATTCAACCAAACAGGTTTTTTTAGCAGTTTCATAAAGTAATTGAAATACTTGGTTTCTGTGGTAACATGCAATGCTATTCTGAAATCAGTTACACGCTTTTGAAAGAACATTGTCTTCTCTCAGTTTTCTGATGAGTAATTTTATATGCAACTTCATACAAAGTAATATTGTTTAAACATGAAGAATATCTTGCATGCTTTTGTAAAATTGCAAGTATTCTTCATAGTCTATCAATATATCTCACTCTCACTAAATGTTATTTTCCACACCAGAATTATTATTGTGTGTTCAAGTAAGGAAGTGCTATCATCATCAAAACCAGCAAAATCTGACTAATATTTATCAGAGTAAATATTAACGGCAATTTACAAAATCATATAAAGTAAGAATATAGATCACTATATACAAATCCAGAGCAGTTTTTCAGTCTAAAGGTAAATACAAACTGTTTTGCAAACGCTGAGCATGGTTAACAGATCTTTTTCAACCCTTAATTCATTTAGTTTATCATATCTTTTGATTTCAGTGTGTGATTTTGATAGATTAAAGCTTTAGGTAACTCTTGCAGAATGTTTTCAGAGGGTTGACTTAAATGCCGTTGAGAGATAAAAATCCACAATTGTTGGCCTATGGAAAGTTATATCATTACACGTTTTTCTAAGGTTTAAAAATACCAAAAATACTATAGATGCTATTTGTTCACTTCTAAAATATATATAAGTACTATACAACTGAAAGAAAATGTCTCTCGGAAATAAAGAACCAATTCTAGATGCAGTTCTCACAAGGCATAAATCCATACTAGAGTCAGTACCACAGAGCAGGACTCCAACATAAGTCACATTTCCATTGATATCAGTAGGGTAAATTTGCAGCTAATGTAACACAAAGTACCTCCATAAGGAAGAATATACTTGCAAGGCTTTTCTCCACCTAAGGGCTGCACAAGTGAAAAATAAAAATTTAAAAAAAAAAAAAAGGGGCATAAAGAAATATTTCATTTTCAATTTCACACCAGCCAGAGAACTTCCCAGAAACATTTTCTCTGTTTGCTATTATTGAATACTGGGGAGAGAAACCTGCTGGTGCTGACCTTAGAGGCTCCAATTTACCCACTCACCTTTGTTGCAGCTTTCCCCATTACAGGCAGGTCACTGATTCACTAACGCAGTGGTTCCTCTCTCACTGGCAGGCACTGACTTCAAACACATTGGTTATTCATGAGTGCAGTATACCCCTCAGTGCTAGGACTTGACCTCTTATTTGTTCTTTTGTCCTGTATTTGGACCAACTTATGCTCACGAAATTGCTTTGGGCCTTTTCTATCCTCCAAGCTTGTACATTTCCATCACATGATTGCTTCCTCACATAATGGGATAGCAATCAGTAATTGATGAGTTAATATTTCCCTTTCCTAGCTAATTAGCTTCCTGATCACAGTGCTGCCATCAGGAATGTTCAGGTGCCATAGATTATTATACCAGTCAGGGCTCTAAGCCAGGAAATATCCAGAGCTTTTAGTGCTGGTAGGTGTCGTATTTGTTGGAGGTGTTTTTTTCCAGATATGATAGGAAGCCAAGGTTTGTGCTACACTGAGTTGCTAGAACATGACAGTGTCTCCATACATTTTATCTTCTAACTCGAATTTAATCCCAAAATTTCATCTGCAGGTTTAGTTAAATAGACATGACATCTGAATTGAATACATTGTATTCTTTCCTATCTAAGCTAGTATGAAGGACTAGCATGTGATATAAATTTATATTCTGTTTTATAAAAGGGATTAAATGGAAGCTGAAGTGACTTTTGTTCGAGGATTTTGCAATCTGCGTCAAATGTTCTGTGATCTTCAGCTGACAAGTATTCAGTTTTAGGCACTGTTAGTACATTACAAAATTTAGACAATGAATGAAACAAGAAGGAATTTAGAAAAAGTCTGTGTCAGTGTCTCTCATAGAAGCTCTTACAGAGAGATCCATGGTAATGTTACTGTTATAAACCTTATAATTCCATCTACCAACTCCAAACTCTGTGTTCCTGAACCTGCCCCACCCTTCATACCTATTTATGTCCATATATGCACATTCAGATTTAAGTGTAAGAAAGGAAAAGGCAAGAAGTGACATATTCCAGAAGTGGACTACTCAACATGGATTTTTCTGAGCTGAGAAAGAGTTTCTACTATTAAAGTTTATGTGCAGGTTTTATGCATCAAAAACTCATGTTCTAGTGCAGCCATTTGAAAGTTTGTCAGGAGTACAAAAAGTAAGAACTTTGTTGACCACTAATGCATTCCTGTAAGACTGGCATAGATCATATTTTCTAAATAAGTTATCAGATTTCTCTATTTATCGCCGAGAATTTGCATTTTCCCAGTCTATGATACACATTTCCTTTGATGGACCACTGAGAGTAGAAGAGATGTCTTCAAAATTCAGCATAGAAACTGATCCTCGTAAAACTGTCCCTGTTGGAAAAGGGATTGTGTCAGACTGGCAGTTAATACTAGGCAAAATTAATTTCCTTGGTTATTGCTGCATCTATTTATGTATGTGTGGGCATTCATTTGCAAAGGGAACCTGTCATTAATAAAATTTATACAATCAAAACCAATATAATTATTCTGGTTTTGATCAATGGTACTTTTTTTCTCTAAATGCAAAGATCTTACTTCTAAAACAATTCTCATGACAGCCTTGATAACACTAACATTGATGGATTATCCCAAAAATCACGATCTTTTACCTCCAAAAGACACTGATACAAACTATTATTGCATTAAAAGTTTTTTTCACAAGAGCTGGTCAATGTCCTTGATAACTTTCTTTGTAACTGTTGTTCAAAAAACTTGAAGTACAATAGCTTGGAAAAGCAGAAGACTGCACAAAGGAGGCAGTGTTCTATCTTTTACTTGGATGAATAAAATAGGCCTGGTAAGCAGCAATCTGTATTCTAGTAGCAGTATTTCTTATAATAAATGGTCGATTATTTAATTCATCATAAAGGATTTTATTACATACTCAGGGGGGAAAAAAAACCAAAAATCAAGAAACAAACCTGCAAAAAACCCAGAAAAAATCGATCCTGGCCTGCAAACACCAATCATCTACACTTCCTAGTACCATGTGTTAACAATTCCTGATAGCATAAGTTTTGTCTCTCTTTCTCTTTCATGCTTAAACAAGGAACAAGACAAAAAAGGAGGCCAAGATAAGGGCAACAAAGGGTACCTTTATTTAAGAAGAGGTTGCATTTTTTTCAGTACTTACACACAGAATTAAATACCAGACAGGAATGCATTGACTTTTTGAAGGTTCAGTTTCAGACAGTGAAAACCTGTAACTCACCAAGCTAAATCTAATGAAAGAAAGAAATTAAATATAGAATGACAGCTGGGAACTGTTTCACATTCTGGAAGATCCCAAAGGCACAATCAGGCAGTAGAGATGAAGATCAGTAAAAAGAAAAAGGAAAAAAAAAAAACAACAACAAAAAAAAGCTGGTGATAGACATTCACAAATAAAATATTTATGTTTTTGTAAATTAATGTATGAGACTGTAATAACAGAAGAAAAATTGTAACTAGAAATTTAAAAGTATGCATTTGAAGATGTAATTTGCATAATTAAGCATATATTAAAGTCTGAATTGTACGAAATATCCAAAATTTGATTACAAGGTGAACTTAATAACAAGCAGAGATTGAAGTGTTTCTTGCCAAATGGCAGAAGTTTTTTCTGAAAACAAGAATTTCAAAGCTTCAGAAACTCGGAACCCAGCATTTGCAACAGGCAAGTGATGACAGACAGGAGAAACCTCACTTTCACTTAACAAGTGCTAAATGCATTTTTGTGTTTATCCTTCTATTCCATTTCAGCCCAAGGTAATGCTTTAAAACAAGCTCATCTATAACGTCTTCATTGCTTTCTAGTGTAAATCTACGATGTATAATATGTTTCAGCTGAAAAAATTGTATCCTGATTTTTATAAACAGCATTCACTCTTCACTGTGTAACTAAAAACTTGAAACCTCACACGAAGTCACAACTCGTGTTACTACGTATTCCTCTCACATCATTAGAGAATACTCTCTTCAAAACCAGCTCTCTGTACCTGTACCAGAGCAAGTGCCAATGGTTGCTGTTCTCCCACTTCAACAGCTCTGTGTAATGAAGCAAGGAGAGTGTCCAAGACAACCCCACCTAGATTCAGACACTGTCCACCGGAGTTGCACCAATAAGGTCTCACTTCACACTTCACATTTTTACCGCACAAAGCTGTGATCTCGTTCTCTTGCATTCTTTGGGATCACACAAAATAAAGTTTTATGCTATAGGCTGAGGGGGCCTGTGTTCCTCTCTCCTTATGGCTGCATAGCCAGAGCAGAGATTGCAATGGGATCGGGCTACCAGCACGGATTTTGTGTGCAGAACCTCATGATTCTTCAGGACACACATGAAATCTAAATGTGAAAGCTTCAGCTCTTGGAGCAACTATCCATTGCCCAGCTGCATGTGACACATGGAATCCTGAAGGAGAAGAGCATGTATAAAACCCATAAAACTGCATGGCAATTGAGATTAGATTACTTCTCTTTCTCAGGGTTGGTCTCTCACACAAAAGAGCACCAGTATAAAGCCTCTAAAACTGAGGGATGTCACATAGCTGGTCTGTCACTGGAGGCAGCTGCAAGTAGAGCTCATACCTCTGTAGCCTGAAAGTGCGTATTTTTTCAGAATTTTTTTTTGCACATTTTAGCATATTAGTTCAATGCATAGACTTCATACTTTTTCTGATGTGAACTTCACATCTTTGTTTCTCTTACTTAAAAAGTAAGGTGTACATAGCACCTGGACATCATAATTTTCTGTTGCAGGTATATTTTATAAATAGAAAGTAATGGGAATTGTATTGGTAGAAATAATATTCCAGTCAGTGAATATAACTTGTGCTAATAGGCACTGAATTTACTTAATAAGAATCTCTCCATCAGTAACTACTGATCTGAATCTGTCTTCAGTTAATTATCTTGCAGTATTCCTGTTCCTTCTGTCCTACTTGTAAGGCCTCAGTCATAGCAGAATTAATTTGGGAGCTCTAAAGCAGCACAATCAAGAGAGAGGAGCTGCCACAACAAATATTCAACACACAGTTAGAGAATTGGAATGTTTCTAGCTGAAACTGGTAGTGCTGACCAACAGTGCGTTTTCACATTAATTCTGAAGCATATCAAACAACATGGAAAGGGTTTTTCAGTAGATTTTGTGAATGGAATAATACTTTTCCCACTTTGGAGCTTTATTGATTGGGGGCAGAAAACTTTGAGCCTTGCGGATGTCTCCCTGGCTTTCCAGTTGCTGAATCATCTCGTGGATGGGAGTCCCAGAGTCCCTGTTGGTGCAATATTGTCAACAGAGCACTGTTGTGGTAGTGATTGGTACCTGCTGTTCTTCAACCCTCAGCAGTCCCACAGCAGAAGGGCTCAGTCTGTTTTATGACAGAGGCTGACTGGAAGCAGAAGTTCTTCAGAATTCTTTATTCTTGGGGAAGAGCAAAAAGCCCACTGAAAAAATTTTTACCCCACATTCCTCCTATCTGTGAAGAAAAAGGGATAAAACCCTTTCTCACTTCCCACTGAAAACCCAAGACAGCAGAAGCAGCCTCTTTCAAGTGGCTAAGCCTTGTCATGCCATCACACTTCTTTGGACGCCTCTGAGTTCCCTTTTGTGTGGGTATGAGAACAAAACCTTACACATGTAAATGTTTATGGAAAAGAAAATAGAGAAAAAANCTAAGAGAAAGACACAGCTCCAATTCTCTACTTCCTATAGAGTTTAATTGTTACACTACTCTTATTCAGACAAGTCACAGAAAACTGAAACCACAGCTTTGGTCTGAGACATACTTATGGATAAAATTAGTTAATGTAGTTACTGGCTTTCTAATCAATCCTTTGAGACTCCCATGGATTCCTACCCACGGGTAACTGGGAGGAAATAAATGCAACATCTGCAGAAATATTTCAGTATAACCAATTTGAAATGTTATAGAGAAAATTTCTACTCTCACTCCAGGTCCACAGACTGACTTCAGTGATACTGACATATATATTACTGATTTACACCTGTACAAGCCATAAAGCAGTTATCAGTGAATTTACATATTTCTCTCTGGAGCTTTAGTGTCCTCTTTTTCATTTTAATTTTAGTGTCAGTACTTTTGTTTGGGGTTTTTTTTTGTCTTTATTGAATTATGGCATAATTTATTCTTGGGAAAGCAGCCTCATCATTTAGAAGTTGTCTCCAGATTTCATTTGCATTTTTACTCCTTTGCTTCTGAATAAAATTTTGTTCTTAAGGGTTAGCTGGAAAGATGACTACCAGAGTCATGAGACTTCAGCAAAGCCTCACAGCAGTTCATCTAGAGAAAACACTTCATCACGGGGTCTGGAGCCTTGTCAGCGGAGAATAGCTGCATGAGATAACGACATGGGCCATTTTAGTACTTCAGAGAGATGTGGACTACTAATGAATGCACCCAGAAAGTAAATGTTTCCTGATTTTGTATGACAGAAAGGAACTGATAAAAATTTCTAATGCAGTTATTAGTCCACTACTACATGAGAGGAAGCTTATGAGGCAGAAAGGGATATCACAACATAGCAGCATTTGAATATCTTTTAATGGAAATGGAACTAGCATTGGGTACCACCTTAAAATCTTGGAGAACAGCTTTACTGAGCCCACACCATGCAGGTAGATTCAAAAACCCTGACACTGCCATCACAATGCACGGTGTGTTGGTGAAAGAATGGCCTAACAGCATGGACCTTCCCAACATCAAACTAAGGCCCACAATGGTGGATAAATGGATGCAATCCTGAATGTACTATAAATCACTCAAAGCTGTTGCTCTTCCAATCTACAAGTGCAACNTCTAAAGCAGCACAATCAAGAGAGAGGAGCTGCCACAACAAATATTCAACACACAGTTAGAGAATTGGAATGTTTCTAGCTGAAACTGGTAGTGCTGACCAACAGTGCGTTTTCACATTAATTCTGAAGCATATCAAACAACATGGAAAGGGTTTTTCAGTAGATTTTCTGAATGGAATAATACTTTTCCCACTTTGGAGCTTTATTGATTGGGGACAGAAAACTTTGAGCCTTGCGGATGTCTCCCTGGCTTTCCAGTTGCTGAATCATCTCGTGGATGGGAGTCCCAGAGTCCCTGTTGGTGCAATATTGTCAACAGAGCACTGTTGTTGTAGTGATTGGTACCTGCTGTTCTTCAACCCTCAGCAGTCCCACAGCAGAAGGGCTCAGTCTGTTTTATGACAGAGGCTGACTGGAAGCAGAAGTTCTTCAGAATTCTTTATTCTTGGGGAAGAGCAAAAAGCCCACTGAAAAAATTTTTACCCCACATTCCTCCTATCTGTGAAGAAAAAGGGATAAAACCCTTTCTCACTTCCCACTGAAAACCCAAGACAGCAGAAGCAGCCTCTTTCAAGTGGCTAAGCCTTGTCATGCCATCACACTTCTTTGGACGCCTCTGAGTTCCCTTTTGTGTGGGTATGAGAACAAAACCTTACACATGTAAATGTTTATGGAAAAGAAAATAGAGAAAAAATTGTCCTCAGCCAGCTTTGAGTTCAAAGCTGGTTTATTCTCTAATGAACTATTTAGGGACTATTTTCCCACCTTGCTCTGAGCTCCAACTTTTAGGCAAAACAGTGTGCCAAGCACTTTCAATTGTATCTATCCATCCAAACACTTCTAGTGATATAAGCACTGAAGGCTTTCCATGAGTCAGGATGGACAAGAGGAATGAATTAATCACATCTCCATCATTAATGGCAGAGATTTCAATACAGCCAGATGGCTGCTTGCCTGTGGTGGCAACATCTCTGTGAAGTGTTAATTTCTCTGACTTAATATTTTTCTAAATAGAAGCTTCAGAGAAAACTGAGAAGATATGTGGAGTTTTCAAAACAGAATGAAGTTAAGTCTTGAGAAAAATTTAAACAAAATCCCCTCCGTTTGTCCACTAAGATTTAAGAGAAATCTTGTTGTATTCAACTGAAGGTCAAATCAATTAATTCCTTAAACAAGTTCATAAATAGATAAATAAATAAATAAATAAATAAATAAATAAATAAATAAATAAATAAATAAATAAATGCTAGAACTAAGNATGTTATAGAGAAAATTTCTACTCTCACTCCAGGTCCACAGACTGACTTCAGTGATACTGACATATATATTACTGATTTACACCTGTACAAGCCATAAAGCAGTTATCAGTGAATTTACATATTTCTCTCTGGAGCTTTAGTGTCCTCTTTTTCATTTTAATTTTAGTGTCAGTACTTTTGTTTGGGGTTTTTTTTTGTCTTTATTGAATTATGGCATAATTTATTCTTGGGAAAGCAGCCTCATCATTTAGAAGTTGTCTCCAGATTTCATTTGCATTTTTACTCCTTTGCTTCTGAATAAAATTTTGTTCTTGAGGGTTAGCTGGAAAGATGACTACCAGAGTCATGAGACTTCAGCAAAGCCTCACAGCAGTTCATCTAGAGAAAACACTTCATCACGGGGTCTGGAGCCTTGTCAGCGGAGAATAGCTGCATGAGATAACGACATGGGCCATTTTAGTACTTCAGAGAGATGTGGACTACTAATGAATGCACCCAGAAAGTAAATGTTTCCTGATTTTGTATGACAGAAAGGAACTGATAAAAATTTCTAATGCAGTTATTAGTCCACTACTACATGAGAGGAAGCTTATGAGGCAGAAAGGGATATCACAACATAGCAGCATTTGAATATCTTTTAATGGAAATGGAACTAGCATTGGGTACCACCTTAAAATCTTGGAGAACAGCTTTACTGAGCCCACACCATGCAGGTAGATTCAAAAACCCTGACACTGCCATCACGATGCACGGTGTGTTGGTGAAAGAATGGCCTAACAGCATGGACCTTCCCAACATCAAACTAAGGCCCACAATGGTGGATAAATGGATGCAATCCTGAATGTACTATAAATCACTCAAAGCTGTTGCTCTTCCAATCTACAAGTGCAACATTCATTCACATTATGAATTCATTATATTCACATTTTATTCATATTTTCAAGATAGAAAATATGAGGCATTTCCTTTCAGTTTTAACTTTTTTACATTCCACTGTAAGCAAAACGAAGACATAAATGCAGAAGAAAACCAATTAGACAAATATTATTGTGAGTTGAAAAATCTCTGGATCAAAATTTCATGATCATTATTCCTTGACCTAGCATTGACATGCACAGATTTTAAAGAGTTGTACTGGATTTTTACTATACATCTTTCAGTAGTGCTTATGGAAGGCTGATTAAGTGTTCCCTTGAGATTCAGAGGGAATTCAGTGTGTTATTTTGTTTTGGCACCAAAATCTTTCATGAGCATTGGAGTTTTAGTTGTTTTCTCATGAAAAATTGTATCTGCTTTCTTTGACTTTCATTGAAGTTGTCACCAACTTGAGAAATTGTCATCACTTCAGAGAAATTCTATCATTTCTGAAAAGTGAAGGATATTAAACTGCCTTTCCCCAAAGTTAAAATGAGATTCTTGACTTTGTCTTTTGCAAGTTCATTAAAGTACTCTGTAGCTCTAAGCAGGACTGTTTTTTCAGTTGTGAATGCTGACATGAAAAACTGAAATAATGGTCATTATTACAGTTATCAATCACTTAATGCTGAGCTATGCCTTGAGGATGTTTCATATAGTATATGCAAGTGCCCCTTGCAGAACATTTAAGTCTGTGCTGAATTCTAATCAGGGTTTCTAATATCTTTTTCTATTTTTTTTTCTTTCTAATTGGTGCATGTTCATTTCTCCCCACTTCTCCATCTTTACATATACCTTTTCTCTTCATTAACTCTTTAAACTTATCACAGTTCTTTATAAAACACATCCGCTGTTTCTTAGAGGGTTTGCACATTCGCATCTCTCTCTTATATAGACTATCCTCTGTTCCCTGCATGTGTCTGTTCTTTTCTCTATAACCACAGAAATGAGAAGGGAAGCACACTTGGCTGAATTGCTCCATTGCCCGAGGCTGAGGGTGGGATTGAGCTTTATAACACGCTCCCAAGGCTGGTTTCTGGAGGCAAGCAGCAGGTAGATGTTGCACTGGGTGAGTGTTGCATCTGGCACGCTGGAGTTGTGCACAGAGCAGGCCAGGCTTCAGTGCACGCAGATTGCTCTGTGTGAGAAACGAAATGAGGCCAATGCACCAGGGGTTATGAAAAATAAGGATGAGGAGTTCATTGGGTAACTGAAAGGAAAACAAAATGATCTTCCAAAAACTTAAAAGAGGGAAAAGGAAAAAGGAGGTACCCAGGGCCACCATGATAGAGGGCCCTTGCAGCCAGTACAGCTGTAAACCCCCACCTGACCGACCCTCAGTGCTGGTCTCTCAACTGGGTTTTCCCCAGGAGAAATGGTTTGAAAAGTCAGGCCCAGAAATCCCAGCACCGGGCTCTGCCCAGGCTAATCCCAAGCTGAGGCAGGGCAAGAACAGCACCTCAGCAGGCATTGAGCAAGCTCGAGCTTGGCTCGGGCAAAAAGAGCGAGTTCCAGCTCCATGTTCCCAGTTTTATAGTCTTTTGTCTCCGCCCCTCTCCGCCCATCTCCACCCAGTGTCCAGCCCCTCAGGTTGGAGATGATTGGTAGAGTCCAAGGGTGATGTAAAGTCTTTCTACCAATGGTCCGTCGTTGCTGGGGTGCAGTCTCTGGGTGATGTCACTTGGGATTTTCCGCGGGAAATTTCCTCATTGATATGCATCGTGTCCATGGAGCCCAGTGACAGAGCAACAGTCGGTGTCTAAAAATAGTCCTGTGGCAGGGGTGAGGGGTTTGTTCTTCCCTGGAACCTAACTGAACTTGGGGATTTCTTCAAAAGATTTTACAGGATTTTTCACTAAAAAGGTAAACTCTGGAACTTTGTTCAACACTGGAAAGCAACACTTATATTCAAACATTAATGAACATGAACCACCAACTCTCACTAAACTTAAGAACTTAATTAACAACTCATTAGCAACTCAACAGGACTCACACTTCAACTCGGTCACTCGTCACTTCACAAATGCGAAAGCCAAACCTTTGATTTCACGTATAACACTCCGTCTCTGGTAGTTCCAGTGGGAACTTCCTCACCTACACAAACCGAGAGTTCGGCCCATGTTCTCCACTGTCCCCCCTTCTCACCCTGACTGTCTGCTTATTTCAACCACACCTTTGACACTGCGTTCTCAAGCTTCCATTCACCAGGTTATGGATAAGGATATGCTTATACAGCTCCTACTAGCAAAAAGGCCTCATCTGGTTTGATATTTTCTTCAAAAGACACATCTCCCAAAATCAGAGGAATATATCACACTTGTATCTTGATAATGTAAGGGTTGGAGTTTTTTATGGGAGAATAACTTTGGACTTTCATCCACTCTAATTTCAAAAAATGGATCCCTGAGGCATGTTACTATTACAGTTTTTAAATTCATTATTTTTAAGACTATCTTATGATTTTCAAGGGCATAACTCATCATTTTAGGATGCCTGGAATTAACAATACCAAGTGACAGTAAAAACAAGGCTCCATCATAGCATAAGCCCTTAGGCAACACTGTAGCAATAAAACAAACACTATCTTACTGCTAAGAAGCTATTTCTAGGTCCCTCTGGGTGTCAGCAGGACTTAAGCAGAGCATAAAAAGAAGTGAATTTCACAGTGCGTCTAAGTGTTTGTGGTAAAACAGCACAGCTTCTGAGGAATTAATTCTGCTCACAGGGAGAAGTTTCCACATCCACTGTACAGCAGAATTATCTAAGGAACAGTTTTACAGGGTAAGTTTCTACGCCGTGTCTACACCTTTCCTGTCACTATTGTGACTACAAGCTGTGCCCTCCCCCAAAGAATACTGTAGTGTTTTGTGTAACATTATGGAAGGTGAATTGTAATAGAAAACCATTTTGTTGCTTGATAAACTAAGTATCATTTCGAGCTCTTACAGTTTTAGTTAAAAACTCATAAACACATGTTTGTTTTGCTAGGACAATGAAATGCCTTTTAGCTACTGAAGTGCCAATTAACTAAAATTCTGTGCTGGTGCTACTGATGTGAATCAGGCTATTAGATAGGCAGTGCAAATGCAGATGCAGAATTGGTTGCAGCCATTTAGCTGTTGATAATTGAGATGAGACGGAAGGCAACACATTGAATTTAACACTGTCTGCATAGAGAGTTTAGTAGTCTTTTCTCATTGCAAGAATTTATGGACCGTGCAGTGATAGCACCAGTGAAAACATGACAATGTAATAGCATGATGCACTGTAATGCTTCATCCTTTATTGTAAAACAATTGGGAAATATGGAGGTGATGGAACATTGCCTTCCACATTTTCCAATGAGCCTTTCCATTCTGCTGTGTCTCATGGGACTGCTGAAGCTACAAACAATGGAAGACTTCCCAGGGAAATCTGATCACAGGGAAGGGGTCATATTATAGTCACTAATAAAAACACCTCAAGAGTCCAGATTTCCACACGGGAATCTCCATGAAGCACTATTTACCCCTCCAACAGTTTGTGGATGGCTTGCCTTTCAGGAGCAAATCAGAGCAAAAAGGCCTAAATAACACATAGGGAAATAGATACCTGAAATTTAATTCAAGGAAGCTGGTAAGTCAGATGAAGAAAGGTAGAACTCAGCTGAGGAAAACTATTAAGGAAGTAGTTACTTAGAGTGCATCAGAGAGATTGTAACATCTGAAAGGCTTTAACAGCTGAAAGGCAGTGCTTCCCCTGACCGGTGTTTGAGAGCTGTGAACTTTCTTGTAGACACAGGGCCTAAACACAGTCAGGATTTAATTTTAAACAAGAAATCAAAAACATCCACCATACAGGGAAGTCTCCTATATGCCACCATGAGAGTGGGAAGTACAGCTTTCTCCCTCCCCCCCCGAAGCCTTCCCATGTCATATCAGCAGTATTAAGGTTTGTGTAAATGGTAGCATGAGAATGAGTGAGCAGAATAATAGTCTTGGTTGCTATTTCAGGTGTTCCTGGATGCCTAAACATAGCTGTTCCCTGGCTAAGATTTATGAAGTTAGGTCCTTGCTAACCATTCATTTCTGAAGTTGGGTAACATGTCTGAGGATGAGAAAAGGAGGTAAGGAAAGCCATGACCTCTCAATATCTCCAACTGAAGCTGTGCCATTCTGCATAAAACTGTTGGGTCAGACAGAGAAAGATAAGATAAATTATGAGGCTTAGTAGACTAGTCAGAAACTGAAGATACGAGTAGGAAACCTAAGTCTATCTTCCATTCTAATAAAGAAAGCCTTTTGTCAGAAAATTATTCTGGCAAAAGCTGAGGTGCTTAAGGATTCTAGGTTGCAAATGAGAAGGTCTTTAGCAAATCATCATTTTCAAGGTAGTGCCTGTATGTACATATCAATGCACTTCTGCGATCGTTTCCCATAAGCACTTCTATGATTGAATTTCTCTGAAATTAATATTAATGCAAAATACATGTATTAGCCTGCATATCTGAAGGCTTATACAAAAAAAACCTTACAATGTACTTTCTGCAAGGATTTACATCTGAAATTAATTACAGTCAGCCAATCATAAAGTGAAAGCCCTATAACATGACTCGTATGATCAGACACATGAAAATGATACATATCCTTCTGAATTGCAAACTGGCATAAGCCAAATGGTTGAACTGCAGAAAAACACAGGACAATCAAGAGCATTCTCCAATCAAACAGGATTGTAAATGTATTTTTATTCACATTCATTTGTTATATATTATGATGCTCATCTTTCAACAAGAATTTTTAAAGAGTGAAATTATCCTTGCGACAAAATTAATTTGGCTTTTCCAGGAGCCTGCCCTACCACCAATTATGTGCTCCTCCTGGGCAGAAGTACAAGAATTAAAGATACTGAAGTGCTCATACAACAGGGTAATGAGACTTTTGGCTGAAATGTGTGTTTTACGAAAAGGAATGCTTTCTTCTCTGTTAGGTGTGTTGCCAAGGCGAGTTGTAAGCACAAGCCTAGAGGTTTACAAGATGTCTGTAATTTAAGAATAAGGATTTAGGATAATAGATGCCTGAGTCTGAATAAAATAGTACTCAGGAAACTGAGCAGCGTGTACCTTTGAGATGCCTGATTTTTCCCTCTCCTCTCAAGACTGGATCTTGAGGTAGAAGTAAACAAATTTTCATATAGCCTTTCCCATGATTTACTGTTAAACATCAGGTGCTCAGCATTAGGAACTAGAATCCAGGATAATTACAAAAAAAAAAAAGGTTTCAAAATCATGAAGTTTGTTTATATTTTAAATACATCAGCTCACAGTCTGAGTGTGAGTCCTTATAGGCAAGTCTTCAGCTTTTCTAAACGAGAAAACTCCTCTACACCAGAATCTCAAGGGAAAGATTGATTTGTCAGTTATTTCCTTACATTACAGGTTTCCAGGGGCAGGCAGCAGCCTTAAGAAGAAAAGTTAAATGTCAGTGACTCAACAGCTGGTAGTATGTTGTTCACAAAAACTAGGAATAGGGATAGAGGAAATAGAGGAAAAGGTTTACAGTAAAACCTTGAAGTAAACAAGAATTAAAGTATAAAAATAAACTATGAGCACCACTGAAACTTGGTGACAAGGGAGACTTTAATATGAGGGAACCAAATATAAATGCCTTGCCATAAAGAAAGTGTGGCTAGGAGGGACACAGATATCGCCCACAGCTGTGCTTGAATTTTGTTTTTCCCTCTATTTACCTCTGAAATCAATAATGCCTGCTCTGTGCAGGCAAGAGCTTCCAGGTACCAAACTGTTCCATCAGCAGCAGAGGTGGCAGCTCTGGAATAAAATGGTGATGAAACAGAAACAGCTGACACCAGGGCACCAGAACAGTTGCTGTGATTTCTCTTAATGTCTTTTGTAGAGATACCTAAAATAAGATTCATAAACATGCATGTGGGCTTTTTGTTTTGCTAGGGTGTGAGTGGTGTGTCTAAGGAGAGCATACAAACAGGCAGTAATGCACTTGTAGCTCAGACCTTTTGAAATCAGACTTTGCATGGATATTACCTATGGACTGCAGCAGGACCTGAGCCTCATCCTCTGAGGGTGGTTGATCTTCTCCTGTACCTTGTATTGAGCTACACAGCAAAATGCTGAGTGACCCTTCAGAGCAACAGTGGCAGGACCTCAGGAAGAGAATACGTTTGTTCTTAAAAAGCTTGCAGGTTACCTTTGAAGTAAGGAAGAAGGAAGAAAAAGCTTTAATGACTCAAAAAACTGTGCATCAAAAGAGTTGAGAAGAAAATATGGCCGACATAAATTTCTGAAACATACAGAAAATCTCTATGAAAAGTCAAATATTTCTTTGTACCTCAAGTTCTTTTGTCTTTAGTGAAGAAGGTACATATGCTGAAAGCAGAGGGATAAACTCTAAAATCCTGAAAGAATAATACCAGAAAATCTGAATGTATTTGAAGCTTTCCTTAAAAGGTGACCTGGAATATGAGATAGCATCTCAATGATCCAACAGGGAAAACTCCTTTTGTACTTTTCTCCTTCCCTTCTCTTGAATCATGTCCCTGATGCCTCAAATCAGTTACTCATGCCTTTAGAGGAAAATTTAGACTTGTGTATACTTGGAGTTCTGTGTGGGCCCTGATTTTATAAGACACAAATGCTCTAAATTTTTAACATGTGTTCAGCTAACCTGAAGAGGCTCAGAATATTAGCAGACAGGAACTGATAGAAGGAAAAAATGGGTGAGAGACACTTCTGAATTTTGTTACCTGAATCTAGAAGAGTGAGATAAGAGAATTTTGGTCTTCTTTGTTTAAAAAATACCGAATCTGATGGTGAAAATTCACTTTGTTTTCTATGTCCTTATCAAGCAGATACAGAAATGATGATGAACTAGTTGCAATATATCCTTGCACGCTTCTGCTCAGTAATAGGGGAAAGGGAGAGGAAGGAGGACAAGACAAAGCCTGCAACCATTTTTGCAAATCAGGTGTGGTCTTTTAAAGCAAAGACTTGAGCAGTCACAAATGGTGAATAGAAACTGAATGAACCGAACCCTAAATAAATAAAATAAATGAAAACTAAACAATTAATCACAAAGAAATAGAATTAAGTAGAGGGGACATGGACAGTTACACTGAATAAACTATATAAAAACAGAGGGCACATAAATAAAGTGATATTAAAGAGGAAAAAAAGAAAAGGCAGACTGTTTTAAAATTAATAGGTATGTGTAACAAAACCTCATTAAGATTTTATGGAGTTTCACAAGAGAGCCCAGCTCTTGAACTGTGAAGCTCAACGTTCCTGCAATCTGCAGGAGCAGCTATTCCGACCAATGTAAGTTTGTTATAGTATTGGCCATTAGGATAAGACCGCTTGAATTTGTGTTTAAAAAATCCTCATAAATTGTCACATGATGGTAGTGAACTCAGCAAAACAGCTGGAGCTGGCAGTAGAAGTAGATCAGAAGGGTCTATTGAAAATACAGGCTGTTGCAATAACCACTAAGAAATAGTCTTATATGTAACAAACAGAAATGTCATTTTAATCACTTGGGAAATGAATACAGTTAATGTGTGAACTTAGGACCCCTTTAGATGATGATATCTTGTTTACTGGTGATAAAGATGTTCAAGATACCTTCTTAAGAAGTGCAGTTCATGTTTGTTTAATTGCTTAAGTTGAAAAATACAAGACAAAAACATTCTGGGAAAAAAAAAAAAAAAAGGAAAAAATTAGTATCAAGACCAGAAAACAAGATAAAGAAGAGATAGATTCTGTTTTAACATTCAAGAAAATCCAATATTTTAACTTTAAAACTCAGCAAGTCAGTGAGTCTTCACCTTTTAGTGGTATGCTTCTCCTCCTCTCTACAACTGGATGCTTAACTGCTGTTGTGTTTAAAGTGTCTAAAATAGGATGTCTTGGGATCTCAGGTTTAATCTTTCTGAAATGAAAATTTTGTGATGTTTTCAGATTATTTTCCAAGCCTGTATGCAGGTTTTGGAAGAAAACTTTGGAAAAGAAGAATTTCTTTTCAGTTATTTTAATTCTTGCCTAATAGATTGTTAAGCTATTTTCTTAACACGAAAGGTTTTCCATTTTAGAGAAGTTCCTTGCCTTTTATTTCCCAAGGCTGCATGACCAAGAGCTATCGTGCTAACAGATGTGGTTCGTTGTGAGCACGTAGAGATGTCGTTGGGTTCACCTGGCTACAGAAGAGACTCTGAAGCTGAAGCTAAAATGTTGTAAGGAGTTATTTTGGAATCATTCTTTACTTTGGACCAAATATTTCAAGATAACATTTTTTCCATTTTTCCTAACAATATATTTCTGAATATGTAGATTGGTTAAAAGAAAGGAGTCAATGCACTGAATATTAACACACAACGTATTAATAGTATTGTCTTAGGCTATATTTATTTTGAAGGTCAATTCATTACTAGTTGAAATGCTAATATATATATATATATATATGAAGCAAGAGGCTTCAAGGGTAATACTATAATTTCTGATTAATAACAATGTTACTAATGTGCTTTAATTAACTAAAATGTGTGGTTCCTATAGCTCGAAGGTCTGACTCTTCTAAGCAAATTATCGTCAGTAAAGTCCAAGGCAGTGCCGGATATAAATTTAATTTATTAAAATGCTGCACTTAATGAGAAAAAGGTTATTCTACAGAATTCAGACTGAGTGCATGTATTAGCTTTACAACTGACAAACCTTTTCTAATCTTGCAATAATTTTTTCATATTAAGTTCTCTGCAAGGCATTTCTCCTCACTGTTATTTCAATGAAATCAAAATGCAGAAATTAATCAGAAATAAATCAGAAACACAAGTGTAGTTCTCCCTCTTCTTCTAGAAGGCCTCTAGAAACCCTTTCTGAAGGGTGAGAAGGAGGAGGAGGTAATACTGTACTCCCATTGTTTATGAGATCACCTAGGGACTCTGACAGAAACAGGATTTGCAGGACAAATGTGTTAAGGGAAAACACAGCTACTTGACTTTTGCCAGCCTGATTATAGGCTTGATACTGTTTTAAAAGCTTGACATGCAGAAGGAGCCTGGCCCTGCAGTCCCTGACACCACCAGAGTTCTGTAGTAGTATGATGCCACAATGAAGATTAATGTCTTCAGATTATCTTGTGTGTTTAGCCAATGCTATGCATGGCGTGCTCAGCAAATACACCTACACCCAGTGATATAGCTCCAGGAGACATCTAGTCTGGTCCGGGCCAGTTGGATTTTTATGATTCATGTATTCTTTCTAATAGAGGACGAGGTAACTGGATCAGTAAAATGGACAGAGAATGAGGTACACAGTCCCTTTCCCAACCACAGATGGAAAAATCCCTTTCTGGCATTGGAATAAATTTGTGTATCAAGAAGCAAAGGAGCCCAGAAAGGCTCTCAAGCTATGAACCAATTTGACTTTTGGGAGCAGAGACTGTCAATGTATACAAATGCAACAACACCATCAAAACACTGCCTACCTTCCTATCTCTGGAATCCCCATGTATAGATTTAGGCTTAACCAGTGGCTTCAAAGCCACTTGCTGATTTTAGCCAGACAGCAAGACAACTCAATAACTGGGATCTGCCATAATGGATTTTCAGCCAGATGGCTAACAGAACCAGGTGGCCAGCCCCTGAACTGGGCAGCAGAAACATATGTTTAGTTCCTCAAACTTGCTGGATCCTGTCCACAATCACATAAGACCTAGATTGCTTTCCAAATGGCTTCCTCATAGTAGCACTACATGTGCATTTTGAAGGAGACAAGGAGAAACTGTAATCCCTATGTAGCTAGATAAATGTAAAAGTTCATGTAACTTGTAAACACATGGCATCTGCTTGATCTTCATGCACAGCTCAGTCCTGGCATCCATGAGACTGGCTCTAAGGCATAGGAAACCCAACAGTAATAAAAGATAGGCAGAGTAATGCTCTACCCTGCCACCCTTCCCAAGTGATTGCAAAATTAGAGCTTATTCTTCTATTTCTCTTGATACCTTAGTTGGTTCCCCTCTATTTGCTGCCTGTCAATACTTAAAGGGTCTTATAAGAAAGATGGGAACAGATTTTCCAGCAGAGGGTGTTGTGATGGGACAAGGAGTAATGGTTTAAAACTAAAAGAGGGTAGATTCAGACTAAATGTAAGGAAGAAATTTTCTATGATGAAGGTGAAAACACTGAACAGGTTGCCCACAGAGGTGTTAGATACCTCATCCCTGGAAATATTCAAGACCAGACTGGACAGGGCTCTAAGCAAGCTTATCTAGTAGAAGATGTCGCTGCTCATTGCAGAGTCTTTGGACTATACAACCTCTAAAGATCCTTTCCAACCCAAACCAGTCTATGCTTCTGTGATTCTATTTCTCAGACATCCTTAGGTCTGAGTGGTGCATGGAAAATAGATGAACATTAACATGATTGCCTTTACATGAAATATCGATCCAATTGGTGATGCATTTCACATTGGAAAACAGCTTCCTAACACTCCTACAGAGCAAATGGTCATATTTTGAAACTATATTTTGGTATCTACAGTTGCAATATTTACACCTCAGTGCATCACTTCTATTTCCAGCAGAAAAGAAAGATATATTTCTGAAAATCTTACTAAGATTGAAATGTCTTTTGAAACTTAGTTTTTCTGGGGCAATAAACATTATCCCTCTTTCCTCCACTACACAATTAGCAACTTTTAATGCCAGTAGTTGACAAGCAACACAACCTCAGAAACAGATGGCCTGCTTATTGTGCTGTTGCTTTCCTCCTAGCCAGGTTAATTTGGCCCAGATGTCTTTTTAAGGGCTCCTTTGAGAGGCACTTGCTCTCATGTTCAAGCTGCAACAGTTTTCTGAGAAAGAGAAAAGGCTGGGATAGGCTGTGAGTAGGAGGACACTTAAGAAAAAAGGATAATTTCTAAAAATATGTTTAAATTCCTGTTTTCTATAGCACTTTGCAGGGTTAAGAGAAAGACTAAAATTCATTGATATTCCCTCAGTCATGTGCTCTTTCCTGTGGTCACTTCCCCTTGCTATCTCAGAGTTCCCCAAAGAAAACCTATTCTCCTATAGTGGATAGCTGGGTGGAAACCACTCATTTTTGTGCATATAAATATATCAGTGAGGAACAGCAAGATAGGTGGTGATAAAGCATGTATACATGAGAGGATGTTTATGGAGGCAGTATGCTCTGATTACTTAACCTTGTAAGACAAAATTCAGGTTGAAAAAAGATGGTAGGCAAGGGAAAATGTGTCCATGTATTACAGCATTCTCTCAATCCAAGATGAGAACTGCAATAAATTAGGAACAAACCTTCCAAAAACCTTCATCAGACACTGAACTGCATTTTTAAAATGATTGATAAAGAATTACAAAGCTGCTGTCACACCTCTAGCGTCATAATTCAATATGTGTGCCTAGAGTACTGTGTAAATCACTGGTTCATGTCAGGAAAAATAAATGTCTTGATTCTCATATAGCACTGAGTTTTCCTCCATTGCTTCATTTCTATCTAGAGTATTCTCCCTCAGTAGTTTGAACACTGGCTAACAAGCCAAGGAAGTTTCTCACCTACAAGCTAGAAAGGAATGGCTGGAAATCTCTGGGAGCGTGTTCTCGAGGGGCAACTTAATTGCTAATTCACAGGTGCCAAATTCCTCAAGGAAACCCTGGCCACTGAAGTGAATTTAGAACTAGGCTCCTGATGAAAATATTGACAGCTTCTTCCAGAGAAGCATGCAAAGAAACATGACATTTTGGGACTAATATTTAGTGCTCAACGGCAGCTGGCAAATTGCTCTCATCTGATTTGGCTGGCTGCTTCACGTTGGAAATCAATAGCAGATTGGAGATGATTCACTCCATCTCTTAGGTGCAATATAAAAAACACCCTACCATCATTGAAGTCAGAGATTGCATAAAACCCTCATTCGAATGTGGGTGCTATTTCAAAAGCCAAGTTACAGCCCAAACACTACATGTCTGTAATTCACATCTAGCTGCTACAAGAGGTGACGAAGTATATTTAGTCACCCAGTGTGCAGCTGCTGTTGTAATTCTGGAAACTGTTGGGGAGCTAATGGCATTAGTTTGTTAGCATGTCGTCAGATTGAGGCACATCATAGCTTGGCTAGCACACAAATGATGCAGCAAATTGGTGCCCTTGGGGCAGCACCAATGAAAAGACCACACCAAAACCATGCCGAATCTGAGCTGTCAAAAGTTCCAGGGAAATGTGTTATAGAAAGAAACATATGGGACCCTAATACCTTTTGAACAAATTTGTTCAAAATTTGAGCTGAGCTCAGAAAAAAAGTCCTGAGCTCATATAAGCTTGTATTTGAATCAGGTAAAAAGAGAGGGTTTGAGGCTGAGTGCTGAGGGTTCTTTTTTTAGTTAGAAAAAAAACCACCGTAGTAGAGATATTTGATAGAAGAAAATTGATCTTATCAAAGCCCTAGGAACTACCTTCCCAAAGTTCAGAAGACCACCATTTTGATGGTAGCCTTACTGCTGATTTTTTGCATCCACAGTCCTCCAGAATATCGTGAATGTAAAAGAGTAGGTTTCACAACCAAATTCTGCTCAAATATAACCAAAAAAACTTTTTCTTCCACTCAGGAATAAGAAAATCATATGGGGAAATTAAATTGTCCAAAGCTGATGTATCGAATACTTCATCAAGTTAAATCCCACTCTAAGCAGGAGGCTTGGAGTCATGGCTGAAGTTCTTCTCAGTCTCCAGATACTTTGCTATTTGATTGATTCCTAGATACTTTGTGCCAAAATACTTAGGATTCAAGATTTTTGTTCACTCTTAATGCCACAGTTGTCTTGGATATTAGAGGGGGAGGGCTGTGTCTGATTTATCTTGATCTTAATGCACTCAATTTTAATTCAGTCAATGAGATTAAAGCCAGCCCTGCTTAGCCCTTATACCTGTCCTTTATTTCTTTATAGAACAATTTTCCTGCAGAAATATCAAACTTACAAAGGTCTGAAACTTAGATAACAACAACTCATCCAAGTTATTAGGGACATCAGACCCATTTATTTCAGGGAGCTTTGAGAAGCAGTCCTTCAGATCTTCAGAAAGTGAAAATGATGAAAGGCCACTGTGGTGACCAAAGATCAGGATGGACAGCAAGAAAATGAGCTGACATGTTGAAAACTCTCAGTTGACTCAAGATTCAAACTGCACTTTTGTGGTGCAAAGATTGTATCGGTTGGAATAGCATTATCTTGAGTTCTGTTTGCATTTCAATATAAAGTAGATGCGGACTGAGTGTTTCTCAGTGAGTTTGTATAATAGGTAATTTGTCTGTTTCCTTTCTCCTGGAGCCTCATATTTTTTCAAAGATAAGTGTATTAAATCTTTCCTGAAAACAGCAAAAGAGATATGGAAATAGGGAATAGATCAAAGGCTTGAATGAAGCAGGCTGTCATTTTTTTTGTGTTCAATTGCCATAAAATATACTGGATGGTATTTATGTCCTGACCTGTTATTAAAAATATGGGATTAACATCTGTATTGGGTAAAATAATACAGATGTGCATGCAGTAAGTATAATTAACCAAACAAAAATGGCCACATAAGCCATATGCTGCAGTAAAGATGTCATCACAGTTCAGAGAAGTCTCCTATATGTGCCATCAGCTGTTCATTCTGTTCCCTTGCAGTCTAGATTTAAATCAATGAAAAAGTAGCTTCAAAAGAACCTTTATCCTTTCACGTGTTTTGATCAGTATTGGTGCTCTGAGTCTTAACTCTGTTGTCGAAGCTCATTGATTGCATTCCTTCAGCTGGCAAATAAGGCAACCTCCAAGACGTTGAATCTGCTGTATTAGGGCACTTATCTAATATTTTTACCTACACATTTACATTTTTCACAGTGCTGCTTTTTAGAGCTCTTTTCTGAGTCTGAGCACATCTTCAGAGTACAGCTTGTGTGCCTGAGCAGAGCCTTTGTGCACTTTGTGCATATTTTGGTAAACACAATTAGAATGGATTTTCAAAATTAGTTTCAAATTATTTGTTTTCAGCATAAGAAACCACAAAATGGTTCTGTTCTGTCAGCTGAAAGGAGACAAAAACAAAGAATAACTGGAATCTAAGCTGGAAAACACACAGATGTGCAAGTATTTCCTGGTTTTTAAGTGTAAGGAAAGGAAAAACATCTGGAAAGGTTGAAACAGATAAGAAAGGATATCATCAAACTCAGTGAAGAGTCTCTAGATTCATTATCTTTTTACTATCTGTGTGTCACTAATGCATGTAGAATGGTACTGTAACTGTCTGTCTTTTTATCAGAGAGTCTAATAAATTATTCAGAGGTGAGATGGATGCAGAGAAGACTGCCTTCAAAAAATGTTCAATATCTTTATGATGCTTTGCATTAAAAAAAAAATGCAGCAAATGTGTAAAGGAAGTGGAAGGAGCAGAAGGGGTTGGACTTCATGGAACAACTCATCAATTTCCAAAAGACCCAGTCACAGACAGGTTCTGAAACTCTGGCATGAGTTATATCCATTTGTAGTTCACTTTTTTGAAGCTTGGCTGTGGATTTGAGAAAATAATGGGTTTACTCTGAAATTTGTGAAGCCTTCACTATCCCAATACATCAAATACTACTGACAAAATTTTGCTTGTGTTCTGGAGTACTAGTAGGGGAAGGATTGACTCCAGCTTCTAAGCTTCTGGAAAACTGTTGATTTTGCTCTAGTGTTAATCTTCCTACTGTTATTGTAATAATAAATTAAGTAGCCCAGGCAGAAATCAGCAGCACACTCAATAACAGGTAATAGTCGCAGCTCTAAAAAGACCATGGCTTATTATTGAGATGATTCACAACAGCATATTCACACTTAGGTTATAAGCATTTTGAGATGCACACCATCTGTTCCTGCATGCCTTGTCCACACTTGAGAAACTACTGTCTTTATAAGAGTTTTAAGAACAATGGATGATTAAATGGGTTAAGCGAAATCTTTCAGCAGTGTCAGTCAAAGCCGTAAAGCCCCAAAGAAAGGGCAGCTTTCAGGCCTCTTCATGCCTCCAGTATTTCAGGTTGATGCTCACAGTGGTTCTCAGAATAATAATCCTACCTGTCAACATATTTGTTTCACTGGTTTTAGATATCTGACAAAGCATCTTGTGTTAAACACAACTCTGAGTATGTTTTAAAAATTCAGCCAAGAAAGTAATTTTCATTTTTCAAGCCCCTTTGTCCTTTTCACAATTTCAGATGCTGAGGCTTTAGAGCTGCTAAAAAGTCCCAGGATTAAATTAGGCAAGGGGAAAGTACCATAATATCTACCAGAGTCCAGCATCCTTGAGTCTTACAACACAGGGCAAGAATCAATACTGGTTGTTGTGTGGCTCTTCTAGAAATATCTCTCCAACAGATCTTGATACTTTTAGACTTATAACTTAAATTTGATTGACATTTCCTAGGCAATTGTACTTTGGCAGCCCTGGAGTACAAACATAAAACCCAAAGCCACAAAAAAAAAAAAAAAAAAGAAATTTTGCTTTGAGGTAATGGAATTAATTCTTCTATTTTGTTTCTTGTTTTGTTCTGAAGAGAGTAACAAGCAGCAAACATGAAAACTTCCAATTTTTGTGATAACACCTGCTTGGAATTATGCCAGCCCTGATCAAATGGTCTGCCTCTTATTTAAATACATTCTCCTATCCCAGGAAAAATATGTTCCTTTTTAAAAAAGTTTTATTTTTTGCCTGTAGTGTGTGGCAATATAAACAAATTAAATCATCTCACTTTATGCCAAATCCAAAGAATGAATTGGTTTCTGTAATACACTCATACATCTACACTTATTAAAAAAAAAGAAAATTGTTGGCCCCGTGACTTTTAAAGCTCTAGAGCATTTGTTTTGTTCACTAAGGAGTCAGACTATAAAGGTACTCAAACTGTATTGTTAAAGAAACAAAACCAAACAGTTGCTAAATGATGCATCTGTAAATGAAATTATTAAATAGACTGATGGTTAAATGACATACAGATTTTGAAAATCAGGATAAAATTAACTGGAAACTCCCACCCACTCCTTAACCATACCTTCACTTGCAGTATAGACATAGACTGAGTTTCATATCTGTACCTGTCAATATTCTAAGGTCTACAATTCCAACACTACACAAAGGCATTAGGTACAACAGAAAAGAGCTGATGGAAGATTCCCAATATTGACAAATTCTGGTAGACAACATGAGTAACCATCAGAGTTGAGGCAATAAACAAAATCGGGAAGGGGTCAGAAATGCAGATTCTGTGATCTTCCATGCAGAGACTGCTCTAGCTGATACCAAAATCAGAAATCAGTTTCTTTGAAAGTCAATTTTCCTTCCCAGATTAGCTCAGGAGTAGGGGAAATGAAAAATGTAACAGAATCAGCATAATCTCCTCCACCCAGTTGTGCCAATGAGTAAGTTAGGATCAGCCTAGCTCAGGCCGTGTTCAGACTGAGCACGGTAATTTTCAGCAGTCAGTATGTGTGGCACTGATACTTGGATATCAAGGAGCAAAGTGCCAAAAAGACAGCCTCTGGATAAGTCTCCACCCACAGTCATTCATGGCTGTATCCAAAACAACTTTCTCAGTTTCATGAGGTGCCTCTGCACAAGCTTCCAGCCTGTGATGTGTTTTGCCTTTTCTAAACAGCTGGTTCAGAAGGTAAAGGATTATTACAGTTGATGGCTAAAAAGAATTGTAATTTTTTTTGACTGTACTAAAATGAGAAGAGATCAAAAGCATCCATAGCACAAAGATAATTCCTTTAGCAACTACTTAATCCCGCAGTTTATTTCAATCTTCTCCACTTGCTTATCCTAAAAATAAACCCTGCATTTTCTCTGAAAATTGTATTCTTGGCATTGCTTATTAACTTTCCACTTGATCTAACCTCATCTCTAACTTTGACTCAGGTCAGATATAATACTTAGTGCTTAGAAAGTGATTTTGGTTTAAAGTCTCAATCTGCTTTGCAAACATTAACAAACTCAATCCATTCTATTTCCAAAAGTCAAGTATTATTTTAGGACTTAAGAAAGTTACTGACAGAGCCTGGAAATGAAAACTGATGAAATCACTTCCAGGACAATCGATCTCTTAAACAAAAGGAAACCTAGTTTTGAAGGGTACTTTTTTTGGGTTGTTGGTTGGGTTTTTTTAAGGGTATAAGACACATTGTGCTGTGGAGGAACAAAACTGAGCTAAATCACTTCTGCTGTTCCTGTAACTGAAGTGAGACTGCATGCAAGTGCTAATCAGAAACCGTTCAATATTATTTCGCTGTCTTGTCTGTTCTAGAATGTTTTGATTTTGACTTCATTCTTCCTCTAAAAGAATTTTGTAGTGATTTGATGAAAATATTAGGTATTTCATATTGATTTTTTCACTTGGTTCTCTGCTGTTTTTATTTTTAGAGAAAAGTGAACATATTTAGAATAGATGTTACCTCAGAAATATGAATTATTAAGATTTAGTAGTCAAACATCTGGTTTTAATATAGACCTGGCAGTTCAGTATTAATCTGCTTGGCAATTCTTTTCTTCACTTCAAAATTCATAATTTATGCAAAACAGGAAAATATCATGGCAGAATTGGGATGTCCTTTAAAATGCAAATTCTACTTTAGTGAAGACCATGTACTCATTTCATTTCAAGAGTCTTGTAGTCAGATCCTATAACAAGCTTGTATGTGCTTTGTCTATTTTGATTCTAAACACATTTCCATGCTGTCTCCATTTCCAAAGAGAGTCTGAATAGCTTTGGTGGCACCCCTAACACAAAAGGAATAGAGGCAGGATGGGAAGTGATGGAAGACAAAAATGAAAGTGCACATTTTTTATATTCCAAGTTAATGAAACAACTGACTTGTCTGCTCCAGACCAAGCAAGGATTTCCCAATAGTATGTACAGGATGGTATGGGATCTTTATGGAGAACCACTACAGAATGTAGTTCATGTACAACTATGATGTTTCCATTGGCATATGCTAAAACTCTCTTAGCTGCTATAGAGAAAAGGTTTCTTTCTATGTATTCTTAAACTTTCTGTTGAGTTGCTTTCAAAATGTAGATATAAACTTCTAATAATATTAATTCTATTATAGAATTACTTCTACAGTTTTTGGATGACAGTGTTTGGTTTTAGAGAGATTTGTCAAATGTGAATGATTTTAGTAAAGTTAAAATATATGCAATGAACTAAACTAGTACGGGTCTAACCATAGTTTAGAGGTGCCAAAAAAATATTGAAATGGAGTCCCATCTGGCAAAAGTGTTCCGTGTCCAAAATTTTTCCTACCTTAAGTGGGAGTTATGTTGGTTCATTCTCTTATAATTCCTACAAAACTGAAATCTTGATTACTGTGTCAAAGACTGTGCCAAAATACAAATGCTTCAAAAGAAGGGAGTTTACTTCAATTTCATATTGAAATATAAGGGGTTGGTTGGTACAGAAACAACATAGCACGTTTGCTCAGTCAAAAATAAGTGAAGGAACATCAGGGCACACTTACTTAAAAAAGAAAATAGCTCAAGGATGTGACTAGAAAATATGAAAATAAACAGACATGTCAGCCAGTTGAGATATTTCTGGAAGCAAGTGGGTCAAACATCACCAAAACATATGGGATCAGTCTTAAGTGTGAGGTATTTATAATCAAGAGATGAGCTTCACAGTACCTCCCATGTTCACCAGGGATCACAGTGTGACTGGAACTGACACACTGATTTTTAACAGTTGCATGATGCAGAGTGCATCGAAATACAGCAGGTACAGATATGTGTGGGAAGACTGAATGCAAACCTAAATGGTGTGATTTTTTCACAAAGTGCTAAATACTCACAAATGTCCTCAGACTTGATGATGTTTAAAAACTTGGATCAGATAATGAAGGCACCTGATTTTACAGGCATAGGAGTGAATGTCTGTTCTTTAAAAATATCTCTAATACTTCTGCTGACGTATTTGGAATAGAAAAAAATACACGAGGTACTCCCCTGCAGATGCCTAGAAAGATTTGCGCATGAGAGTATGTCAGAGATTTTCTGCCCAGCTCCACTTTTTCTATAGTCACCCTTCCCAGGGTTAATTCCCTTTTACATCAATGGCTTTAAAGTCAGAACAGCCTTTTCTCATTTAAATTTTTATCCAGTTTGGAATCATTGGAAAGATAATTTTTAAAGGTCATGGTTTATCAGATTAGCATCATGTGCACACAGTCAGATATGAGGTATCCATAGAAGTAGCAACACTTAAGAAAGGTGAAGATTTCTATTTTAATCTTGACTCTGACATGTCATTAATCCCAGCTAGAGACCAACTAATGCTCAGGTAGGGAGGAGGAGAAACAACAAAAGTGCACAGTCTTAACAGAATTTATGGCCCAATGCAAGACTCATTTTAGTGCTGAAACACTGTTTTTCCCAAATAAAGCAAAGTCTGAAAAAACCTAAGGAAGCAAGCAAGAAGAATAAACGATGTTCATTTACAGGCTGAAGACCACAAATGGAAGATTTGTACTCAGGCCATAAAAAGGAATAAAAGAATTTCTAAACAATAAATAAGAAAACAATGGTGACTATTTCCTTTTTGTGTTATCCTGTGACACCAAAATAGTCATATCCACTGAGCTCATCACCCTACAGGATGATTGCTAGCTTAAATGCCAACTTAGAATTTGAGAGCTTATACTGTCTGTACAATTCCCTGTGCAAATGTTCAGTGCTGCTCATAATGCCCTTTGATATTTTGCAGGTTTTGTTCAGATATTGGGGCAGTGACATGGACATCTGAGGGTCTCTTCTGGGTGACCTCACTTTGAGATTAATAAAGCATGGAGTGACAGCACACATTACCTGCAGGTATGCCCAAGGTCTTTGGGAGCGGATCACTAACACAGGCTGCAAGGAGAGGTGCTCCCACTTGCAGAGTGTAATGCTTTGGACGATGGAAATAAACTGCTGGTTTCTTTTTGTCTCCTGAGCTCTTGTGTACTCCTAAAACTCTATTCCTTGGCCTGTTGGCACTGTTAATAGTATTTCCATATAACTAACAGAGGAAGATTGCCTAAAGGTGAAAAATAGCTTTTCCATTCAAGATAATTTTTAAGACTTTGCTTCTTTCTGTATGGGATCTTAGTATTAGCTTCCTCAGAGGCAATCTTAAGCTGAGTGCTTTGAGAGATATCCAGATAACTTCAGCTTCCAAAAGAAAAATTCCTTGATATCAACACAGCATGAATGAAAGGTCTGGGGAAGAAGAGAAGCCCCATTAGAAGCCCCATCCATTTATTAAGAGGATGATGAAGTTAATTAAACTCAGTGTCCATGAGCAAAAAGAAGAAAGAGCTTTGGGGTTTTTCCTTTAGCTTTGCTCCAGCTGTTCCTATCTCCAAGCCAAATACATGAGCCAAAATGATACAAGCTGGCAGCTTTTTTATAGCAAGGGGATCATCTGTTAAATGGTTAGGTTGGTTTTGTTTTGTCATAATAAGATGGGGAGTATAGTTTCTAAGTTTTCAGCAGGAATTGAGCCAAAAGTTCTCACTGCTTTTTTATTCTCTCTTCATTTTGCTGCCCATAAATTATACAATGAAATCCCTCTCCCTCAGAGCTACTCTCATGTCTGAGTTAGTCATCAGTTTCTTCTTTGCCTGTTCCAACTTTAACCTTTCTAAGCACCTTGTGAGTTCTGTGCTTTCATTAATAAGGTGATTATGCTTTAAAAAAATTCACCTATTTGTGTCCTAGAAAATAGGCATTTGTGTATGCAAATTAGCTAATAATTGGCCAGGCTTTAAATAGTTGCTAAGACCCAAAACTTAATGGGAACATAATAAATCTTTTACTATTTCACCTATCATGAATTTCTTTCCAGGCCACCCACTTTTCAAAGATTCAGATCAGTTGCCTCAAAAGACAGGCATTGTCTGTATTCTACACTAATCAGACAAGTGAGTTTGCACTTAGGCTCAAACTCTCCCAGGCATCCTCAGTGACTGTCTGTTGTGATTGTCACAAACCTGGCTTGTTTTTGAAATAAGTCCTTTGGAGAATTATCTCACATTTGGTATCATTCCTGTGGGTAGTGTTGTTGTTCTCAAGAATTGGATTTGTTACCCAGTGTGCAACAAGCCAATAATTACACACGCAAGAGTGACATTGATTATTTATTTCATAGTTGTGCAAGCCTGGGTGCTCGGTGGTATTCCACAAATCAAGCACACCAACTCTCAAAATGTTTACTATTTATACATTTTAGGAATTAGTGCTCATTGGCTACAACTTACATAGATAGTTCTCCTATTAATTAGTATTCTATCTTCTATTGGTTAATGATTCTCTCACTTCTCATGCTAATTAGTCCACATGCTTCTTCCTCTTCTTTTGGGTCAGTGGGTTTCTTGGGTTGGCTGTCTGTGAGTGGGTGGTCGTGATCTGCCCCTGCTGGAATTACCTTTTACCCAGTTGAGCTGATTCCAGCACAATTGCAGAGCTGGCTTTATGAGTTTCTTTCTTACCTTGTGAGTTCTGCCAGATGTCCTTGTAACCTGAAAATTCTGCATTCTTTGTGTCCACAGTCAGTGGGCATTCTTCTTCCCAAGCTTTGTTAACCTCTCCCTAGGTCCCAGATTGTTGAAGCATGTCCAGGCCTAAACCTTAACAAGGCAATACCACCAACAAGTAATTTGCTTTTCTAACACATGCACATCACTTAGAGTTTGTTAGCTGCTATCTGTTTCACAGATTAAATCTTTGTTCTTGTTGATTAGTCTTCAAAGTATACAAAGATCAAACATTACAGAACATCCTTTCTTAAGAAAACTTTACATATTCCACTTTTTGCAACAGTGTGAACAAATCACAGGTGCTTAGCTGCCAGGTCAAGTAGCCATACATTATCCCTTTAACTAAATCATGACACAAACTGGTTGGCATTGTTTCAAAGATTTAAATCACTCTATATTTAACATCTAGTTCTCCAAAGACCTGAGAAATCCTTGAAAAGGCTGAATGTGCTGAGACTTACTCAACAGAAAGAGAATTTATACATTTACTTTAGTCCTGCATGCTCTTGGCCCCATAAACTGATTTGATGCTAAAAGAAATTCCTCACATCAGTGGATTTCCTGCTGTTTCACCTCAAAATGCATAAGGTCAAAATAAATCAGGTCTGTGGTCTGCCTGCTGTCTCTTTCTCTTAATGAATATTCCTCCCCATCTCTGCTTTGTTTGACGAAGAGAGTTTCATCTCAAGTTGGAATTAACAATCAACACCTCACTTTCCCATATTTGCCTTTCTTGCTGACTCACCTCATTCTGGCACACTGAAATCTGGGGAGTTTCAAGTGCTAAAACACTAAGTGGTAGCCTCCAACAGCTGCTGGGAAAAATGCTGCAGTTGGGCTCTGCTTTCAAATACCAACCATTCAACCAGCAGCTGTACAACAAACAAATTAATTAATCAGGATCTCTAAGGTTTGCACAGCAAGGGACCTAATTCAGTCTTAACTAAGATCATTCCCCAGGTTACTAACAGGCAAGAAGAAATTTGGGAATTCCACTAAATTCTTTTCCTGTCCAGTAGAAGTCAACAAAATGGAAAATAAATCTCAGAGTAAGAAGCTGGTTGGAGGAATCTAGAGGAATAAGGTGATTCTAAAAGGATGGCAACAGAGAAAGGTGACTTCTTGTTCCCCCAGCTCTAAATAACCTAGGTTGGAGATTAGTTTGCAGTCTGACACAGGAGATCAAGCCATTTCTTAACACCTCTTTAAAAATCAAAGTCGCTCACAGTTGAAAGAAGTAAATGATGTTATTTTGTAAGAAACTGAGAGATAACTTTAAGCCCTATAAACTACACCAGAATTCATTAGGGTTCTGGGAGAGGAATTACTAGTCATCATGGTGAAATGGCAAAAAATCTGTGCATTAAGTTCTTCAAACATCTGGAGTTCTAACAAAAGCTACTGAAAAAAGGAGAAGTACTTCACACTGCTGAAACTATAAAAATCAATCAATCAATCAAACCAACAACAAACTGGGCAGTATCCTGAGAGTGACTAAACAATAAGTTTTGACAGAGTTGAAGTGCTGGAAGACAGGGGTATAAATAAGGAAGGAGGAGTTCTTTCCACACAACCTTCACTTTGAGATTTTCCACAAACCCCCTAGTTATCCTGAGGTTTTGTTTCCACTTCTGTAAGACCAAGAGATCAATGAGACATGGATTCTGGAAGGCTACATCTCTGAGAGTTAATGATGAGAGTCTAAATAATAATACCTAATATCAGCAAAAGTGCAGCATTTCATCAAAAGTAGACTCAGCTTTCAGCCAAACCTTCACTTCACCTCCCAAACTACAGAAATAAACATAAATAGAATAAATAAAGATAAATAGCATAATTAAAATCTGAGTTAGTTTTCTCTCATTCAGGACATTGCTGAAAACATGGCCCATTTTGGAAAAGGAAAGTAAAGAGGTTCTGGCTGCTTCTTAGAATACTTCTTTTTTTTTTTTTTTTGAAAGTTAATGAAAGTTTGAGGCTGTCAGCATAACATGATAAGGAATCCCATCGTCAGGAACTCATTGGCTTCCACATCAATATTTATAATATATTACTAAGTGTATACCCTTGCTGATTTCACATCAATGCTCAACTTTTTCAATGATAAATTAATCATCCCGCTTGAAGTACTGCAAAGTATTCCAGGAAGTTTATAAATAACTCCTTCCATGAGATTCTCAGATCATACAATATCATCAAGACCAGTACAGTCATGCCAATATTGGATTTGGCTTGTAACCCCTGCCTCAAGGAACAAACAGAGTCAATTCCATGATACAGCAAAAGACTGATCAAAGAGATCAGGACAGAGGAAGCTATAAACAACCAGATTATAAATAAGTGGATTGGTTGCTTTCATTTTTCTGTCACAATTATTATTAATGATTCCTCAATCCTATCATTATGACAATGGAGAGAACATCACCCCATATCAATCTAATGTGCTGTATAGCTAATAGTATTTGAGAATTAATCCAAAAGCAGAGAGGCAACCCCTCATGGCATAACTTGCCATTCTGTGTTATATGTTCTTATTTTGTCACCTGTATCAGAGAAATTGCAACCCTCCTTTTACCCATATCCCCAGATTTGTATAACTTTCTATCATAGTTTCAAATGTGCAGGTCTGCAAGGTCAAATCATGATGCAAATCCATAATCACAGTCATTTTTCATAAGGTTGGCCTTGACCTATAACACATAAGGCATATTCAGCTCACTGGAAGGGAGTTTATTGTTACAGAGGACTGTATGTACAATGAGAAAGGAGGTATAGCTCTACTTTTTTCCATGGATTTCTTCCCTATGTTCAGCTGATGCAGCTGATGACAGTCACTGCAAACTGATGGCATCACCAGCATTTTTGAACATGTCCAAGTAAACAGTACTCAGTAATAAAATAAAAATAACAAATAAGAGGAATGAAAGAGGCAGTTAATTTGTGTGATGAGGGAGCAGTACTATCAACCTGAAAACATTCAATTCCAGAGTTGGAGTGGTAAACGTGCAGTGGTTAAAACACTGACCCAGGAACCAGAGTAGGGCACAAAAACCCAGACTAGGTTATAAGGATTCAGGATAAGGTGTTCTTACCATCCTTCATTTGTCATTATTTCTTTTAGGATTGTCTGTCACTATCTGTTCACATCAGAGAGCCCCAAGCACAGTGGTGTTCCTCTTGTAGCCTCTTAACGCCTATATAAATAGTAAGAGGCTTCAAGTCTTCTTGCAGATCCAAATCAGAAATATATCAGTGGAAGTTATAAGAAAAACCTGTCCTGACATGAATGTTTCCTGGAGAAAGAAATTAAGATGTCACTTTAGTATCTTTCATCAATGCCAAGTTCCCTTGCACAAAATTCATAACTTAAAATGTGTTGTTTCAAGACAGTGTGAATAATGAGATGAAGATGCTAGATATAAATGGATGTCTAGTATTTATTTTTATTCTCAAAAAAAGTAATAATCATCTCTTTCAAAGATAAATTGGAATGACTGACCATCCATTGAGAGCACTGTAATTGATTCATGTAATGAAAGATGTAGTGAGGGGAAGAATTCAGCAGTGATGAAAGGAGGTAGAGCCTTTCCTGCAAACATGGGACCAGCAGAAGAAATATAGGGTGAGAATATTATTCAGATTACTCTGATGAGGCTTGTAACTCAACCCATAAATTTAAAACATGCTATGCACCACTTATTTTGATTTGATGAAATTCTTCAATTTTAGGAAGAATTTTTTTACTGAGAGTATGGTGAGGCACTGGAACAGGTTGCCCAGAGAATTTGTAGATGCTCTATCTCTGAAATTGTTTAAGGCTGGGTTTGATGGGACTTTGAGCAACCCTAGTCAAAAGTGTTCCTGTCCATGGCAGGGAGTTTGCAACTACATGATCTTTTAGGTCTCTTCCAACCCAAACCATTCTATGATCTTATACTGCTTTTGAAATGAAACATCTAAGTTATAAAGATGTAAACTCCATGCACTGCTGGTTGCTGAAGGATAATCCACATTTTATTAATATTCCCACACCCTCTCCCCCTTAACTAAGCTGGACTTTTCCCAGTAAAATCAAAGGACATTTCTATCCTCTAATAGTGACTCTCTTTCTGGAGTCAGGTATTTGGAGATAATACCTGTGGCTGGCATTTCACTTTACAAATATTTTTTTTCTTTGTTAACAAGAAGTGTTTAAGTTTTTACTACTGGCCAAAGAAAAAGGCAGGGCAAAACCTGCCCAAAATAACAGAATACTTTATCTGGTCTGTCTATGAGTGTTGTCTCATAATCTTGATTTATAAAAATGTTATAAAATCCATCACAATCTTTGGAGTTCAGTTAGACTCACCTCTGCCATATGTGAAGAATCTGGTTAATACTGTCCAACGGAGGACATTCTCCTGCTCCTCACTTCTCTGCATTGAGAGGAATGTTCTCTAGTTTGGAGGGTTTTTTTAATACCTTGACTAAATATTTTGGAGCTTTGTACCAGTGATCCCAAACCCCAGATTTTAAAAGCTCCAGAGCCAGCAGTGTAGAATGCACTGATTCAAGGCAGTTTCTTTTCAAATAATTATTAACTCTGAGCAAATGTTAATAACAGGAATTGAAAGCTCTTTTTCATCTTCCCATCTCCCTATCTCTCATGATAATAACTGGCTGCATCACTTTCCAGGTACCATCTCTTGTATTTGACTAAACTATTATGAGATCTTTTAATCCTTTGGATATTTAAGCTCCCTCCCAAAGTTATTACAACATGCAAATACCGGGCTGATTTTCCTGTTACACCACAACTTGCATTTAGGATCAACTGTCACCTGATCTCATGAGTTAATTAAAGGGTGTGAAATGAACAGATTATTTTCATTTATTATGAATTCCTATTCAATAATTCCTGACTGAGTTTGGGGTGACTGAAAACTGCTGCAGCTTTGAAAGTTACCATGCTATGTAAAGCTATGCTTTACATGCTATGCTTTACATTTGAAGGTAAAGTGTCCAAGACCCTTCAAGGCAATGTTTATAGGATTGAGCAGATTATATTTCATTAAAAAATCCTTCATCCAGAATGTCCTCTGACAACACAGATGGGGAGACTTGCAGGAGTATCCTTACTGTCTTCCTGGCCACACAAAGTATTATTTTTCAAAAATAAAGGTGTGAAAACAGAGGTCCTGAACCTAGGATCTGGGAAATATTCCTGTATTCCATAGTTTAGATATAAACTGTCTAAGCCAGTCTGACATGTAATAGCAAACCCAGCAGTGACCAATCAGCCAGTTTTGACAAAAAGCTCTGACCAGGATTGTATTTTTTGGAATAAGAAATAAAGGTCAGTGTTACTCCTGTTCCTCATATTTACATTAGAGTGTATATGATACCTATACAGGGACAGCGAGGTCATCAATGAGATGCAAAATCTGGCATGAAAGGTATAAACCCTCATCACTTGACCTGAAAGAGAAAATCTACTAGATAAAAAATTCTACTAGATAAAATCTACTAGATTTTCCAAGAGAAAATCACTAATAGCAGGCTTTTCTAATTCACTTGGCCAGCCTCTGGAAGCAAACAAAATCACATGCACTGAATCAAGAAAAGAAACCACTCAAGCTCTGCTGAGGCATTCACACTGGGCCCTGAAGACTCCCAGCTTTTGTGCCGATGATTCAGATTTAATGTAGAATTATCTGTGCCTGCTCTGAGGGACAAAATTTGGATCTTCATGGTTCCTTCAATGTTTAGAAGCTTTAGGAAATATTTGTTCTTCCTGGTCAGAGAAACATCCCATAGGAACTGTACATTCTGCTTTTCACAAGGTGGAATTGGTGAGATTTTCAGAACTTACTTGAAGTGCAGGTGCTCTGCTCCTACATCATCCCTCAGCATTTTTCTCATCCTAGGACTGAATCTATTCTAAATCACAGATCAGTCTTTTGGCAGAAGTAATGGATTGTGCCCACTGTTCCAGAATGCAGAGTTCCACTGGAACCTGTGGAGTCCATTTGCAGAAATGCCAATGAAGACACAGACATAGGTAATTCTTGATCAACACAGGTGAGCCTCTGAAGATTTCTCTCCACAAAACTCCAGTGTTGACCATTTACTCAATTAACCAGAAAGAGCTAATATAGTGTCTTCTCTGAAGAAGCAAGAGAATGCAAAATAGCTGTTACCTTCTTTCTCAAGTTCCACATCTGCTCAACTCAATGTGCTTGGAGGAACACACTTTATTCTCTCAGTGGGTCTTATAACACACTGAGCTATAACACCCCAGGCTACAACTTCCAAATACTCCACAGGCAGGAACCCCTGCTTCAGCAATCAAACCCTTGTTTTTATTCCCATGGCACATATTTTTTGTCTGTAAAGTGAACACAAGGTAAGAACAGACACTAATCCTGAACGTTAAGACTTGAATTCCATGCTGCACTTTGCCATGAGTTTACCTTAAGAAATTTATGCTCATTCCTTAGCCACTCTCGTCACTACTCCTAAGTCAGCTTCTGTGTCACAAAGCTGACAGCAAGCCTGCCCAGCACTCTAAGCCCACACAAACAGACTATGAATAACTAGGAAAATGACACTATGAGTTCATTATATGCTGGTCAAAGCTATTTAGCTCCCACCATCTGTATCTGTGACCAAGGACAGATTTAAACTGACATGAGCAGCTCTATTTTCTAGTATCATTTAACTTATGGCACATTAACATGGGCTTTACATGTACGTGTCCCTTCCTTAGCATGAATAATTCCATCAGTTCAATGACACAGAGAAGGGGAAGATGTCCACATGCAACCAACCACTTCTTATTTAAGAGTTACACATATCTGATATTTTAGGAAGCCAACTGATTTTACATCCTTATTCTGGAAAAGATGTGTCTATTTATCACTGCCATAAGTAATGTGTTGCTTTTTAGTCTGAATCGTATTCATGCAAGCATGAAAACAGAGACACACATAAAGGAAGATTAGAAGTTCACATTTTAAGTTATCTGAAGGTCTTACTACAACCAGTAAAAAAACAGGAAACTGATAACTAAGAGCTGACACTCCATGTGTCGTGTTCTGTCAGGTTTTATTTTGTGTGTGCATGTGTATGCAAGTGTCACGTCCTTTCTGGGCTTCTTTAATGTTAATTTTAAAATGGGACCCATATGCTGGAATGAAACTGAGAGACAAGGACATAAACACAGACTGACAGTGTCCTTATAAACAATAAAGGTAACACCTTGAGCAGGCACCATTGGCTGTAATTATCTTGACATGGTGCTGTGCATCTGTCTCCTGGGGTTACTTAACGTGACCTTTTTAACGACAGTGCCAAAGGCTTTCCCTTGCACTTTCCTACTCTATTGGTACGATGCCATTGTGCCTCCACCTTACTCTGCTTTGGGTAATGTGGTTATCTCAAAATCCATGTTGCAGACCACGGGAGACCACAGAGGATTATTTGGCACATTGTGAGACAGAGACAGCATGGAAAATCCTTTATTACTTCCAGCAAAAATCTCAACCCAAAGGGCTCAGAATGCTTCACAAATACTCAAATACACAAAAAAATTAAGCATCATAGGAGCCTCTAAAAATAAAGGGATTATTTTGTACAGGTCCACAGGGCTTCCATATCAATATAATTCCTCCCCCAAAAGAAGGCTATGGTCCACAGGGAAGACGGAGATCCTACCAGGAGCGAAGGAGCTGTGATAGCAGCGATAAACCCCTGCATTGCCTCCTCTGGCAAGAGGTGTCCCTTTCTAAGCAGTGGGCTTACACTGCTTAGAAACACCACCAATGGTAAAACAGACAGCGAACAATGAAGAAATTACTGCATAGGAAAACCCTCAGTACCGAGGGTGATACAGTCTCCTTGCATTGACCCTCTTTTTGTGTCTTGTTAAAGCACTTAAAGTCAGGCTCCCTGGAAATCTGTGGATAAGAAGAACTTAACTAAAGCACAGATTTCAGAGTGAATAAAGCAGAAGAGGATTGACAAACTTGAAGTGATTAAATGTCTCTGCTTATTCTTTCTTATTCAGTTACCAATCTGCTGATCTTTTTCTGATATTCTCAGGTTTAGAGTTGAAAACAAGGTGGGACTTAATTGTTTCACAAATGCTGTGCAGCAAAGAGCAGGCAAGGATTGATCTGCAAATTTAGCTTATGCTTTCCTTCTTCCTTTTCCTCCAAACACATTGATTCTAAATGCCACTGTGTTTCATTACAAAGTAATTTAATTTATTGTCTGTGGCCATCTCTAGGATTCTTTCAGTCTCTCTTCTCTTTCACTTATTGGTCTTCACTTGAATGATGTGGATTTGAAATGCTATTCTTCAAATAATTTAGTTTGCATGATATTTTCTGCCCGTGTTTTAACATGTAGATCCTTTTTTATTATAAAGGAGACCTGACTGGCATTTATAATATTTTCCAATGAATTTTCACATATAAATTAAGAAGTGAGGGATTTCTTTTCACTTTTTCTAGGCAGCATAGAAGTGGCCTTGGAATTAGATATGATGAATGACACACAGGGGTATGACATCAGGAAGCCAAAGGTGCCAGTAACAAAGATACTGTTTTCAGATAATACGCCTTCTACGTCTCTAAATATCTGTGTCTTCTTTCATTTTCCAAAAGCAGCATCCACTTTACAAAGGGCACTGTGATTCTTTAAATGTGCTCATGTTCATTCATGTCATCATTCTTCACAAAGTGTTTAAAATCTTTTCGTCCTTCTCACAGCTGTCCAGAAGTCTGGCCCAAGATACCTGGAAATGATTGGTATTTTTTGGATCCTGAATCCCAGAGATTGTTTAAAGCCATGGCAATTGTCTTACAGACCACCTGATAGCCTTACTCATCCGTTGTGCTATGGGAAGCAAGAAAAGTAAGTGCCTGAAGTCCTGCCAGAGGACCTAACAAATCTAGCTCTGGCTCTTATGGTGTTATAGTGGGATGAGCAACAGCCAGAGAAAGAGATGCAGGTAATCTCTGTGCAGGAGGTATAGTCAGTTTAGCAGCTACTTGATAAATATAGAGCTTGGGTGTAAAGGATGCATAAACGACTAATACATATAAACATCTTCAAAAATGCAAAACTATCTTTTCAACATGGGTTTCCACTGTTATCTGTAGGTAAGTAACAAGCCAATCAAATGAATAAATAAATAAAAGCAATACAAAAGAGACTTACTTGCAGAATAAAATCTACTCTCGACTAAAAAGAAAAGGATAAAAATACCTTTATGTGTACTTTTCAGGATTGCAAAAGGCAATTGAAAAACAAATCCACAGAACTTTTTAATAATTCAAAGAGTGAAGTGGCTGAGTGATTTCAGTAATGTATTTTCAATTTCCCTTTCTCTGTTTGGGCATTATCCTTGAGGAAATCACTATTTTCTTGAGTATGCTGTTCATTTAAAATTACTGCTCCATTATGTTCCTTGCATGTGTCCCATATTTGTTCTTGCACTGAATGAATACCAGTGTTGGAATCAACATTTATCTCATTAATGTTTATTTAATTAATATTGTCTTCAGAAATATTCCATCTTCTCAGCTACATATTTTAAGAAGAAAGCAATTCCGAATGGACTAGGTGATCAAAGTCACTTGAAATATTATTTTATTTTACTGTAATTCACATTTTTTTCAGAATTTTCAAAAGTATCTTATTGCAGAAAAAGAAATAAGTCATTCAACTTTCATTAATTCACAGGTGAAACACTGATGTTAAGTTATGACACTGAAATTTGCATTATTCAGTGATATTGAATGCTTGTTCATCTAGCATATACTCTATGCTTTAGTGTACCCTATAATTAAAGATGGTTACAAGCAATGCCTATACAATTTTGTGAAGATCCCTGAAATCATCTCAGGTATGTTACACAATCAGTCAGGGTGAATTATTGTTTCTTTACCCTCTATCTGTAATCCAGGAACAGAAATGTGATTGCAACTGGGTGGTTTATTTCTTTCAGTTCAACCTTTTTAGCATCTTCCTTGCTAACTGCGTCTTGTTATTTCATCATTGCCGGTGGTGGGTTTTTTACTGCATAAAGCTGGTCTGAGTGGTACTCTAGATCAAGAGGCCTCTCTATGCTGTGACAGAGCTGTGGCTGAGAATTCTTATTAGTGAAAATCTTTCAGAGTGTGTCCTTGTTCATACCCGAAACAAAAATAAATCCTTTCATATATCAATGGTTATTGTTAGCTTTTTGAAAACAGGGCAGTTGCAGCAAAGTTTCTAGTTCCAAACAGAAAGCTTCAGGTCTGACATGAGAAGAGTGGCCAAAATGTCCAGAGATGGGTCACTTAGTAGTTAACACACCCTGATGACGATGAGACCAGGTCCAGATCTTCTTTCTGATTAAAAGCAACACTAACTCTAGCTAATATTTGAAACTGACTCCTTGTATCTTATATTTTTAGCTGGCAGATGCAGAGCAGGAAATCTAAAAAATTAGAATTATTTGATTGAAGTTTATTCAAGAGAAAGCAGAATATGATGCCAAACAGACTCTCTATTCCAGCAGAGTACCCAGGGACTATGGTATTGCATTTTCCATTCCCTAAGTAAAGAAAGATATATGGCATTTTCTGCAAGATTCTGGAGGAGTCACATGTTTCGGAGCTCTGTAAAACACAGACAAAATCTACTTGTTTTCAGAGTGATGGATCTGGATCAGACAGGATGAAAATTCATTATTGTCAGAGGTCTTGTGTGAAGACTTGAACACTTCTCTTTTTCTTGCTCACTCTTTTTATCTCCTAAAACAGGGCAAAAGATCTTGCTATTTGGCTTCACAATGGAAATGAAACTTCAGAAATAGCTGAGAAAGGGAAGAGAACTTACACTGTAGGTCACTCTATGGGTCTTCTTTTACTGAAAACAAAAGCAGAAAGCTCAAAAGGAACATGTTTACCCTTTTGGCACTAGTATAATGTCTCCTTTGGGGCTAGAAAAGAACACTGTCCTCTTTCAGAGATCAGTTTCGAGTTCTGGCGTAAATCATCCAAATTACCCAAGGATGAGTTAATGACTGGATTTTGTTTATTTTGTTTTCTTTTGTTTTGTTTTTTTTTCTTAAGTGAATAGTAATGCGGATGTGTTGAAAGCGAAATTCTACTTTCTCCTTATTGCTTTAATACTTCTTCCTCTGCCAGCCCTCTCTCAGCTTTCTTCTCTTTTATTCTGTGAGCACCACCATTGAAAGAGCTGCTTTCTGTCTGGGGAGAACTGTTCCAAGCATCAACTTCTCTGCACAGCTGTGTGGTCAGAGCTGCAAGATGATTTATAAATCCTCAAAGCAGATACATGCAGGCTATTGCTCTAGTATAAAGTCCTGTGAAAAACAGCATGTGGCAGAGCAGTCACAGGAAGGCACAAACAGGACCCAGAGGATCTGCAGCACAACAAGTTCAAGTAAAAAAGGTCATTCTGATTCAAGCAAGATGCATAAACCTCTCTTACAGGGCAACAAGCCAGGCTTTTGAGTCTCTTGGGGTTTCATGATTTGGCTGGGGTTTCATGATGATTTGACTGGGGATGGTCAGAAATGTTTCCAAAAGATCACCTTCAGTCAGAAAAATGTCAGTCCATTGAAAGTGAAGTGTCTTGCAGAAATGTGCCAATTTGAACAATTCTACCAGCAAAACTCACCAGTTCTCCGCCTCTTCTCTTCTTCACTCATCCACCCAGCTGCTGAGATGCTCCCTGAAGGACTGCAGCACAGCTCAGCTCTCCAGGGCTTTTAAACTTCTGGGATATCTGCCTCCCAGAATTGCTGCACATCTTTTATGCTCAGGAAATTTGTTTTCAGCAGCGGTGAGAAGTGTTTATTGTACAGGGTTCCCAGTCTTGCTGCCACAGTGTTCAGAGCCCTGGGGATGGGCTCCTGGTCACCCTGAGAGCCACCATCCAGAATGAAGTACAAGGAACCCTGTGTTTCCATTCTTCAGCCTGGCTGCTGGCCAGGCACTAGCTGCCTCACATGACCCTGGCTATGTGACCACTGCAGCTTGGGGAGACAATTACTCTGAAGGTACAGCAGTCATCTACTATTACTATGTAACTTTATGGCTGAGCACCATGAAGCGGGCCAGAAATAGCCACACTTTGAGTCAGTAAGTTTCAAGAATTTGGAGAAGCAGATTTTTTTTTCAGGAATATCAATTTACAGCATTTCTGAAATTATGTACTCTGGAATTTGATTTTAACAAACACCTTTAAGATGAAAGATGAAAATGCTTCAGATAATACAAAATTATGAAGAGCAGGAATTTAGTTTTCTGACCTACTGTAATTTTTTCTAAAAGGATAGCTCCACAGGTTGTAGAAATAATGAGTTATTTACTGCCCTATTGCTACATCCCAGCCCAGTGCCAGTTGCTAAGAGAACAAAAACTCCTATCAGCATTAAAGGGAATGAATGAATACAAATAAATACTTTTTCTACAAACAGAGGACCTTGTTCTTTTCCCATTATATCAGTGACATTGTCCGCAGCCACTGACTACACAAGATGAAGATGTGACTTGCATCCACACCCAGAGAAATACAGTGGTGATAACAGGAATTTCGAGAAGGGAGAAGTGGTAGCTTTTACTCGTAAAATCTATTATCTGCTTGAACAAGCCTCATGCAGTAAATGTTGAAAATGGACAGGAAACATGAACTTCAAACCTGATGCAGATCACTTACCCTCCTTAAAGCTGCATGCTTCACAGTTGCCTCTGCATCATACATCTTGCAAAGTATGTGCTTCCTGTGGGATAGCAAGACAAAGAGCAGTCTAGTGTTGACATGAAGTCTTTTAGAATAATTTAGAAAATGTCTGAACTAGACCAAGCACCTGGAGAGATTTCAGTTCCATTTCTGGCTACATTGCATTATTTTACTTTTCTTTTGTAAGTACTGATCCTTGAGGAAAAGGCATACAGATTCTACAGCAATGCACTTATACCCCCACTGAATCCCCTTTCTTCCTCCATCAATAGTCAGTCCCCAAGGTTGAGTCACTCACTATGTCTGAATTTCAGATTTAGGCTTCAGGACATGGAATAGTGTGGGAGCCATTTACAAGTACTGAGGGAGCACAGTGCAGGTATTGATCATCTATTATGATTCTCTAACATTATGCTAGATTTAAATAATGGACAGAGAAATGAGCTTGGCTGAAATAAGATTTCTTGCTTTTTCCTTTTATCTTTTTCTTAGCCAGCAAAGCCTTGCTCCCCAAATTACTTTGCAATAAGTTACTTTGCATTAGCTGTTTCCCCCACAGTCTTTCATTGCACTCAACTTTAGCACAGTTTCAATATTTTCAGGTTTAATTTGCAAATTTACAGAGAGAAATTCTGCCAGGAAGAACTGCATTAGGCTAAAGATGCATAAAAAAAACCAGATGAAAATAATCTGTCAAAAAATGCTTAAAACATCAATGACATTTTTGTCAACATTTTGAATTGCTGCCTCCAGAAAGGATTACATCTTTCCAGAAGATATGATTATTTTTTTACCAGATAAACATCTCACATTTGGAGTAGCTAAATTTAAGTACAGCATCCACACAGTATTTGTGGAGAGGTTCTTTCTATCCCCAAAACCTCTTCAGAGCTCTAGTGTGGTTCTGAATGCCACAGCTTGGACCTCCACTCACCTGAAAACTTTCACCGTCATTATTCACCATTTTATGACTGATAGGCAACATCTCTGTTTAATTTCTAGACACATTATTATTATTATTATTTGAAACTTGGAACCTTCCCACTTTTGTCCCTTGTAAAAGATGTCAAAGGATATTGCAACAGTTATTCATTGATAACTTTCATTCAAATGTTCAACAGCAACAAAGCCCATTATGGCAATGTGTAGGAAACACAGCCTCTGCCCATGAGTACAGTCTGTATGAGGGTGACAAACTGAATCAGCAACTTCAGTTGTGAATTCCATACATAAAAACATCTGTGAAATAAAGCAAGCAGATCCTTCCCACAAAGAGAACGCAAATATTTCACCAGAAATTCAGAGGGATATTTAAATAAAGTTAACATTGTCACAGAGCAGTAAACATGATGGTGAGATACATATTAAATGTATGGCCTTAATGCCAGCAGTTTCAGTATTTATTAATTTCTCATACGGTCATACAGTAGAATACCATATAATTTCTTCTTCTACCTTGTCACTAAAAGTGAAGGTGTCCTAATGGAATTGACCTGTTTGGTCAAGTGGCAAAATGTAAATTAGTTTTCAGAAAAGATTAATCCATTGAATTCTAAGCAAGTGAATTTATTCCAGGGAGCCAAAAAAGCTCACTGCAATATGCTTTGAATTAGCAAGACATGTCTTTGGAAAACACCACAAAATAACGATTTCCTGGGTGCACTGTTCCACATGTGCCCTGGTAGTCAAAAGTTTAAAACACAAGAAATAATCACAGGGAGAAAAAAAAAATGCTACTGTTTTGTCGCAATTTGGGCAGAATCCACATTTGTAGAGCTAATTTTAACCAAAATCTAATCCAACAGCTTTCCTGAGCTACTAGTCTCTGTCACAGTGGTGTTTCTATTGACCATAGCTTAAAAGAAATTAACACCAATCTCACTTCGAGAAAGGGGCTACAAAGATTAAATGAATACCAAAAAAAAAAAAAAAAGTGGATAGCAATGACTATAACTCAGTTTAGCACAGATATTAGCAATTACGGAAAAATGATAGGAGGAGGAAAAGGATATCAAGGGAGTAATTTCTAGATGGAGAAATTTAGCAGATCAGAAAGAGCTTTTAACAACAAAAAGAACATAAATGTAGCCCTGGCTTATTGCTACCCAATAAAAGTAAGACCATTGATAAAAAGATGAAAGGAACATATACATTCAATAGATATTTCTGTTCTCTGCTTGGAAAAAATAGGCAATGTATTCTGTTCTCGGCACCTGGTGGTCTTTCAGTACCTTCCTTTCTGCCAGAAATTCAAGAGGAGATAGAGAGCTACAACTACTAAATATATTTAAATCAGCACACCTATATAGTTGTTATGCACAGGCTCTGAAAACTAAGAAGTTCTCTCTTTGTCGATTTTTAATGAATCTTGCAAAACTGGCAGATTTAGAGAGGATACTGAAACAAAATGACACATTGTGTTCATCAGAACTTAAAAAAATTAAAAGCTCATTAGCACAGTAGGTAAGATGTATTTTAATTTGATTTCAAAAGGTATGATATGACATGGAACTTTTGGAATCAAATTACTGCTATAAAAAATCAAGAAGCCATATAATAATTAAGAATTGGCTAGCTTTCTTGTAGAGAGAGAGACATTTAAGAAATAAATGGTGAAAAAGTCTTATGAAGTATTTAAGGTTAAGAAATTCTAAGGTTAAGAAATTACCACAGGGTTTTGCATGAAAACAGATTATCAAATAGGGAGTTAAACTTTCAAAACATCTGGGAAATAAACAATTAACTCCAGAAATCCACAAGGCATCTTACAGGCAGAAGATCAGGTGAAACAATCATAATATCCTTTCAGTTCTTGTAATTTATTTATCTATTAATTAGGCCTATGTAAGTGGGGATTTGATTGTTCCAAGGCACTGAGCTGAAAGCTTAATTTACCTGGTCTTCATGGACTTATTATAGCAGTTGTAGATGAAATTGCACTTTGAGTTTTAAATATACGTTAGTGACCCAGCAGTCAGGTCAGAAAAAGGCAGGGAAGTAATAAAACAGCCATGACACAGACACTTTTGCAGGCATGAGGCAGAATTTATGCCAACTGAGCATCTGCCACCCAGTTCAAGCCTGTATTCGCCAATGCCTTCTGCTGTCATAAATATGATAGAGGTTGTAACCTAATTAAGAATGACTTCTGCAAGTCTGAAGTGCTCTCTAATGTTTATCTAAGTCTTTTGGACCATGCTGTCGCCCCGGTGTGGCTGCAGAAAGTAGTGATGTTCATTGAAATGGTTACGTTCATTAAAACATCATCAGTTTAGCAGCAATGGCTCAAGTATGTATGACGGCACTGGGAATACATATTTAATCTAACCATTCAGTAAGAAGGAAAGAAACAAGGGATAAGGTTTTTCTTCTGGAGGATAAAGAACACAGAGAGCAGTTCAACATAGTTGAATATAGTTTTACTATTTCTTAAATAACTAGTTAGCATTTATATTACTATTTGTGACCATCTAGTCTGCAAGGGCTACTCAGTCCTCTTTTTTTTCATACCACCGTAAGAAGTGGTTCCCACTGCTCCTTTAAAGTAAGATTATTTTAGTTAAAAAAACAAGTGATAGAAAATGTTCAGTCTCCCGTTGTCTTGGCCATGTGTGTTTTTCTTATTGCATCTCTACAAATGCTTTAAAAAAATGCCAAGTAAACTGTTAATAGCTAATAAAAATAAACAGTAGAGCTTGCTCTTCTATACTTTCTCTTCTCCTTGACATTTTCTTTTTTTCTATCTCCAAAAAATGAAATCCAGACTTATTTACGTGATGAAATGCCATGTGACCATTCACACTGCTAAATCTGCTCAAGGCTGAAAGCAACCAAAAATAAAATCCTAATGACTGCTTTTCCTACCAAAAACATGTTTGTATTGCTTTCAGATTGACACAGAGCTACAGGTAATGCTTGTCTATCCATGGTGCTGACGTTAGCAAGGATGACCAGGTGGAGAGTGCCTGGATGGCAGGAACCTGGCTGTGCTTGTAGGGTTTCTTGCATTAGAGATGGAATCCAATCTACAAAGAAGATGGCTTTCAACAGCCCGTTTTCCAGGAAAAAGGGAATAAAGTAGATTCAAGACTTGTCCCTCTTTAGGTTTTCCCATCAGACCTCACCTCTGACTTGGGTTCTTTCTGGAAGAAAAGGATAGACCCAAACTTCTCTCCAAGACATTCTTAACACTTCTGTTTGTCCCTAGGGTGCAGAGGAAAGCTGCAAGTCACTCCTTTTCCTCTTGAAGCAAAGCAACTGGTTTTATCATTCCTGGCTCAGATCCATGTGTTTACTAGTAAAGTAAGGCAGTATCTCCTCCAGATGCAGCACCTCAAACTGAGCATAAACCTGCCATCAAACATTCACCGGTGCATGCTGCAGCTATTACTTCTTCTTCAGCTCATCATGTCTGAAAGGGGTTTACTCCACCACTGCTCCTTGCACAAAGATGAATTTGCCCTTGCACTCCAGTAAAATCAAGGTTAGTTTTTCTGTGGTCCTTCTGCAAAGATTTATCATTCTATAGTCTACCCTTGTCCTACAACTGTGATAATATCAGATGAAAATAAAAAGGAAAATATTCCAGTCATATAGAACAGATCAAGAAGGATTTAACCACAATCAGTTTGTTGAAGATAAACAGCATGCTAAAATGTGTAGGATTTAGCCCACTTCTCATTTTTAGTCCTAGTTTCTATGTTTTGAATTCACAGACATATCTTAATTTGCTATTAAAAATCTATTTGGAGAATATGAACACAAAATTTTGTTTTGAGGTTAACATTACTCTAGTAAAAAAAAATAAATCCTGATCAGACTTAAATTTTTCAAGTTTTCCAAATTGAAATAGAGAAGCACACAGTCCAGACTCTCCTTGAATAATCCTATGACTTTTCTTCCCTCTTGCATGTGGATTTATTATCCTGTGGCAGTGACTTTTATAGAATGGTAGTGTTATTGCTTTGATTTAGATTCTTTGCAAATACCACAGTCTATTAAAAGCATCAGTTCATCAAAGTCCACAGTATTAATTTACCAGGAATATCCCCACAGGATTTTTAAAAATAATTTTGTATTATGAAATCATGCTTCAAACTGAACTAACAGAAATCTAATTATAAATGGGAGCATAGTGCTAATTAAACCACCCACTCCAGCATTAAGGCCCACTTGGGGGTATTCACATTGGTAAATTGCCAATTTAAGCTAAATTGCAGGATATGATATCCAAGTATTTGCAAGCCCTACCTTTCTGCTACTTTGTCTCCTTTGGTCTGCTCCATAATAATAAAGTGCAGAAGACAAGAAATCTGAGTACTTTTCAATCATTGAAATATTTTTCTGTGAATAACCGTAGCTACTGGTGTACCACGTGTCTAAAATATGAAAGTTCCCAAGCCTGACTCTTCACATGGTTAAATGCAACCTGGTGTGCTCTCTAATATGCCTGGCCTGTCCCAGATCATCTTGTCTGCCCAAGACATACCAAAGAACAAAGTAAAGCAGTTGTGTGCTAATCCATGCCCAGAGCTTTGCCATTTTCCAGCAAAGGGTCTCATTTCAGGAGAAAGGGGTTCTCAGCACTCAGTGGTCCCAGCCACAACACTGATATGGCTCATGTAGCTTCTCAGCCTTGAGTCCTCACGATAGAGGGTAGGTTCTGCAGGATAATAACCACAATAAATCTCTGGTCAATCCTGTTGGATCTACAGTCTCTGATAGCACAAAAGCCAAGTGCCACCTGGGCCAGGCACCCTTGATCTTCTTTTCTGTCCTTTAGACTGAAGGTCTCCTATGAAACAAGCAACTTGTGTATGATAAAATCACCTGCTCTGCTCGGATATTTTGTTCAGAGAGAAAGAGAGTAAAATGAATTCTCAGAGCACGCATTTTAATGAGAAGGGAGGTGAATTGATTCCCAGTAAGCTAGTATTCGGCTGAGAGATACCAAGAAAGTGACATGACATACTCAAGGACTTGATTTCAGAGCAAGGATAGTGGTGCAAATCTTTTGCTCTGAGAAAGTTAATTAGGTCACAGATTCCTTACCTCTCTGACTAGACAGAGAGAAGGATGGATGGAGAAGAGTCATGGCAATCAGTCTTTAGTTAGTAGTGACAGCCTGAGGACTAGGAGAAAACAAGAATAGGAGAAATCTTAATAGGTTTTGTCTAGGACTATATATGCATTATATCTCTTATCTTTCCAATACCTATTTATTACACCAAATTTAGCTTCTTGGTAACTCCTTGGTGTTACTATCTAACACTGAGAGGAGTTTCATCTCTTCAGTGGACAGATCCGTAGTCTGGGACCTTTTCGACCCATTAGCAATGTTTCCTTCCAATAATGTATGCCTGGAGAGATCCCATGGGTAACTATAAAAGGTTTGTTAGTGATGTATCAGTGCACTGTGATTCCATACAATAAATTACCAAATAAATGGTGTCAAGCTTGTTCACAGTTTGGCTGGCAAATCCCTGAAGACAGCTTAGGGAAAGACGTAGCACTAGCACTTGCAGGTAGACGTGTCCAATACACAGAGAGCAGTGGAACACTGCCTAATGCACCAGGGCTCTAAGCCAGCAAAGGGAAGGCTGTGACTGATTACTTGTCATTAAAACACCAAAGTGTGACCAAAGCAAACATATTTCCTCAACAGGGAAAATAATCGTGTATAAGAAGAAGGAAATTTCTTCTATATATAATATTATTCTTTTATTTTCTATTAGGTGTGGTAGTCATCAATTTTTCCTATGTATTTGTGTACCCTTTGTATCTCCTATACCATTCTATGTTATTAACTGCCATAATTCATAGCAGATTTTTGTCTTTCACAGAAAAATCCAATTTCTTCTTTGGGAAGTTCTATTGTTTTGAAAGATGCTATGCTTCCACATGCCTGCAATGAAAATCCTGGGTGAAAACATGAAGTAAAAATAGGCATTAAACAAAAATAGGCACAGCTGGACATATCTTATAAAATTAGATTTGCTTGATGCTGAGACCCAGTTCTCAGTTTCTTACAATTTTTGTGAACTTTGAGAGTCAAGGCTGAAATTTGTTATCCTGAACATTAGCCCTAAGCTTTATCAGTGTCCTGGAGGAAGTGAGGAGGATAACAGTCATGAGGTTTTTAAATGACACAAGTTTGGTGGGAACAGTTTGAATGAATGAGGGCAGGACTTCCATTCAGAGGGACATCGAGAGTCTGGAGGAATGACCACACAGGAAATTCAATATGGACAAATGCAAAGTCTTGCAACAGGAAAGGAAAGACACCTGTAGTGGTACAGGCTGGGGACTGATGGGCTGGGGATCAGCTCTGCAGAAAACAATTTGGGTATTCAGGCAGAGAATGAGTTGGGTATGAGCCTGCAGTGTGCCTTGGCAGCAAAGAAAGCCAATAGGACCCTGGGCTGTATTAACAGCACAGCCTGGAGGTTGAGGATGCAATTTTTTTCCTTACTTGTCAAACACTACATTGTATCTAGGCTACTGCGTCCAACTTTGGGCCCCCAATACAGGACAAATACCAAGAAACTGAAGGAAGTTCACTGGGGCCACCAAGACGTTCAGGAGCAGGAGTGGTCATCCTGTTAGGAGAGACTGAAGTGAGGAGGCTTGTTCAGTGTGCAGAAGAGAAGACTTTGGTCTGGTGGTACCAGCCTCCTATTACCTATGAGTAGGAGATATAGATAGATAGATAGATAGATAGATAGATAGATAAACTTTTTCACAGTGGTGGATGGTGGGAGGATGCCAGACAACAGGTACAAATTTAAACAAGGGAAATCCAAATGGGATGTAAGAAAATGCTTTTTCTCGATGAGGACAGACAACCAGAGAAGAGGTTATGCAATCTCTGTCCTTGGACATGCTCAAGATCACATGGAAAAAAAACCTTGAGAAAACCAGCCTGATCTAATGGCTGACTTTCCTTGAAGCAGGAGGTTAGACTAGAGATCTCCTGAAGTTCCTTCTAACCTGAATTCCATGATAAACTAATTTTTTAAAGTTTCAGTTGAGAGACTTCATTCATTCCCAAGAAAACTCTGTGTTGGGGATGTTCCTTTTGCTGTTTCGTTAAAACACGTTCAAGACAGAAAACTTTGTAAACCTCTTCTCAAACTGAAGTGGTGGGAACAAGTTAGAAGTTACCAAGAAAGCCACCTGAAAATGTCCTTCTCTCTTTCCACTGATTGCACAGAAAGACTAGCATTGAGATTTACCTTGCCTACCTTTGGAAGTCTACAGTGTAGGTGTTCATTTCTGAGCTAGTCAGCCCATGTTCCCTTTATAGCAGAGTGTAGGAGTTAACAGCTGGTTAGTTGAGTCCTGCCTTGGATGACTAGCCTAGACACAGAACTTTTAGAAGATTTAAATTAAATTAGATGAATCTCATGACTAACAACAGCTATCTAGTCTGGGTTTGGTTTTTTACGCTTTCCCTTCCCCCCAAAATGTGACCTGAGAGCAGTATCACATCAATGTGACCTGAAACCATTACCACATGGTTTTCTCTAAAACCCGAATGTTTTGAACACAGGCAATATTATTTTAATCTTGTTTTGATTCTACTATTCCTATTTTACAGGTGGAGGACTTCACCATCTGCAATAAAAAATATCCATAGTATGTCTAGGGTCACTTCATCTCCAAATACTTGTCCTTATCCTTGTTGGTTTGAGTAAGTTTGATGTGACTTTACAGGGGTCCTTTACATGGCCCAAAATATGGTTTTTACAACTTTTTATTAAAACAGGGCTTGACGCATAACCCACACACACACTGATCACAAAACATTTCACAAACGAATGTCAGCAGGGAAGCTCTATTTATCCCCATTTAACAACAGAAAAATTCATACATTAGTTTTGATTCTGGCTAGAATAAGGATTCAAATTGTCATTTTAATGCTCTTAAGTGAATTGACCTCACAGGCTTTTTCTCAGCTGAGGGAAAATGTGCCTAGAATACTGGACAGTGATCCTGGGGACAAATAAACTTCCAATAAAAAGCTAGAAATAAACTCTCGGAGGAGAACTGAATAATTATTAAATATCTTTTTTCTTTCAGGAAAAGAATGAATCTTGAGAAAGTTTCAGGGAGAAACCAATGGGAAGTGAATGCCATGACTGATCCTACAGTGCATGCAGTGCAAGTGAAATGGTCACCACCCACTGCATCTGTCATTTTCTCTCAGATCTCTGAGGTGGTTTCTTCTCTGTCATACATCTGCATGAACAGCATGAGTCACATCTTTGCCCTGATGCTTTTGGAACAAATGTGTCTCTGACCACACTGCTGTGAAAAGATGAATCTTACAAAAAGGTAAAACATAGATTTGACTCATTAAATTACAGCCTGCTGAAGTCTTCCACTGAAGCTTGCTCAGGAAATGCTCAGAGCATTCTTGTGGCCCTCCTCTGGACCCTCTCCAATAGATCCAGGTCTTTCCTGGGCTGCAACACAATTGCAGTAAAATTTTTAAATAACAAAAAGGGGAAAAATTTAAATTTATTTCATACAAGGAGTAAATGTTGTGTTGTGTAATGTTCCCTTTATCGGTCCACATAACTACATGAGAAGAACATCCTTTTATAGCTTAGATTCTAAGAGCTATAAAGAGTCCTTGTGCAAAGCAGATACACCAGAAAAACACTGAAGCTAAAAGAGTAAGACATGATCCGCAAGAAGACAATATGAATCTTAGATGCTTCTAAGAAATTATCAAATCGTAAGCTCTGAAGAGCAAAGCTGCTTAGATTTGGAAGTTCGTATGCTGAAACAAACCCTTAGCCTCCCATTGTATCATTATTTTTTAATAAACTAAAAATCTTGATTCAAATCATAAATGCTGGGGGAAACTGCAAGAGAACACGCAAAGCAAAAGTAGTTTACGTTATTAAGTATTCCTACAGAAAATACATCCCCAGGAGGACTGCCACGATACCAGCATCTCTGTACTTACAGTGACTACTGCATGAGCAGGAAATATTCCTCTGCATTGACCTGGGAACTCAGTGAACTCTGCACATTAAAATTCTGAATGAATCCATTCGCTACCAAAAAAAAACCCAACCCACCTGAACCAAAAAAAACAAACAACCAAACAACCCCCACCCCCCACCAACAACAAAAAAGAGAATGGGGGAGGAGGGAATAAGGAAGAAGTGGACTGCAGGAGGAATAGTTTTCTAGAGGAAAAAGGAATAAAATCTGAGGGAAGAAAATAGTCCAAACTTATTCAAACGTCACTGTTTAAAGCAAGGTGCATTAAGACAGAAAAATTGGGGTCTAACAAAAGTGCCTGAAAGGGTCCGAACAGGCTCTGTTATTATTGTTGCTCTTCCCTTTCTATGTGTGTATTACCATTTCATGTAAGAACCCACCCACCAACCACAACCCCCTGTGTTAGACACAGCACAAGAATAGAACAAGAGAAGTGTCTGCTGCCCAGGGAATGCTGGGTTTAGTCCAGAGCTGGGGCCCCATACAGACAGGGCTGAGTTTATGTGACATCTTCCATCCTCTCACTGCATCCATCCCTTCTCTGCTACTTTTATTTCTGCAAAAAACTGCTCTAGTGACCAGTATCCTTTTTGTAATATGTTAACAAAATGTCTATTCTGGGAAACTGACAAACGTTACTGTGCTGAGGCCATATGTTTGTTGGAATTCAGGTACCTCAAGCTGCAGGTATATGTTTAGGATTATTTCAAAGTTTCTTCATGCACACAAGACATCTAAGTCACTATCTGGACTTTTATTATTTCTTATAGGCTGCTTATAATATGATAAAAGAGAAACACAGTTAACACAGAGGAAAAGATAGTGATATAAATTACCAGGAGGGTCAGAACTATATACAACACTAGGAATTGCTCAACTTCATTTGCAGACTGACTATTTCAGCTGGATGTACAGTGCCAGTCAGCACAGCAACTGTTTACAACAAGGTTTTTGTTGTTCATTTTTATCAGTTAGTTCCTGGAAACTGAGACAATGCAGCAAGTAATTCTGTAACTTATTTCATGTTTAAAGGAGTTGTCTGTTTCACAGCTCCACATGTCTGATGGAGATTTCAAGTGAGTGTAAGTGCCATTTAAACCTCTTTAGAATACAAGGACTATCACATATTCCTCAAGCCCTCAAGAGCATGGCTATGGTAAACATTCCCTTGTTGTATCTTTCCATCCCAGCACTACAGTTTAAAGACTTCCTGAGCCAGAGGTTGTAACCTAACCTTTGTGTTGAATAGCTGCCAAACTCTTTGAGGGCTCTCTGCAGTGTAAATTTTCCAAGCAATATAAAAAGAAAAAAATAAAAAAACCAAACAAACCAGAAACCATGTAAGAATCACATCAGCCATCTTTCAAGCAATACAGGATGTCCAGAAACCTGCAAGGTGATGGTGAAGGATGCCTGGAGTGGTTCTTGTCCATTCCTACTTTTAATCTGCAGTGGAGACACAGCATGGCTATAAAGGCATCTGCAGCTATTTACCAGGCTCTGGCAGAAGATGGTCTCACTTTCAATTCATCATAGGCTGAAGAAGTCACAGACTCCTCCACACAAATTCAAAACTCAGTCCCTGCAGAATCCCAGGTACTCAAAAAGGAGTGTGTATGTGCATGTAGGGGTATCTTTCTTCCTTGCATAGCACATAAAATCTTTTCAATCAGAATTAACTGTATTAAGGCTGATGGGGGACATTTTTTCAAACTGCTGCAAATATACATTTACTAGTTGGCAGTCAGAAAAATATGCTGTTTAGAGATAATAGATGTAAAGAGTTTGTAGGAATGAGCCTAATACATAGATAGTGAACAGAGGCACACAGAAAGGAAAAGCATTCTCAAAGGATGTTTTGTGTTCTTTGGAAAATCCTCATCCATATATACTCTATTTTCCCAATACAGTGTAGAAGGAAAATCACTAGATCCAGAACCTGAACCTCTGTACTCTCATAAATCACTCAGATTTAATATCTGTGGAATTAAGTGTTGTTGCTTTCAGGCTCAGTGAATATTTTATGATTTATGCAAAGTGCAGTTTTTCATACATGTGGAGACATACAGAAATGTTCATGGATCTAAATGGACACAGAAAGAGATGAGCACAAAGTAATAGTCAGTAATCCATTCCTAAAGCCCAGGATGTGAGTTCAGGGGCCTAATTTTAATCAAAGAGTTCTGTAATTTAAACACTTGGTAGGTAGGCATGGGACTTCAGTAGTATATTAATTAGGGATGTTTCCTTACCCCATCCAGCTGAAGATTACAAAGCCCCTTGGAATGGCAACTCCTTTCACTGTCCAAGAGCTCTGATTCTCTCAGATGAATGCTACAACCAAAGAACCCAAGAGATTTGTCTTGGGTTTTGGGGGTTTTTTGGATGAGGTTTTTTAGGGGGTTTGTTTGATCAGTTGGGATTTGGGGTTTGGCTTGTGGTTTTGATTGTTTTGGGTTTTTTTTTAATATAAGCACTCTGTTCCAACATACATGTTCTTGACACTTAACAATGGCCAGTTTGTCTAAAAATCTGCTAAATGGAATATCCTCAGCCATGAGCANTTTATGATTTATGCAAAGTGCAGTTTTTCCATACATGTGGAGACATACAGAAATGTTCATGGATCTAAATGGACACAGAAAGAGATGAGCACAAAGTAATAGTCAGTAATCCATTCCTAAAGCCCAGGATGTGAGTTCAGGGGCCTAATTTTAATCAAAGAGTTCTGTAATTTAAACACTTGGTAGGTAGGCATGGGACTTCAGTAGTATATTAATTAGGGATGTTTCCTTACCCCATCCAGCTGAAGATTACAAAGCCCCTTGGAATGGCAACTCCTTTCACTGTCCAAGAGCTCTGATTCTCTCAGATGAATGCTACATCCAAAGAACCCAAGAGATTTGTCTTGGGTTTTGGGGGTTTTTTGGATGAGGTTTTTTAGGGGGTTTGTTTGATCGGTTGGGATTTGGGGTTTGGCTTGTGGTTTTGATTGTTTTGGGTTTTTTTTTAATATAAGCACTCTGTTCCAACATACATGTTCTTGACACTTAACAATGGCCAGTTTGTCTAAAAATCTGCTAAATGGAATATCCTCAGCCATGAGCAGCATTTCCCACCAAACATTGGTATTGTGTACTACTACCATATATGAACACTTGTTTGCTAAACTGAATTTGAGCTTTGATTTGACAGGCTTTGGCTGGGGTGAGGGGAGTGCAGGGTGGTGAACAAATGACAGAACAAGGAGAATGTAGAAGTTAACAATTTTTTTCTGTTCTTGCAGATGCGTTTCTTCATTTAGTCATTACTTTTTGCATATGCATGTGTATGTGTAATGTAGGTTTCATTGCTTATGTAAGCTTCTGGTTAATATATTTTAAAGGCTTCATGAAGAACATCATGGTCTGAATTATTTATCATTACAGGAGCTTTTAAGGCACTTATCACCCTGATATCTGGATGCACTTTTTATAGTTTCTATTAGGTCCTTAATAGCTAAAAAGAGAGAGATAAGAAAATGCACCATCCTGCTCTGCAGTACCCCAGTACCTTTGCAGCTGGAAGGCAAAGGGGGTGCTTTTGGCCAGCCAGCTTGAAAAGCAGAAGCTTGTTGCTTTAGATCAGCCTACAAAGGTACAATTACATTCCTTGAGTACTTCCAAATATACTCTAAAGTATTTCTGATAGAAGCTAATTGCAGAGATAGACCTCTTTCCAGAATGCCCTCCCTCCGTATCTTAGAACCCTGGTCCCATAGATCTTATGAGTAAGACCTTATTATATGAGTAGATACATAATCAGGATAACTGAATCCCATTCCTTGGCCATCAAATTGATGGGAATGGTAGAGGTCTCAATAGCTGTGTCTCTGTTCTTTTGAGACCTGCTGCCCAACTCCAGGCTGTGACTGGAATATGTGGGTGTTATGGGTGGAATATGGAACAGGCTTTTTGCATGATGTTATCTTCTGGTGTTGGATTAAGAGCTATTTTTACTTTATTTCACCAGGATCTCAGCTAAGTTGAACTATTTTTCATCTGCTCCAGGCTAAAAGGAAGCATAGAAGCAATTACTGCAGTAGTTGACACACAATAACCTGTTAGCTATGTTTGTTCATACATCTAAACTATTAGATAACTCTAATACCAAGCAAGATATCTTGAGGTAATTCTCAATTGTCATCAGTTAAAAATAAAAACACAAGTATCTTGCAGGTCCGTGCCTCTAAACCAAAGGCAAGATTTTTTTTTAGTCTTTAGAGAAATCAGTGTTTAAGTGGCAAGTAGAGAAGGTTAAAATCCCACATCATCTTATGCAAAATGAATGTGTTCCCCTGTCCTATCTGATTCTAAATTTTGGCAACAGACTGCCAAAGCAACTGCTGAGCAGACTTTTATTTTTTTCAGAGCATCAGCAGTCAGGCTGTTCAATACAGCATTTCCTCAGTATCTCTCTCATCTTATATTCTGGATTTATTATTCACATCATGAAGCTTCCCTGGCAACGTGCTGGACTTGCTGCTGCTTCTGCTGCTGCATTTCACTCACGCTTTTTCTTTATCTCCTTCTTTCTTTCTTTCTTTCTGTTTTTTGGGTTTTTTTCCAACTTGTTTCTTTAGAAAAAAAGTTTTCACTAGTTTTATTTTGTAGGTAATCTTGTCAATCTGTTCATGATTCAGGAAATAAAACAGTACAGCAGAGCATTACCCCAGCTACACTGAATCAGCCTGTAAAAATTCACACTTCTCATATTTTTGCAGAAAATACAAATATCAATATGATCATAATGAACCATGACAAATCACTGGCCAATACCACAAACTTGCAAAAATATATAAGATTAGGGTAAGTCCACAGTGACAATTACTTACAGTAACATCCAAGATTTTATCAATCTCTAGTTTAGAGATGTCCTGAGACAGATTGTGCCTGCATCTTTGAACTTTGTAGACTTCAATGGACTTGTCTTCCATGAATATGTCTATTTTTTTCTGAACCAACTTATAATTTGGGGCCCTGCAACAATCTGTAGTAGTACATTTTTCAGTTTCATTGTATGAAAAATACTCTCATTTTAATTTCTTAATTTAAAAACATCCACCTGATTCTTTCACTCCACACTGCTTCCTCTACACTATTGGAGAATGTGTAGAGCTCTACCAAATTCCTCTTTGAACATCTCTTCTGCAAGCTGAACAGAGACCTCTAGTCCAGTTTTTGTACTACAACTCAGCAGATTTCCCCTAGACTACACCTGCACTTGATACAGCATCTTTACCTCACTACCATCAAGGCTGGAGGCCAAAATTTAGTTATTCCAAAATGCAAGAAACTTGACAGGTGTTTTTAAGACAAATGTCTTAAACCTCAAAATTTGCTGAGAAAGCCACAAAGGAGAAAGACACTAAATTGTTTATAACTTCCTGGCTAAGTGTTCCATGTTCAACTGCAGCAGTGGGTTAGAAATTTCTGTCAACAGTTTCAGATTTTATTTCTTGTGATAAAGTAGCAGAGTCCTCCTTTTTAAGGTAGAAAGTTCAAAGGCATGCTTAAAATTTGCATGGAATTCTTTCTCAAAATTGCAGATAGAGATTCCGTGAGAGCATAAGCTAAAAGGAATAAAAGAAAAAACTATTGCAGTAAGTGCTCTTCCACCATGTTTTAGTGCCACAGCTGATGTACTTGAGATGTAGTGAGACCAAAGTTGCTTGGAAGACAATAATTACAATGAGGCAGGACACTGACACACCTCTCCAGCTCTGGGCCAGAGAGGAGGCCATAAGAGCTGCCATACACATTGTTCTGCAAGGCTATCTGATCAAGAAGCAGGAATACCGAATCCTATGTTTTATCAATATATTTGTTCACCTTCAGACATCAAATCAGGACACTGTATTCCAAGTGTTATACAACTGTGCTCAAAAGCAGACAGAAAGTGATTATCTAGTTAGCCCCTCCTGATTCCTCTGCTAGGTAATTTAGGGGTTAATATCCTTATGTGTTAGTACTGATGAAGAAATTATTTCAGGCATCCTAAACGATTACAGCACATAAACCTTGTAAATGGATATTCTCTCCAGATATCAAAGAGTAACATTTGAAAACAATTGTGTTTTTCTGTACCACTGGAATTGTTTCCATTTCTTGAAATTTATCACTTTTTTCTATTCAGTTTGGTAAAATGATAGGGTAAGCCAAAGGACATAAAGTACCATGCTTGGTCATCAGAGTTAAGGCAAATATTTCAGAAAAAAAACCCCATCAATCAATGATCTAATTTTCAGGAGTAATATAGAAAATGTTATTGTGAGATAAACACTATATTCTGTTTAGGAAGACCAAATATGGATTTATGTCATCCATGTGAAGCTTTGACATGAGGGAAGAAGATGTAATTTTTCCCAGATTCAAGTTGTGCAAAATTAACATATTGGAGATGGAATATGAGTACTTCAAAACTTGGAAACTTAGCATAACGCAGGAATCCAACAGAGAAAAGGCAAACTTGAGGCTGAAGAGCAAAGCCAGATAAAGCTCTATCAGGTAGGAAGAGGAGGAAAACTCACACTAACCAAAGTGTGATTTCTTTCTTTTTCATTTAAAATTAGTACAGAATATCTCTCTGTTCTAGGCAGCTTGGGCATTTATCCTGCTGCCTATCAAATCATGTAAAATCTTTTGCAATTGGCACTCAATGCACTAATCCTCGGTGCTGAGTCTTCAGACAAAATTAAAAGCCAAAGAAATGTCATTCCATCAAAGACTCTTAAAATCTAAAAATTTTCATTTCCCTTCCGAAAGTAATGCTTCAGTCTAACCAGAGGAGCTGTTGAAGATGTGCCTTTAACACCTCTGATGCCTATGTTGAGGGTATCCAGGTGCAAAACAAATGCTGAAGGAGACTTAGAAATAACTTTTAAGTATGTACTTAGAGGAAAAAACATATAAAATTGCTCACCAAATAAAAGGTAACTGTTTCTGAAGAAGCCTCACCTTGAGATCATGGAAACAATCCAAGTCTGAAAAGTTTGTATCCATAAAGGCAAGTCAGACAATGCAAGGGATACTCATTTCCTGCTTCTAGCTACAAGCTACCAGTTCTCACTTTGCACAAAACAGCAAACTGTTGCATGGATATGCAAATAGAAGGGTTTATGCTGGGTTTTAGCTAAAGTTTAATCTATATAGGAGTCAATACTCTGATTCATTTTGCAGTAAAGCCTAGTTAGCAATTAGTGAGTCATTACCAAATTATTAAAACATAAAATATAGGAAGCTTGTGAATATTGGGAACAAGGGAAACAATCAGAAAGGATGCCAGAGAAGTCCTTCAAAAGCATCATCTTTGTCATGAGACTTTAAGCTATAGAGTTATCCCAAACAACGGAGAATGTAGCCAGTGGAGGAATAATGTAACTACTGAAAACAAAGCAGTACATTTTTGCATAACTCAGAAAATGTCTGCACAAAAGGAGAAACTGTGAGTAAGGAGAAAAGCTGTAAGAACTGAGAGGTGGGACAGGCCTGACAACGATACTGCACATAATTGCTTTAGCCAGAAATCCATCTGTCCCTCATTTCTGATGACAGCCCCAACTTCTGAGTCATGGATAAATCCTGTCCCCACTCTCAGTGATATTTCTAAAATTACATTTTGCTATTGAAATATTTTTTATCTCAAGTAGGAGTTAAGGAATTGATACAGAATTTAACAAGTGAACCATATGGCTTGTGCTGTGCAAAAAGTCAAGTCAGATGGACTTAGCAACAATCCCTTCCAGCTTTAATATCTTTTAGTCTGTATAGATCAGCTTCTCCAACCATTCTATCTTAAAATAGAAAAGTGAAGTCAATTTTATGTGGTGGCCGAGATCCCGGCTCTGTCTCATGACGTACTGATTTTAAAAAAACACACGTTATGCAGTCTCACAGAATTGAGGAGAATTATCCATTTGTTGCATGGATCCCTGAATCCTAAACGAACTAATGTAAAGTACACCTGCAGGTTCAGACTTTACACTTGAAGCACTGAGTGCTGAGGTTTCTCAAACTGTCTTTACACTTCTTGGGGCGTGGGTAGGAAGGACCAGAAGATTTTCACCTCCCTGAAGCCTGTAGGTGTCAGGGATATCCATTCTTCAACTCCTTTCTGTTGATGCTATTAACAGTTTAAAAATGCTACTTCAATCTCTTTAGGTAAATCATAAACACAGGGAAGTTCAAATCACAGATATTTCTAATGGTAAATAAACATTTCCAGATGGAAAAAGGTAATTTCCAACTTAGTTTACATGGGGGAAATGATCCTGCAGTACATTTCTGGTCTTAAGGGAAAGCAGCAGGAAAGGACTTTGAAGGACAAAATTGCATCTCTGGTTATCACCTGTTTGCATTTGATCTGGACAGTATAAACCAGGCTTGTGTATTTAACAATAAAGCCAGGATGTTCAAAAGAGGAGAACAGCATTGTAAAGTGGTTGTACCAGCATTTCATATTTTCACAGAATTGGGGAAGTGGGGTGGGGGTGGAAGGGGCACAGGTAAAAACATCTGAGGATATTAGATTTAATACTTTCCGTGCTTATACGGACTTATAAGCTTCCAAGCTTATACGGACATTCTTCTGTAGTATTTTCCAGCAGCTGACATGTTTTCCATTAAACCTATTAACCCCTCCTTAATGATTTGATAATGCAAATATTCATGGCTTTGATAAAGGTATAGATAAACTATTGTCTTTTAGCTGTATTATTTCTTTCCTAGGCTAAATAAATGTAGCTCCCTGTGTCTCATCCTTCAATCCTTGAACCATATTTATGGGCTGGGATTTTTATTTTTATCCTACTAGTAGTTCCCTAATTATCACAGCAATTTTTTGCTTCTTTCTGCATCTCCTTCTTCCTGACAAGCCACCTAAATCTCAGGCTCTCAAATCGCAATTCAGTTTGACCACCCAGATGTACCTGCCCACCTGAGCCCCCACCTACTGCGATCATCACAAAAGCTGAGAGTTAATCTTTCTGGACCATTTAATCATCACCTTTATTGCTGAAACTGACAACAGGGGTGACAATCAGTGTGAATTACACTGGACATCTACTTGGAAAAAAAGATATATAGAAGATCTGAGAAGAAATTTTCAATCAACATGATTTGGCAAACAAAAAAAGCAGTATTGGGAAAACTGCAATATGTGTAGATGACAAGAGCAAACAGATGTGCAAGACATACATTCTCCTCCCACTCTAGAAAATATCTTCATCATTACAGCACCCAAAGGGAATACAATTTAATGAAGGACACATTTGAGTCATTGCAACAAAGTGTTTGGATTTAGAAATGTTGAGGATTCTTGTTCCTAGAGAGAACTGAAAATGAAACACTATGCTATATCTGAATTAAAAATGCAATGAATTTTTGGTCATGTGGAAAAAGTTGAGTATTTCACTTTTTATAAATTCAGTAACACAAGGAATACAGTACAGGACTGAAGCCCTGATTTTTGCTTGCAGCTCTCTTGCCTTGACTAAGTGACTCCCAGAAACTCATTTCACAGAATAATTGCACAGGCATTAGATCTGAATGCCAGCACTCCACTGGCCTAAACTGAGAATCTATGATGGAGAAGCATTCTGAAAATTTGCTTTTGTAGAAAAATGGAAGCTTGGTAGCCCTTGGAAATGCTCTGGAGTTTTGATTAATACTGGGAAACTATCTTATCAAAAAATGACACACAATGCATTAAAGGCCATAACTTCTTCTGGAAAAACATTTTAAAGGAAACTAAAGTGAATCTATGAAATCTGCCACACTGTGAAAATCTGTGAAACCTAAGATTTTATCATCACTGAAGAAAGAGCTGGATATTTACATAGATGATGAGGACATTTGTATGCTGACTTGATAACCTACATAAATTTAAGAGACACAGAAACCTTTATGCCTTTATTACCGGTTCTGAATAGGGATGGTGCTGTCCTGGGAGATGTGTTCTTTACAAATGCCCACCCTTCAGACACTTGCATTACTCATTGCAGAATCCCGTTTCACAGATAACAGTGTTAAATGGACTGCCAAAATGATCAGGCCATGGTCATCCTCCACGTAGAGAGATCTGGCTGGCATGCCTCTCGATGGGTATGTGAGGACTTTCCTAATGGGCAGCTTTGGTCTCTCTGTAGATTTACCTAACAAATGACTGTAGAGGTCTGTTTATGGAGACCAGACTCAGCCATCTCTAATGTCAGGTAGCAGAGAGTGGCTAGAAAGTTCGCTATGCTTTCCTGGAAATTTCTTACACCCACAGCTGCCCTCTTCTCTCCCTGGTACCAAATGGGACATTAAAGAGAAGACATCTAGAAACCATCTATGATGAAGACAGATAAGTCATTTCAATTGAGGCATGCTGACTTGTGATATGCCTCTCTGCACTGCAGCATGGATCCACCCTGCTGCAGAGAGTAGATCCATGAGCTTTCTCCTAGCTGACTTCTCTGGTTAATGCAGAAATCTACTCATGTCTACTCAATGAGTAGTTGAAAGTTTCCAGGGGGATCAGTGTAACTAACCCACTGGAAGCTACTTCCTAGAGATTTACTCTGCAGAGCCCTACATCTCTTTGAATTCGGCTTTCTGGAAGGAATGCTGTGTAATTATCACTGTCAGAAAAACTGTTGTGAGTGCAGGCTGTAAACACAAGAGTAAATCCCCTCATATGCATCACTTTGGCACAAGACTCACTTTTGTGAAGTTCTCAAAAAGGCAGAAAAGGAGTAGCCAACATTTCTGCTCTTCTATTGGCAATGATCTTGTGAGGGCTGCACAGAGCTATGACATTCAGTAGTCTGCAGTTTTAGGCCCCAAGATGTGTGCTTGGAGGATCTGCTGAATCCACAATTCACCAGACAGAAGATATTTCTGGTGCTCAGACTAAATATTCTTTATCAAGATGTTTCCTGGGTACCACCCAAACAGCGCCTTTCCTTTTTCCCTACTGCGTACTGCAGCCTGCAGATCTGTTTTACAGCATTATCTCAGGGGAGGTAGAGGGAGCAAGAAAGGAAAGATAGGGTAAAATTAATTTAGTTTCAGGCAGGATCAGCACATATTGCACATTGTATAGCGGGCTCATTTCTCCACAGAACTGCTCAGACACCATTGTGAAGGAAGAAGCGAGATCATACGTGTTAGGATACGTACACAGTGAGATGAGAACATCCATTTAGCCCATGCAAAATGGATGGGCTAATTTACAATAACTGAATTCTAAAGCTCTGTATCATCTACTGATATTCTGAAGAAAAAAAAAAAAAAGCAAAACATACCTAAGAACCACTGTCCATACCAGAAGCTCTTGTTAAATCCATTCAGTAAACAGCCTGTACCATTTTCAGTGACTCGTGTTGCAACAGGAACTAGGCTGTAACAGGAACTGCCAAGATAGATTTAGGCTGTAACAAAGTGAAATTGACTGTTTTCACTATATTTAAAGTACATAGCAAACCATCATAAATCCTGCACTGTGTGTATATATATTGCCATGCAGGGCACCAGCAGCCCATATTTTAAATAGCTCCAAAATTGGCCTATTTGTAATGTTTTTTATTTATTGACTGTCTCGCAGATTTTTTTTTCTTTTTTTTGTTACCATGTAGGTAGGAAGTAATGCTGCTCAGTCCACAAGGAGCCTGAAACTTGGAGGAGTTCTGTGGCAGAGTGGGTATATCTAAACAGTGGGAGTCCTTAAAGCTGTGGGGTCTGGTGCAGAGGGTTTATGTAAAACCAAGCCTGCCACAAGAGAGGGAAGAAGTGTTTAGTGAGATTTTTTTTTTACTCCGTCTCTCATCCTTCTTCTCTGTCAGACAAGAAAATTAAAAGGGAATTAAAAATGGAGGTTCAAGATGGATGATAGCTAGGGGAAGAGAAAAGAGTGGGAGAAATCTGATCAATTAAAAATTAACCTGCATGCTGGAAAATAATTTTCCCTATAAACCGTAATTGCAGCTTCCCTTGTTTGTCTAGTAAATGAACTGTAAATATTTAACCAGAGTACTGGCATCACAATGCCTGCAGCATGTGCCATCCCCTGCCCAGGAGAGGCAGAAAAAATGTTGCAGAACTAAAGCAGCCCTGCTGCTCTCCACTCCATGGAGCTGCTTGGCTCTGCAGAGCTCCCACCTCTTCCACTCATGGCAGCTCTGCTATCCCCAGGCAGCTGCAGGGGGTGGTTCTAAAGTCATGCAGATGAGCCAGGAGGTACCAGGTGCTTCTGTTGGTGCACTTTGCATCAGATATGAGCAAAAGCCACTGGGACAGTAGCCCTTCACAAAGAGTGCCATGGTCTACTACAGCCAGGTAAAGTAATGAATCTCCTGCATGTTGCAAGACTAAAAAAATCCAACAGATCTTTCATGGACACAAAAATAGGAATGAGATCATTGACAAGCAATAACCCATTATTTTCTCGAAGAATTTAACACCCAGAAGTCTTGCTAAAGTCAGTGTTAGAAATAGCCATTTAGGAAACCAGAGCATAAACCAGGTAGCAGCCAGGCTCCCTCCAGAGACAGCATGGTTCCTTGGAGTATACTCAGTAACACTCTGTCCCGTCTGCTTTTTCAGATGGCATTTGTAACAGAGACTCCATCACAGCCCTTGGTAACTATCCCATAACCTAACAGCTCTCTTTTCTTGCTGTTCTGCTGAAGTGTTCCCTCTTAATGTATTCATCCTTGTCCTACCCACTTGTACTCACTTTAAAATTACTTTGTGAGACTATTTGGGACCTGCACTTCTAGGTACTCCACGATTGCTTTCCTGTTTAAAGACTAACTGCTTCTCTTTTGAAGGGACACTAGAAAGAGAGGCAGCGATGATCTCTCCTTTGTGCCTTTGGCATACAGAGGGATCATGGCTGTGCTATGCTTGGCTAAGGAATAGGCATGGGTAAGATGCTTTATGCAGTGTATGTTACTGTGGACATTGAAACTGCATAAGAGCAGTGCCTACTCCAACATTTTTCCAGGTAAGGAGTCCTGCTCAGTGATTCCCAACCAACATAAAAGCTTGGACTCTGTCCTCATATTTATTGATATCAGACTTATCATCTTTAAGGAGGAGGCATAGATATGTGTAAAAAATGCAGCTGAGAAAGGCTTCTGCCTGACCAGACCTCAATCAGGGAACACAGTGCAGCACGCTCTAGGATGAGTTAAATGCCAATGGCTGAAGCCTAAGTGAAGCCTCTGAAAAGAAAATCAGATCACAGGATGACCGCTTACTCTGATTCCAGCATTGCCTCACATTGGAGCAGAAGCCCAAACCTTCTGGGGCACAGAAAGCCACACAGAGTAACTATTATGGCTCGTTCTGATATTAATACCTATGAGTGTCTGAGAATTCATCTCCTTCTCTGAAAGTGAAAATCTATAAATATTGACCACTCATCTCACAAGCAAAGATCTATAATAAAAAACCAAACCTTTCCTTCCTAGTGGTGAAGAGTATAAAACCAAATTTGCCTCTCTTTTGCTTCTAGTAGCTTTGCTTTTCGATACAGGAAGAACACTCTGTCTCTGAAATAACCCTTTTTTGCTCTTGCTCTTATAAAATCAGGTGACCATATTCAAATTAAATCCCAAAGAAGGAACACCTGAGTTAACAGGGTCTCTGTTCATCAGAGCCATTAGACAGTCTATGGGGTCCTCCGCAAGCAGCAACAGGCTTTGCAAAGTGGTTTATTTGAGAATGGCAATATGATTTTCTACAGTGCCATGTGGATGAAGGGGGTGGGAAAATGGTGAGTCTTTATTTGATTTTCTTGGTTAAAACTGCTAAGATTTTACTGCAGTGATTCTAATCAGAGGTAATCCTCTATATAAAAGGTAGCAGGAGTTTGGGATTTCAGACTCTATTTGTGGCTCTTGCTGATGGTTCCACTTACAGAACAGTGTCTTCTAGAGGGTGCTGATATTCGAGCATAAAGTTGCTCTGCCTTGTAGCTCTCTTAAACTTCTATGGGAGGTGAGTAATTTAGAAAAAAAGAAACCAAAACCAAAACCAAAACCAAAAACAAAATGAGCAGACCAGTAGAGCTGGGGAAAAGTCATGGGGATGAGAGGAAGGGTTGTGAAGAGTTAGGTCTAAATCCCTGAGTGAGTGTGAGGAAATGAGCACGTCGAAAGAAGAGGAGCAAAGTCAGTGAAGGGTCTAGAAAACAGGATTTATGAGAAATAGCTGAGAGAACTGGAGTGGTTTAGTCTGGAGAAGAGAAGGTTCAGGAGACACCTTGTCACACTCTACAACTACCCGAAAGGTGGTCTTGGCAGTGTTAATTTATGGTTGGACTCAACAATCTTGAGGGTCTCTTCCAACCTAAACAATTCTATGAAATAGAATTTATCCAGTCTCTGTATGTTACAAATATAAGACCTCAGCTTAGCCAGATTTTCAGTGCATTCAGACTCAAAATACAGAATGAAGAATTCTTTAGGAAATAGATAATATCTGTGCACCGAAAGCAACTTCTAAATTAGCTAATCACTCTCTGGGAAGTTCAGTTCCAATGTAACACTTCTCAAAGAGACAGTACATTCAGATAGAAAAACCACACTCTTCAGGTCACTAAGCTGCTTTCTCTCTCACCCTCAGAAAGGTCAGACTTTGAGAGGAGTCCGAGTGGGTGGAAGCCTAATATATAAACTCACAATATAAGCCTGATTACAGTGATTATACAATGTCGTACCTAGCTGAGTTTCTTCTCTTTTAGCTAATTCTGAAAACCACTTGGGATTTATTGTTGACGTTTCCTAGAAAAGGGAGGTGTTACAAGCCCCTGAAGCTGCAGCCTGGAGCAAATGCATTCTAATATCAGAAAAAAAGAGAGAGGAGGAGAGGTGGTGCCTTAAAGCTTGGCACACATTAGCCTATTTCAACATTCTTGTTCGAAATAGGAGACAAAGTTTCTTCCTATAATATGATGATTGCTTTTGTAGAAATGAGGGGCAACTGTTCTATTGAGAACAGTCTTACTTATTGTATCAGAAGAGTTTTCTTGTGTAGTGAAGATCCCTCAAACTGTTTCACAGAGCTCTTCAGAGAACTCAGAGAATAAAATGAATCAATCTTTTGCAGGAGTACTAATTTAGCAGGGTCATGTAGTACTCAAAGCGAAAAGTTTAGGAGTCCTCAGAGTTTTGTTGGTTTTCCACCTCTAGCATTAATTTGCTGGGTATCTTTGGGCAGCAGAATTGATTGCTGCAAGACCCACTTTTTAAAATAATGGGTCACTCAATGTTCTTTTACTATGTGAAAACTGCTGAAATGGGTTGGGTAGAAGAACCTATATTACAAAAGATAAATGCTCCCTCATTAAACAGGGTGCCCAGATCATGAGAAAGCTAAGGGAAGTCAAGGGAGCTCTGTCAGCTTACACTACTTCAGACAGAACCCTCTAACCTAGGATGAGGACTCATGTGACAAATACTCATCTACTATCTTTAAATCTTTTGAGAAATTGTAGGCATCAGATCCTTACGTCACTAAAATCTGTCCCAAAGGGGCCATTGTGTAGACTGAGGATGAATTAATGCTTTAAAAAAAAAAGTGTATATATAACTCAGTTATGTCTCAGCAGCAGGACAAGCATGCTGCATGGTAGCTACTGATCACCTCGGTTTGGCTAGGCAGGCTCACTGAATCACAGCCCCTCCGCCCTCTGTGCTGCTGTGTGATGAAGGGCTCGGCCATGCCATAGAGAAGCTTATCTGTGCTTAAGTAGAAGGGTGCCCTGCCTTAGTCAGCAAGGGTCTCCCTGCGCAGAATTAAAGGCCAGCATGTACTTAAGTGCTCCATGCCTTGCAGGCTTAAGCTCCTAGCCAGCACAAGTTTAGTACTTCAAGAGTCATATTCTGCTTTCATTTAACACTGATGCACGCATGAATAACTTCACTGAGATTAGTGGCATTACTTGAGCTTATACCACTGTGCAATAATACCAGAATTTGACTGCATTAACTCTTTCTTACTGTGCTCAGCTCTTCTGAGGATACCTTTGCCAGAAATGCTGTATTTCTGCTGAACTGTCTATTATTTGGGGCAATTGAGAGATTTCCATCTCTGTAATATTAATTTCTTGGCTTCTTTCAGCAGGGCCCTCGGGAACCATCTAACTTCTTTCAACAGAGATATTGATAAATTCCCCAAGACGTATACTGCTTTCCTTTTCAGTGCTTGAACTGAATAGATTTATAAGGCAGATATTAGTTTAATCTGGAAAATATTCCCCACCAGTGAACATGCTATTGTTCTGATGGCTTAGCTGGGATGCTGTTCTTTTCTTCGCCCTAGTAACAGCTTTGGTTGTTGAAAGAAATGTTGAACCAAAGAGGTCTCCGGGCATCTAGTGGTTCACCGGGAAAACTGCATCTGCATGCCAGCGGTTTGGGGATGAAAGAAGAGCAAGGGAGAAGGCGATGACGAATGCTGCCGGAGAACACTGCCACCTGTTCCAAGCCCGGCCAGCAGCGAACCTTGGGACTCAGGCACAAACGTTCAGTGTCTCTGCATGTGTCGCTGCCCAACCCTCATTATCATCATCAAAGGACGGCGATAGGAACCAGGCAGGCTGGGGGAATGCCGGGATGTGATCGCTTGCTCTCTGCATCCATCCACAGACTGAGATAAATCAGACCCTTCCTAAAGGAGCAGTAAAAATGAGGACTACTCTTGCGATTAATGGAATGCAAAGCCATGAATGGGATACAAAGACATGCCTCCATTTTCTTTGTATTATTAATGGCACATATTAAAAATTGAGTGTTTACAATATGAAAATGCTGCTCACTCCCACAAGAACTGTACCTCTGAGTACAGCAGCACAGGAGATTGAGTGTAGCTGCCACAGTCACACACATATCATACAAATCCTTATTTTTGTCATATAAGTGCAAATAGCTTGGCTAACCGTGATCGTTTTGCAGACTATTATCCACTTTTTTAAGGGTAATGTTTGTATGGCCTAGAGCTAGACTACAAGGGGCTTCTTTCTAAACTCTGCATCTTGCAGGCAACAGTTAAAATTTAAATTTCCAGAGGGCCCAGCTGAGATCAGAGCTTTGTGCCAAGCATTGAGTAAATATATGAAAGAGAGCCTCGGGTACAAATTAAAATTCTGAAAGAAACCGAAGTGAAAGGAAAGGCAATTCATGTGTAGAAACAGACATTTTAGTGCAAGGAAATAAAACATGACAGAGATGAGCAGGGAGGACAAATAAATGGAAACCAATTGTCGCTTCTATGTCCATCACCTCCCCTAAAGACCTCTCTCCACCCTTGAAATGTTGCCTTATGTTTTAATGTAGTACAAAATAAAGCACAGGCTCTCTGATTTAAATGCCATAGCTGAGAAAGCAACAAGTACACTTCTGTCTTGATTGTAAATTAGATCTCCACACTACAAGAAGTGAAAAGCCTTTTACTAAAATTGCAACTTCACAGTGCAGAATTAGACAGTGGCAAAATGGCTGCAGTAGACAGAATCTTGGTTCAGTCCTCTTGTGTCTCTATTATGGCACACTTCAGTTTCTTGATTATATGCTCTTTTTCTCGGCAGCCTCCTGACGTATATTGCAGACCTGGGCTAAACTGATCATCAAAATAATGCATAAAAACTAGCAGGGAAGCTGTCAGCTACTGGAGACATTTATAACGAATTCAGTAAAACCAGCAAAAACGAGATGCCTGTAGTTCACCTGAACAAGGCTAGAGTTCTAATCCATGTATATGCAGAATTTTCCAAAACTGCATTCGTGTATCAGAAGTCCTCTAAAACTAACAGGAAAGACAAGTATATGATCAATGTGTTTATCAGGCAGTGAATAGCTTAGTATGTAAATATGTTTGGAGCCCCTTAGCAAATGCATCATGCAGTGACAGAACATGTTTCCATGAAAAGGAAGTCATGGCTGGGGTACTTTGGGTTCCAGCTACCAGACAGAATGCTGCTGGCCATTGCTTTTCCAGCAACATAAAAACACTGTGCTATTTGGTGTTTGCCAAAGTAAAAATATCTAAATGGTGGTTCTGGGGCAAGGTATATCAAAGATGAATAGCCTGAAAAAGGTAAGCAGATTAAAGGTGAGTAGTGATGGCTAATTCTGCCAGAGCTACTTTATTAAAAGCAATTGGTACAACTTCTCTCAAGAGCAATTTGTTCTTGGAGCAGATAAGTCAGTGATGTGGTTCTTCTATGAAATAATACACAGCAAGGCAGGCATCCTTGAATTCCCAAGTGATTGTAGATTTGCATTTTCAGCAGGTAATTTTAAGAAATGTTATTCCAATTCAAATGTCTCTCTCAGTAGACTGATCTTTGTCATGTTAGAAACCAGTGAGAGATGGAACATATCTATCTCATTCAGACTACAGAGTCCAGGTTGATGGTAGATGATGATACTGATGACAGCAAATACCTCAAAGAGACACAATGCAGTGTGAACCAGAGTGCTTGACTTAATTTCAAAGTGAGTGTATTCTGGGCAGTCGGAATGCTTAAAAAGATGGAGAAAGATAAATCTGGACATTGACCTAAAAGAAAAAAGTTATTCTAGCTGGGCAGTGTTTAGAGATTCAATCACAGGAAAGCTACTTGAGGAAAACAGAGAGATTTAAAATAATGTTAGATATAATAAAGAATAAGGTCATTCAGAATTATTATGAAGAACAGCACTATTAAGAGGTGAGTTTTAATGCTGAATGTTCCTGCCAGGGTGAAAACTGTGAAAAAGGTTTGTGTCCTTGCTCCAGAAGACCTAGCAAAATTGTTTTTAAAAAAAGCCCTTATAAGATCACTGAACAAGAATACTCATGTGTATGAATACTCCTACCTATCCTACCCACAACTATTCATGCCTATTTAGAAGTTATCTGCGGAAGACTTGTGCATATCCTAATTTTATTGTCCTTTTCTTGCAACTCCAACTTGAATACTCTGCTAATCAGTTTCCAATAATTTCAGATAAGCAGCAGCATCTTTTTATCCCTGACAGAGCTGTCTGAGGAGTTCTGAAAAATGTGTCTGTGAAGGTTCAGGTAGGTGCTCTGTAGGGCAATTCTTACTCCTTGGATGAAAAAAGAAAGTTGTTTGCACACGGGTGTATCTACTTTTCCATAAGATTGTGGAAATGGACACTGGCGAAAAAGAACTCTACAATGGCTCTATCAGGAAAGGATAATCAAGATCCATTTCTTCACTAAAATGGTTTTGTTTTCTTTCCTGTAAAAGCATAAACTGCATTATGTGTCAGCTTCTGATATTTTTTTCTTCCTCTGGAGTATATGAAACTCCTGATAATAGCATGGGGAAAGTGGAATTGTAGGAAAGGGATCATAATGTTGTTCTACAACTGGATCAAAAGAGATTGCTTTATAGGGTCCCCAGAGCAGAGGTTAGATGGATGCCATTGTTTCTTGATGGCACTCTTGTTGTCAGGTGAATGGACCAACTCCAAAGACATGTGCTACTTGCTTCAGGTGAAGAATAGAGACTTACTCCTACATCATCCATTAGGGAAATAATGTAGATAATTATATTTTTTTTCCTTTTTCTTTTACCCCCACAGCTTTAATGACATCCAGGGTAGCAGTCTGACTTAATCCATGAGGCAAGACTGTCCAGTTCTCTGTAACCTCATGCCAAAATCTAACCAGTTCATCCCCTTCATCTCTTTTAAGACAAAAATCATTGAAACTGGTGAAAGGGAGAGAGCTTTGCAGCAGACCCGAGTGTCAAAACTCTTTTATTCTCTCTCTGATTGTGCTCTGATTTGCTGTGTTACCTTAAAAATAAGATGGTTGGGTATACACTTGCCTCTCTTGCTTGAGCTCTGTGAAATGGAGGTAATTAACACCTGCCTCAGGGAATGCCTTACATTGATACTTGATGGATTAACATTTGTAAAGCTCTTTGAAAGCCTAAGATGTGGATCTGTATGGAAATTTAAAGCATTGTTATCTTGTAGGATAAACAGGTGTTTCTCAAGGCCAATCCTGCTTTATGTGAAAGACAACAAACTGTGAGGGTAGGTGCATCATCATAATTCAGATAAAGCAAAGCCAGCTGGCTTGCCTGTGCATGTAACAATATCATCCTGTCTTCAATATCATCTGCTTACATATTAGCCTGAAAGTCCTTGTGCATGTAAGAGTTACTGGTACCTATGACAGAAATGTAAGGTGTTTTTTTAAATTCCATTATTGGTGTTGGGAAAAAAGCACATCCTGATCAGAATCTAGACCAAATATGTGTTTTTCCTTTATGCAGTGAACAAGCTAAGAGAAAAACATCTCTATCAGACTTTGTCCCCATAGCTGTGGGATGATGTCAATCTTTCTAACTGCAAGTGATGCCCCTTGCTAGTCCCTGGCACCAAGATAACTATTAACTCTGGCTATTAAAGTTGTCTCTTAGTTTTAACACCAAGGGCTTGTACACTTTAGAGATAATGGAAAAAAGGTTTAAATCTAGTTTTTTGTTTGTATGTCGGTTTTGCAGCAGGTTTGTCTGTGAAGGAGAGGCCTTCCTTCATAAAATCTCTCCAGAATGTAATGGCGACCACCTAACAGGCCAAATGTGTAAATAGCACAGCCAAGGTCTTCAGCACACATCAGATCACACAACTGCGAAAAGAGGTGGATACTGCATTGTCAGTCCATACCAATTTACGCATTCCCCATACTTTGAGGGAAGTGAAAGCCATTGAGATTAAAACCAGGTTATTCTTTACATGTGTCTTGTCACTCTTCATAATAGCCAATTCTGGAATACAGCTTTTAAGTATAGGAAAGTGTTTTCATCCCTGTTCTAATTCTTCTGCCACCTTCTTCCTTTCTTACAAAAATTGCACCATTCTGTTTGCAATCCTGCCGACCACAGGCAGAGGAAGTGAATCAAGTCCTTTTTTTGTTGTTCATAACAAATATGATATTCATCCAACAAGTTACATGCAATCACAAAAACATCGATTATCTTAAATAAGATTGTTGTGATGAAGAGAATAAAGGAGGCAAAATAAAACTATTCAGGCTGAGAAAATAACAACTATGAGGAAATCTTTAAAAATTTGCATTTGTTTTCATCCTTTAGAAAAATACAAAGAGGGATATTAGCTTTCTAATGAAAAAAATATTCTCTCTATATACCACAGGAAAATGAGAAAAGGTTTGTTTAATTTTAGCAGAGATTTTGATTGAATATAAGAAGTTGCGTACTATGATGCAGACTAATAACATGCTACATGGTAGACAGTCTAGAAATGTGAAATCTGCTTCATCAGTAGCTTAAAGGAGAAGCCAAACAATCTTAGGATGGTTTCCAGCTAGCTGGACTTGTATGAGAGTTGATGGTTGGGATGTTTTTGGTTTGTTACACACACACCCACACACTCACATGATAGATTACAAAGAGTCCTATGGGTTCTTTTCAACATCAATAAGCAGTAAAACCTGATTTAGGATGTGTATTAGTCAGTAAATCTGCATTCCTATCATTGCAACTTGTGGGAAATCCTACTGACATCCCTAAATTTACCCTGAAGTGGAATCTGACCCAAGAGGCCACCAAATAGCCGTGCAGTGTATTCTGGGACTTTGATCTGATGAGGAAATAATCAGTTAGTACTCTGAGGTCCTGTTCTGGCTGCACGCTGGTTTTGCACAGGAGTCATTTCTTGGTTTCATTGAATATGCATCAGAATCCAGCTTGTTCCCTCTCTTATTGCATATTTGGGTACATTAATAAATGTTTATTTTAGGGGGAGAACACTGTTGGATTTCAGTCACTTGCACTCTATGGGATTCCATGACTAACACAGGTGAGATCCTGGCCACATACAGCAGTAAGCAGCATGAGTGTAACAGCACAGTGTTAAAAACGAGTCTCTTAACAAAAGCAGGGAGTGATTAGTATAGAACAGAATAAGTGGTACTCAGCTAAAAACATTTTTCCCTGCTCCATTCTTTCAATTTTTTACTTTGAATTACATGGATTAGGGACACCAGACTGATATATTTCATCATACAGTTCCAGCCTGAATTGTATGGTAACAGATAACAGTGTGAGTTTAATATGCAACAAATGACTCTACAGAGACTCATTTCAAGTTGTGTTGGGTGAGGATCTGCTTTGACAGGGGAATTTTAAGTCAGATAATGGTGATTTCTAGAATACTTGGCAGTGAAATACATTCTCTGTTGTATGTTTTTGTGTCGGCCATTTCTCTGGAGACAAACAATAAGGAAAAGGTCAGGTGTATTAACACAGAAATAAGGAAATACTCTGAATTTACAAATTTATGTATGAGGCTATCATATATCCCATTTCGGACCATCAAAGATGAATATTCTCTCTTCCTTCTAATTGCTTACAGATCGCTTTTATATATTTAAGGTATTATACTCTATTTGGCACTTCTTGTTTTCTGTCTAAATCTGGAATACTCTCATCCTATTCTGTCATGTCAGCTAGTCATTTCTTGTGCCATTCTTCTATTAAACTGAAATAAGCCTGGCTATTAGCAGGCTTTCCCTTTCCCTTACTTGCAGTTTTCATTTCTGCTGCTTCTTTTGTTGATCATCTCATTAGTGGCAGCAGGTCACTGAAAACATTTTCTTAAAAAGTCAGAAAATTCTGTGTACTGGCTTCTTGATGGTCCATGTTTCCATTATGAAGAAAACAGGATCACGATCAGTGCATTTGGTCACGTGAGCCTCCTCCCAAGGGTTTATAGGGACAATCCTCTGCTCTCCACTCTGCTGATGTTCTCCACCTCTAAAATGGAGATGAAAATTGTACTCCACAGGAGGGGAAGGTTAAAACAGTTTATGGACTGTTTCAGTCAGATGACAGGAGTTCTAAAAGTACTGCATAAGTAACAGAAAAATGCAAATCACAGCTGAGGCAGAGAGAAATCCCTGGACTCGAATAAAGAAGTAATGCAAGACAAGGATGGAAGACTCACTATAATGTAACTTGCAAACTGCCATGCAGTACAAAGCTGAAGCCACACTGACCAGTCCTCTTTTTTTAAAAATAAAATGCAATCACAAGATGAATGTTAATAGGAACACAAACAACTGCTTCTGATAAGCTTCTTATGGACTCCTATGTATCCACAGGAAATTTAGAGCAAAAGAGAATGTGATTAGAGGCAGCTGCTAAAATTGGAGGGTAGATGGAAACAAAACTTCAGAGTTACATAGGAAATGAGGTAAAATGAAATGAACTAGCCCAGCTGAGATAATAGAATGGTATACGCATTTGCCACACTTATAAATAAAACATTGACTTATTATTGCACTTCTAGGGTGCACAGATCCCAGGGAATTTAACATAGCATGATGTAAATGTGGGGGCAGAAGGGAAGGCCATATACAAATATGTGATGCTGAAAATTACTTTCATGGAGTCTGCAGAGGGGGAGGAAAGAGAAAAAAAAAAGAGCAAGGACCATTCAAACCTTGATTATTGTTTTACCCTTTGAAACAAAATTCTAATCAGGGCTTGGGCACAGAAAATATGTTAGCCTTCTAACAGAGTCATTCAAATTATAGAGGTAGAAGCATCCATTATGTCTTTGAAAAGCTTCCATATCTCTTTCCGTTTTTGTCACCATCTCAATCCATTGGAGCACGATGTTCTTTTCATTTCGAGTTGATGCAAACCTTCTTGGTAAACAGGAGAAACCACCCAAGTAATGTGAAGTGTCTTGTTGAAAACACACAAACATTTGGACTTTAAAAAGCAGGTTTTCTTTCTTTAACTCCTAATGTTTTGAAAGGAAGGAGAAACTCACTAGTGTATGTTCCAAATGGAGTGGGCGAGTATTTGATGAATGAAAAGAACATGAACACAATACAGAGGTATCCTGTGGAGTGTTTTTGATGTAAATGTGATTTCAAGTGCTTTATGGAACTGAAATTGGGCAGAAGGATGCAGAAATTAAAAGCCAGGAAGACAAGGAAATTAGGAGAATTTTTTTTCACCTGATGAGATGGGAAGATAAAAAACAATTTTCAGCTCTCACATGATGGTAGAGAAAATTCTTGCACTGAGGTAGTAGAGAGAAAGTCAAAATTAATAAAATATATATGGAGGGAACTTCAGAATGTGTTTATAAAATGTGTGTTTAAAATTTCCTGAAGTTTTTGCACAGTCCAGAGCTTTAGTAGGCGGGAAATACAAAAGAATTTTTAAGAGAAATAACTTCACAGCCTCTCAATAGATGTGCCAGAAAGGCAAAAGAATGTTTCCTGCTGCTCCAGAAATATTTTAGAGGTGGCAGAAAAACTGGCACTCTGTACAAATTAAACAATTGTCATTTTTTTTACTAATTCTATAATGTAAGCAACTGTTAGTTTTTCCATACCTGTTTCTTTGGGGTAGTTTTTCTGGTTTGTTTTTGCGAGTTTGTATACCCTCCTTCAAGCAAGAACTGCCTTTTGCAGAGTTTTGTTGGTCATCTGCAGAGCTATAGACTTGAAATTGATTCTACCTTCTTAGCAGTCATTCCCTGAAAGTCTTTCAATGACTCCATTACTGCTGACTTCAAATATCTGTTCCCGTGGGCCAAAGAGGACACAACAGGTGTGTCATCATGTGCAACACCTTGTTGCTGCCTTTTGCTGTATTCCTGCAGCCTAGGCTATACGCTGTGGAGTTCTGCCTTCAGTTAGTTCACCTTTTCATAAAAGTGCCTTCATCATCTCGACAGACACTTCTGTGTTGTGTGCAAGATGTGATACAAAGGAACTCTTGAGTCTGAATTCTGCTTATGCCGTGCAGAGTGTGATACTCCCAAATGCTGGATGGAGCGAGGCAAGTTATGTTTGCCATGCCTTGAAGTTTTAATGCTGGAGAAGAACAGTATCTGACATTCAGATATATGGACTGCTATTGATTTATTTAAGGGATGTACTTTCCTACCAGTCTTTGGATTATTATTTATAGCAGCAGTGTATGTATTGTTAGGTACCTGCAAGTTGGCTCTGAAGGCTTACTAATATTTACAGATATCCCAGATGTTTGCACTATAGTAGGGAAATTGGCTACTTTTATGTTGAAATGGCTCAATGTATTTGGCCAGGTCCATTAAGTTGAGTCGAAATTAATCTAATATCATACTTAGAGAAGCAAGGAAGGTCATTTAGAGAGCACATTGCTAGCAGACTTCCCTGAAGGATTTTTTCTTCTTTTTCCTTTCTTTTCTTTGCAAGAAAAAACAAAATAACATAGCCCTCATTGTCCATTTGTTCTTGAGCGCCTCGAACTGACTTACTCTGTACTGACAGCCTTACATGTACAATTAACTCCTCCAAATCAGCTAGCAAAAGCTCATGGAAGGCACTGTCTTATGAAAGACCTGGCATAACCAGTGACCCAGCCATCTGACCAGCCTGGCTGTGTGATGACAGTGAAAAATAGTCCCATTGAGAAAAAGAGCGTCATCCTGTGATGGCTACACAGTGACAAAGAGGCTTCAAGAAGGGCTCAATACATGCTCTGCTTGACGCTTCATCAGCCTGCCACCTCAAAGACGGATGTTTGTATAAGAGTGCCCAGCAGGATGCTAGCACAGCACTGAACTGCGTGTTCTGGCTGTGGCTGAGATCATTTTTGCAGAGTTGCTACAGAAAAGAGGGGCAGGGCAGCCTGTCACAGCCCACAGATGCATATCCCATCCTACCGAGACACATGAAGGGCTGCATTCCCAGGTTTGTATTCACCACATCTCCAGAGGTAAAAGCCACTGGATTGAGCCTTCACAGAGGAGGGCATCAGGGTACCTGATCGTCACACATTAGCTTGCAAGTGTGGTTAGGAGAAGTATTAATGGAAACCTTCTTCATTCCTACTGCTAACCCGTCTGGCTAAGGTTCCCTATGATGATAATTATAATAATGGAGTTTATAATGGCATTAGTCATTTCTTTACACTTGGTGAGTTTTGACTGGTAAAGGCATAAAAATAAACAAGACACAATAAGATAAGCAGTAGGTAACAATTTTCCATACAATTCCTCTGTACATATTTTCACTGAAAATGTCACTGTAAGAACTGTATAATCGAGGCACAAATAAGCAAAGAGCACAGAATAAATAGAACAGCCCTCTTACTGTAATTTCTACGACTTGTACTTACTGAACTGTAAAGAGTGTACTGAACACTAAAGAACAGATCACCTGCAGTAAGCTAAATTGTTTTTCTGCTGATGATACAGTTCCACACGGTGTGGTGATTCAAGGGGAAAGAGGATGGTAAAAGAAGTAGAAAGAGGAGGAAAGACCACAGCTCTGCATCATAAAAAGAGAATGAAATGCATAAACTAGAGGAAAGGCATCTCTAAGAAATTTAGTTGTGAGTGATGGTTTCTCACTTCAAGTGCAAGGGGAACTCAAAGACTTTAATCCATTCAGTGATTTCAAGGTTAGACACTATAAAGGTCCTTCTTGTGGCACAAAACAGGGGCATAATTTTCAGATAGCACTTGAAGTCAGATGGTCTCAATAGCTCACTGAACCTTTTGGCACCTAAATTGCAGACAAGTCTCAGCTCAGATGGAGTCCCCTTTCCTAGTCTGTTAATGCCCAACTTCCAAAGGCACTGTGACCATGTGAACTGCAGTAAGCATTGGAGCAATGGGCAAAATAAACCAGACTTCTAGACAGATGCATGTGTCGTGGAAAGGGATTCAAGAAAACCACATCACCTACTTCAGCTGAACACTACATTGCAGTAATTGTGTGCTGTTGGGTTCAAGCTAGTGAGCACACAGTTCTGATGCTCTGTTAAAAGCATTCATGTAGTGATAATGCATTTGTAATCTGTATTATTTGTACTGTGACACATAGTAATGTAAAATTTAGAAGCTGACCTCAAAATCTACATTGTTAGGAAGCACAGGAAAGATTCATCTAAATTAGTTCCATGAAGCTCAAGAGTGGTCTAAAAGTATGCTGTCTGGAAATAAGTCTTATAAATATACTTAGCTTGCTGTTTCCCCCAGCTATATCTCCCCGATTTCTGTGGGAGTTTCATAACAAAATACTTGCTATTTTTGAGGTGTTTAGGGGAGTCAAGGAAAAGTAAAGGAAACAACTGGATTACTATTTAAAGGTAAATAATAAAATCTGAATATAGTATTCAGGAGGGGATCACTAGAGCATGTACTTCCATATGCACTACTAGATGAAGACATCAAGCAGTAAATTGAATTATCAGTGTCTGTAATTTCTCCTAGAATTTTGCATTGTTCAACTCCAATCTAAGTGCCATGTGCTTTTGGTATATTGCATTTCATATTTAGCACCTGTATGCATGATTTTGATGAAAAGCTCATACAGAATTTCAGTATATGTCAGGAACACATCACTACCTAAATTCTGGTGCTCCACAAAAGGGTCTTGTAATTGCTATTTGTCTTAGTAGTGTCAGGGGACAGGAAACAATTCTGAAGTGACTATTTTTCCTGCAGTACTAAAGACAGCAAAATCCATTCTCTGAAGCAGCTTCTGACTCCTAGATCACAGCCTGCTTTCACACACCATCATGTGCAGAATGGAAGTGCTCTTATAAAGCATCCCTAATTTGACTGGGATTGCATAAGCCTATGGCACCACCTAGCTGCAAACACTTGGGGTTTATTATTTTTTCATTTCAAACCCACCATTTTAATTTCACTGGCACTTAATTAAGAAGAAGGATAAGTTTTTACTACAAATGTACTTATCATCTGATCTGTGGTTCCCCAGATGTGTTCCAAGTCTTCTGCATGTTCTGGATTATCTCATTGGTTTGTTATAGGATGGTGCCTTAATGCTTATCTACAGGCACTGATTCAGTGGAAAGAACTCAGGTGTTCGGGCTCATGTCTGAGTACAAGTCTGAGCTAAGATGCTAACTGGTATTTCCTCCTTCTGAACTAGAGCACTTCCTGAAGTTATTTGTCTGTTAAACTGCAAAATTGTGTTATCACCCTAAACAGAAAAAAAAAAAAAAATAGGAATCGAAAACTAACTACCAAAAAAATTACCTATTTCACAGATATTACAGCATTTACAGGAATTTACAGGAATTACAGTAGGAACTTCAGATGCACTTTGGAAAAAAAAAAAAGTTGACAAATTAGTGTAACAAACTGTCTCTTCTGCAGCTTCTTGAAAACATGAAAAAATATTTTTCAATACAAACAAACACCCTTTTTTTCAAGTTTATATGAAAAATTAAACATAAAAATTACACAATATCCTCAACATAGGTGTCAAAAAGAACATTCTTATTCTATACAGAAGGGTATTTTTTCTATTTTCTTTAAAAATATAGTTATTTCTACGTTAATCAAGCCAATATGTCTTCATTTTGTTTCCTAGGATGTTTCTTACAGTCATTGAACAAAATCAAATACCCTGCAATTTGGTCAGCTCCACAGAGCAGGCTGGAGACATAGTAAATATATTAATATATTCATTTCTATATATGTTTCCCAGAAACCTCAGCATAAAAGAAGTAGAATTTGACATTTATAAAATGGGTCTTTTGTGAACTTGGTGGCCTTTGATAGACTAACATTCAGAAAAGATGCTTGAGTTGTAGTGGTAAGGTCTTCATGACTGAGTGATCATTATACCATTAATAGTTATATTTGGTGAAAGAACAGCAGGCTGATGTTCTTCTTTGCTGATGTTCATCTCAGGCAGAGTTCAGAAAAATGCCTTTGAGGAAAATGCAGTAATGCTTTAGAGAACAGAAAATAGCTTGGATGTGTTTTTTTCCCTTAGAGATGGCATTTTAGACATGTCAGCTTCCTTGACTCTTTGCAATATGCACAGAACATTCGCTTATGCCATTGCACAGAGTTACTCAGCCTTATAAACTGTACAGATGCTTCTTTCTGTACCATTATCAAAAGTCTTGTAGAAAAGTCAAAATGACAGATATAGCACAGCCAGCCATGCTTTCTCAGCATGCAGCTATCTCCTTCACATGTCCTCTGGTCGGCACTTCAGAAGATTTATTTTAGAAGCTGAAGGAAGGAAAAGCAGGTGAAAAGGGGGTCATAGTACTGGCACCTTCAATCTCATGCTCCAGGCCTCAAAGAATGCTACCACAGACATGAACAAGATGCAAACTTTCTCCCCAGAAAGTTTTATATTAGCAATTAACCAGAGTGCTATAAAATTTTTATTAAGCACACTGATGTTTTTGCAGTATAGCAAGGTGAGCTGTTTGAACCAGAGAGGTAGCACTACTCTGTATTTCATTGTTTCCAATGAATTGGAAATGTAGGTGCTGATTTCCCTTAACTGCACTGTACACAAAGGCTTTTCCAAAGCTTAATGAAGTTACTGCATCCTTCTCAATGCAGGATTGCATCCTTACAGCTCTGGGCAGCATGGCCAGAGAGGTGGACTCCTGCCTCCTCAGGCAGAAGAAGCAATGTACCAGAGCACCCTAAAAAACAGTATAGTCCAAGAAAAGGGTAAGGGGAAGCATGCCATGTCCCTCCCTCCTCTTTCTTGTACTCTGTTGTCAGAAAGTACTTTGATATTTCATTTCTTTCACACTGCTTTATCAGAATCTCCTTTAATTAAAAAAAAAAAAAATTCAAAGAAACAAAAACAACCCAAAAAAAACCAAAGGAAAAACTTACAAAATAGATACTTGGCCATGAGAGTTGAGACGAGATTCTGTAATTTTGAAGCTTGGTTAGAGGCAGACACTGCCCAAAATTCAGAGTAAACTCCCCACGGAAAAGAGAAGCAGGACCAAAATATTAGTTTACTCTAGAATTCTTAATCTGATGAACAAGAGTTTTTGGGTTTTTTTAACCACAAGTCCCTAAACAAATAACAACTGCTTCTGGTTAGACTTTGTTTTGGTATGGATATTATAAAAGAATCAAATAACTGCTCATACTGATCATTAGTGGAATTATTTAAAATTAAAGTCCTTAATTATTTATTTTAATAGGACAAATTTTGAGAGATAATTTTGCTGAAGCACAGGCGCATAAGACACTGAATAGAAAGAATTTTTTCCTATTTAAAAAAATGAAAAGTGATTTACTCATGGAAGTAAGATAACAGCTATTTCCCTTCTGTACCTACTCCTGCAGTACCTAGCATGACACAGTTGCTTCTGATGAGTTTGGATACCCCTTATCCAAGCTGGGTCATTTACATCCCAGTCAAGAGAAAAAACCTGTAAGGATGACCTTTGAAGATAAGAATTGCAAGAATATTGGGAATAAGAATTTTATGAGGAGAAAAGCTTTGGCCAGAAACAAAATTTATGCTTTGGAAATCCAAGAATTGAAGTACAAAATTAGTTGGAAAACATTAAAGTGCAGTGTTTACAAAAATAAATGGTAAAATGTAACTTATTTGTATAAATAAAAACTAATACATGAAACAAGTGGTGCTCCTATGTATAAGGATGGTATGGACTAAAGATAACTGATATATGGGCAAACAGTAAGTAATATGTTGCTCTGTGTTCTACATAGACATTCTTACAGAAAGTGCAGTAAGGGCAAGACCATTAATCTGAAAGAGTGCATAGATATAAAAACTGCATATTCAACAGGGAAATAGGTGACCCCAGACTGGTGGCAAAGTTATTTAAAAAGCTATCCCTTCTAGTCTTAAATGGTTCCATGAGATTTGAGAATAGGTTATTATATTTTCTATATAAAACAGGAGTAGTGGTGTGATTCAGACAGCTGATCTATTAGTTTGATCTCAGCTCATTAAGCACTATGTAAAAACAACAGAGAACATTTTGCTGAAATAAAAGGCATAGAAAGAGATGGCTAGTGGAATTTTCCTCGATCTGTCTTCTGACTTCTCTGGTTAAATATTTTTACCAATAATATTGGCTCTGTAATCTGGTGCTGATGAAATTTGTTGCATACGCTTTGCAGTAATTAACAAATCAGACAACATATTGAATAATAGATAAGAAAGTGGAAAAACTGGATTAGCACGGGGCCCTAAGTACTAGAAATGAGATTAGATTAAATTACATCACAGAAAACAGCAGGTCATATTTTTATATCATACATTATCACACGTTCTTTAGTGATGAAATGACAGAAAATCCTGTGTTAACTAGTTAGTCGTAGCCTGTCTAATACTAGCAGCATGATACAGTCTTCAAAAGGAAAAATATCTTTTGGGATCATATCAGGAAAGATATTTTCAGCAGCCAATGTATTGAGAAAGAATGATTTTTAATATATAAGGCATAGTTTGGACTCCAAGTTTTTGGAAGGAGGTATCTTAGAAAGTAGCTCTAAGCAGTTACCAAGGTGAATAAGAGGATTTTCTTCTTTCTTAATACTGACAAATGTGCAAGGAAATTACTGGGTCATGTAGAAAGTTGATCAAAATATGTGCCGTGTCCTGTTGGGGCGCATTGGGCCACTGAAGGCTTGCCCTCGGCTCCTAACGCCCTGCCCATCAAATGGGAGGATGAATCAGAGAGTGAAGGGTCATCAGAGGGCGAGTCCCAGGTCTGAAGTCGCCACCTCTCACTCTGGAGAGTTCTGTTAAGTTTTGTCCCCCATTGGATGTTAAGGGTTAACCCCTCCTTTAACTGGCTCCTACTGGTTGTGCGTGCCTCGGATCCTCCCATTGCTCACTTGCCCATTGGACAGCTGTTCGGTTCCACCTCCCTTTAAAAGACCATGTTAACCCTGGACCCTCTGGCCATTTCCCTTTCTCCTTCTTTCTGAGCAATAAACTCGGGAAGTCTTGGAAGTGGCTCTCTCCCTCTTCTCTTTTGCCTCCGGGAACCTGGGAGACCTGATCAACTGGGTCACCTATCTCAGGGCACGCCCTGCCTCTGCTGAGCCAGTGCAGCCCGAATACGCGGCTGCCGAGACACTGCACCTAAACTGCCTGTCTGCGGGAAGGTCACTGCTGCCTCGCCTGCGATTGCAGCCCAGCTAGGCTGACCCCTTCCAGGGCAGCGACAGTGTCCAATGGCATTGGGAGTTTATAGCCCTGTTCTGCAGCTGAGCCTCCAGGAACCACTGTCAACAGTATGGAAAAAAAGAAAAAAAAAGAAGAAGAGGAAATATATGGCAGGGAAAACTGCAGACACTCACAACATTCAAAGTGTCACTACGGGAATGAACAGACACTCTCTCAAAGTACCCAAGTTTACAGGCCAGAGATAACATATTAGAATGAGAAAAAGATCAGAATGTTTCGTTCAATCCTACAGTTCTGTTTTATCATGTTAAAGTAACAGAGGCTTCATTTGGTTTTGGTTTTGCTTGCCTATTAATTATCTCAAAGGGAGTGCTTTATTAAGGATATATTCTAGATTAAAATTTTCTATGTCAGTCAAGTGTTTTGATAGCACAAACACACTACATGGAAGTAATAGTCATGACTCACTATTAGTTAGTGATTACAGAAGGTGGTGCCACTCCAGTTGGATGGAAATACAGGGATTATCACCAGATCCTGCAGGTTTGGAGATCACTTTTTTTTCTTTGTTTTTTTCCATTTATGTCTCTCCCGCACCTCCCCTGCCCTTTTCTCATCACACATTTTGCTAAATCACAATGACGTTCTTCAGGATAGGTACTGAGTCCTCTGATACGGGCATAGAGTGCTATAGCAAAAAGACTTCAGTATGACTTTCCCTGTGACAGGATTTTAGCAGGACTTGTTCTGCTCTTGCTTGGATCCTTCTGCTCATGTGGGAGTTCTGTGTGCTGCTACAACCAACCAAGGAGGTCAGCCTCTTTCTGTTTCCCCAGAATATGTCCAGATAGCTACTTAAAGTACAAGCCCACAGACTAAGGTCCTGCAGGCTGATGTGCCATAGCTGGTCTAGACTGCAAGGTCATCAGATCACTTTCCTAATGCAGGAAGTGAAGGATTCAGACACGGACATGCTGTCCCCTACCCTGGACTCTCACACATCCAGCTGTTGGAGCAGTGAAGCGTTAGGATACACCTTGGCTCTGTGACAGCGCTTTGGCAGTTTCTCTTCAACATTACTTATTCATCACCCCTAGGAGCTAAATAAATGAATGGCACACTTAACAAGTGGGCCAGGGACTGGAGGATCCCACACGCCGGTCATAATGATGAGAGAAGGCAGCAGCAAGCACAGGCAGTAAAATTAAGCAAGTATTCCTAGTTCACATCCTTAATGAGGACTGTTTGGTCTATGTTATAGCTATCTTGTCACTGCTTCCAAAACTATGATAGCAGCACATAAGCACAATTCAAAGATTCCCGGGCTAGCAGTCAAGTGGAAGCTCCAGAACCAGAACAATTTAATCAGTGTTTTGCTGCATGCACACAAATTATCTTTGTAAGGATGCAGGTGCTGGGGCATTACGTCTGTGCTTCTCTTGATCTGATCCGATCTGGTAGCTCTGCACATCCAGGCAGCGTACCCTGTGATTGTATCTGCTCCATTAGCTTCAGCTTAGCAGGGTCCTGGCCCTGCTGTGCTGTGCAGTATAGATAGTTCTCTAGCTTGTAAAAAGTAGAGTTACTCCTTGGAAACCCTGCTGACATCACAAGCTGCTTTTCAAGCCAGTTATCTTTCTTAAGATGTGTAAACTGAAAAAGGAGCTTCTCTGGACTGCTGAGAAATTATACATAGAGTTGCTTTTGTATTTGTCTCAAAGACACACGTTGTTCAAAATTCAGTACTGGAGGAGTAATCTGAACTAACCAGGTTTCATATTCTTCATAACTTTGTCAAATATCAAAAAAATATGTAATGAAACTCATACAAGTGAGTGAATGTGAAAGAAATTAGGTTACTAAAATGAAATGTGAGAATTTGATCAGACTGTTTAAATCATGATACCTCAGAAAACTTAGAGTAAAGAAAGGAACCAGCAAGGAAGATATTTTGTTTAGTAACAGTCCTTGTTGCTGTTAACAACTGTCATTGGGACTGGTGTATATATTCTAACAAAATATATGACAGGGAGAGTCAAATTTCCAGACTGGAATTAATGTTCCAAGTTTGGTCTTCTGAAACTACAGGTAATGAGGTTATAAACAATCCCTTCTACCAGAGGCAGAGTTGCACACAAAGGAAAAATCCAACTAGAAGAAACATCACTTTTTCAGGTGACAGTAGTGGAACATCACAGGATTGCAGAGTTCCTAACCAGTGGAATGCATGAATCTTTCAGACAGTAAGGCTGTCCTGCAGATATTTGCAGTGGGTTTTAATTTTTTTCTGTGACTATCTTTTTCTGCTCACTAATAGATCCTCACATGATAACATGTTTCTCTCATTCCCCCATCTCAGATGCAAAGCGAGTAGATGTGAGGGAAGGAATTTAAAGGGAGGGAATTAGAAAATTAGAAATGAGGAGGCTAGAAAAGGAGATGGACAGCAGGACATGTGGGTAAGAAGTCCTGAGAAGAATTAAAGAGAATGGAAAAGATAAGAAGACGCATAAACATTGAGAAAGACATGTATATAAGGGAATGATTTAAGAGTGTGCAGAGATGGATGCCAAAACTAGTGCTATTTGTTTTGTCTCTAATTACTTGATTTTGCAACTTTAACATAGGGTTTGGCTGTTGAGGGGAATACCCTATAACTGTTATTAAAAATAAAATAAAGGGGAATACTATTATCCAAGAGGGTAGATTCAGATGTCCAGTGTTGGGAATTTTAGCTAATTCCCTCTGTACCTTGGGACTGATGGTCTTTCTTGCACCCATTTCCTTCCAGTTGTAACTACTGGAACTGTTTTTCAGAAGGTACTATGTTGCACTACAGAGACAGCTGAAGTTATGGAGAAATCAATCTCTTGTTACAGCACACTGGAAGCTTAACAGAACAATTACAATTAATGGAAAAGGTGCAAAATCATTTTAGAAACTTAAAGGTCACATTTAGGAGTGTTTGGGTCCAGGTTTCTTGATTGTAGCTGTCTTTTTCAGCTATATCTGAAATTTGAAGTAAATATGAAAATCAGGTATCTCAATCCCACTTTTCTGCCTTGGCCTTGTTTTCTCCTTTTTCTCTTCATTTTCTGCCATTCCATATTTAATCAGAGTGCTCAGCTTTCTTCAGGGGTGTCACACGAGTTCTGCATGTGGAGATGAAGGACTTGCACAACAGCAAGATGCAGACTGTCAGGTCAGTACTACCAAACGTTGTTGGATGCTTTTTGGAACAGGAAGATTTCATCAAGATAAAGCTATTTTCTTCTTTTAGAGGAAGAAACAAACTTGCAAAGAACAGCAGCATAAAACCCCTTGACTCTAAGTGTCAAGTTTAAAAAAAAAAAGTAAAGGCATTCCGCTGGCTAAGATGGAAGCACTTTTCCACAAAAAAGAGCCCATTCCGGTCAGCATCAAGTCAGCCTGTCCCAGTTTTGTGCTTTGTTTTATAATTAATTTTCTTTACACACAGCATTTGAAGCTGAAATAACTGGGTCAGGAGACCAGATTTCCAAGGCTGGGATTGCAATGAATACTTCACTCACTATCCATGAGGAAATACAAGGCCAGTAGAGTGTCCTACGTGCCTTTTTCCCATGAAATAAATAACCCATTCTCATTTCCCCACAACAGAGTATTTCAGAGGCCCAGTGGTCAGCCAGCTACAAGGGCTGAGCAATTAGCATTGTAGTGAGAGAAAGGCTTTAGAAGAACAACTACTACAGTAAATAAAGCCTACCTCTCTCCAGTGCAGTGGGCATAGCCGTCATAACCTTTGAAGCCTCCTGCCTGATGGCTTCTCCAAGGTTAGTTTGAGTGCCATTATTCAGACAGCTACACCTACCTCTCAAGGGCTTGATTTTCTGTTATCTTAGAGGTCATGTGTAATCACTGATGTGAAAGCGAGGAGAGCAGAATTCTCTTCTTCACTAGGCCCGCTTTTCCACCACCTAAGTGACTAAATGTGCATAACAGAGTAACAATCCTCTCTCCAAAAATTCAAATTAAATTTTTCCAAGGTATTGACACATTTTTACCTTTTTTTTGGAAACACAGCTTAGAATCTGGCAATATTGAAAACACTGGGAAGAGGAGATGAGAGAACAGAGTGAATATGCAAACAGCTCCTTGCTATCTTTCTTTTACAACATCATAGCCAAAGATGTAAAAGATGGAAATATTCAGTGAGATTTGGTTTATGGAATCACAGTTCTTTATTGTAATTTGCAAGAACTCAAAAGAACCAAAGTGCTTAAGGAATGTGAAATGACAAAGAGAAATAACAGTGCAATGCTAAATCTGGAAGTGACTTAACAGTATCTAGAAAAATAAAGTCTTTGATATAAGCATACGGAAAAAAATGCCAACAGCTCACAGAGATGCCCTGATATTTTTTGTTTTGTTGGGGTTTTGTTTTGTTTTGTTTTGTATAATTTTGTTTTGATTCAGTTTTCTGCCTTTTGATTTTTTAACATGGTAAATCTCTTTGGATAAAAATTAACTTTCTCAGAGTGATTTTTGTTACAGATTCACTTACCTTGATCAGATGCTTAGCAGACTGGAAATTGGCTTTTTTCCAGCAATATAAACCAAGAAATAAGCAGAAAAAAAGTCCTCTTCCAGGTAAACTAAAGACCTGGCTATGAACACTACCACTTGTGCCAGTTTTGAAAGGCACAATAAAGGCAGGTATACTTCAGAGCCTTAATGGAACTTAATTGATTTCCAAGTCACATAAAACTCTTCCAGCCCCAAAAAGTCTTGAAGGTCTGTGATCTTGCTTATTCTTTTGTTGGGATTTGGAGAAGGTTTTTTGTTGTTATTGATAAAACTTCTAGCTTTGATGCAAATTAAATGAGAAATGCTAACCATATTTCATCAGATCATATGTCCAGCTGCTCAACTAAATTAATTGCTGTTCCAAATACAGGGAGCAAGAGAGAAAGACAGTACCAGTATTGGAAAATAATTTTTTTCCTTTTTTTTACATAATGCTTAAGGACCAGTATGTTTCTCTTGGAGCAGTGAAGGCATAATTCCTTATCTTAGAGTAGATGAAGACCAAAAGTTGGATCTGCACTTCAAGAAAAATGGAGGACCATGATTTGTTTTGTCCAAAATACAGAAGAATTCTCAGTATTGAGAATCATCTCTCTGACCCTGTGCCTGACTTGTGGAGTGTCAGTTGTGCTACTACATGAGGGACCATCACATACAACCAGTAGAGTTACCTTCAGGCCATGAAGTTAAGCAGGATTTCTTTAATGTGGAAGGGAGCAACGGGAGTTACCCATGTGATGAGAGGGTAGACCATCAGGAGTAAAGGTCACACGTAGGAGAGGAAAAAGAAGTCTCCTAGTGTTTTCTAACACTCAGGTACCCCCTTTTAGCATGCCCTTAAATTCAGTCAAATACAAAAAAATGTGGGCATATTAACAGATCAACCCCAATCCTATACCTGGAGCTGCCTGGGGCAGAAAAAGCCCACATAGAGTTAGGCTAAGACAATGTATGACTTTGCCTAAACTTTCCTTTGGTTATGTCTATGTCCACCTGATCAGATGAGGGTGTTATACGACACTACATTAATTCTTCTCACAGTTCTCAGGCACTAAATGCAATAAGCACACAGTTAGACCAGCAAAAGTGTTATCAGCCCATGAACAGCCTGTTTGCAGGGACTGTTGTGTAAGGGTGGAACTGTGCAATCCTGCTCCAGATAAACAGAAGTTTTGCAGCTGACCTGCACAGAACTTCCAGATTAAAAAAAAAAAAAAAAAAA
>VZTH01005950.1:755665-769545 GCA_013397815.1 Aleadryas rufinucha
GAGAAGAGAGCACTAGACTATATTTCAGTCCCCTTTAAAATGGTCATTATAGCTATGGAAGGAAGAATTCTGTAACTCAGGAGCTTCAAGAGACAACTGGGAGACTGTGTCCAAGGCCATCCATTGTAAGTCTTTAGGTTAGGTTGCAGACAGTGGGGTCGGTACAGCTGCTGTACTGGCAGTGTGTGGTGAACAATTTACTTGTTTGAATCTTGGTTTTTAAGACATGGTTGTCAGTCTCAGAGATGTGCACAGAGTGGAATTCCTTTTTCTAAGACTAGAACAGGGCAGGTAGCAACAGGCACTCTGAAAGCAGCATTTTCACAGTTGTTTGGTTGCTTGCAAGTGTTTCTTTGGATTTTTTTTGACTAATTCACAGTTAACAAAGTTTGATGCCATCCTGCCATCTTGTACCCATGATAATATATGTCCAGATTGTATTCTTGAATTAAAACAAACATGTAGACTGACTTATTTCTACTACAAAACTGGAAATCAGCATATTTTTTTTAAATTCTGCTCTAGATGTATCGTGTCCAGTAAGGGTCTTGATACAAAGTTCAGCTTCATCTTTCTCCATCTGCTCTTGTAGATCCTGTAATCCAAACACAGCCAGCTGAAAATTTCTGTGGCCACAATGAATCCTTCAGTGCTGGGATAAAGTGGACAGCCCAGCTTGCCCAGAAAGACCTCATATGGCCCTAATTCTTGGCCAGTCGCGTCTGAAACTCTCTGTGTGCCGCCTCTCCGTTTTGTGGGTGGCCGGTGGCAGTCCCCGGCTGGTGCTCTCTGTGCCAGTACCCACAAGCATAGCCTGCTGTTTGGGGTCAGCTGTTGGGCAGCAGCTGCTGAGCCCTCACAAAAACATTTGTCTTGGACTTCTCAGCTCAGACCTCATTCTGGCACTTGGCCTACTTAGACCCATTTCAGCCTCTGCGGTTGTCTGATTTCCAGGTTGAGCCAAGGACATTATGTCACCACTTCCCTACAGCCTAGGACACTAAAGGTGAGGCATGAAGGAGAAGAGCTTTTGCTGAGTTGTGTCTGTGATGCTGCAACAGTGTTAGGTACTACACTGAGACAGCACTGCTGTGCAGAAACCCAGCAGGACTGCAGGAGCCTGAAGAGCCAGTGGGTGCGGGAGCAACACTAACAGTGTCATGGGTACACAGGTTGTGGTCATCCCTGAGGCCTGTGCAGAAGTGTTTGCAAGCTGTACTGTTTCATAGTGCATAAATATCACTGGGGATGAGGTGAAGGTGGAAGAGTAGAGCAAGGATAGTACTTGATCTTCAGCTTGATTAGTAGATAAGAGTTCTGTCGTCTGCCCCCTTGTGTTTAGCTGAGCCTTTTTAGTATCTGTCAGTTTGTGGTGTTCCTGGTGGTTATTGATACCTCTGCTGACAGCTTCCAATTTTGCTGCATTGTTAGAAGAGTTCTCCTGGAAATCACAGGTGAATTGTCAGGTCTGAAGGGTTGACAGCTTGTCAAAATATAGCTGCTAGGTGCAGTCATCTAAGCTCTCATTCTTTCAGTTCTTAGTATAGAACATGTGATTGACAGCCCAGAGAATGAACCTGTTTTTTTCATGGATCAGGTAAAGCACACTGTGAGACAGGGCATACTCCTCCAATGTGCAGAAGTGTCTCCTGTCAACTGTGGAGACAGAGGAGTGGGGACTTGCGGGTTATAGCCATCTCTTTTGAGTGAAAAAGTGATGTGATTGGGCATTGATACGTTAAAATACCAGCAACCATCCACCTTTTCCTACTTCAGGGAACTAATAACCCTTTCCCTGTGGCCTGGAAACTGTAGCAGGCTTTTGCTTTCTTCCTGTTCCAGTAGTTCTCACAAAGTGATGAGGTTCAACCTCAACCTATTCTTCCCCTTCAGAAAATCCTTCTTGCACAGCAACCTGAGAGAATGCTTCATCCTTGCCCTGAGTTACCAGGAAGGCAGCTGAGTTTTCGTCTCTGATAATTGGCCTTTCCGGTGGTATTGATAAAAATATGAGTCAGTGCTGGGTGCAGTGGCAGTTTTGATAGTACAGGATTCAATTCTGCTGGAGTTCAAGCTGATGGTACTGGCCTATGGGTATCTCCTAGTTCCTCTGTGCTGAAATCTAATTGGTCAGAAACTGAATAGCTTAAAAATTCCATCTCCTGTCCCTCCCTTCGATCTCCTTCTTCCCTTCCATCTCCTTCTTCCCTCCCAGACAAACCCATTACTGTACACAACAAGAAAATGATGGAAAGAAATTCTAGTAGCTGTATAAAATGTTTTTCTTTTTCCCATGCTAAAACCCACTACTTTGCAGCAAGAGTTAGTTATTTCCAATAGAAACTTTAAAGTTTATTGACACCAATTTCTTGCTGAGTGCCTGTTCTTTTAATGCTGCTTCTTGACAGTTAAGAGTAATTAATGAAGGGCAGTGTTATTCCCCTTACTTTAGCTCCCTTACCTGTAGCAGCCATGCAGATGGATGACAGACCAGCAACAGAACTGGTCTCCTGTGTCCCACTCCAGTGGTGGCTCCTTCCTGAAAACAGGAAATTATTTTAAGCATATTACTGTCTTTGAAAGTATGCAATTTTGTCGTTCATTGCATAAAAGCATTAAAGTCTCCCTCACTTGCCCCCACCTTTCTTCCAGGGAGGACAACTTTTCCCTTCTTTCTTTCCCTGTAATGCATACTCTAAAACTGGGAGGCAGGAGGTTTGTACTGTTCTGTCTTTAAGTGGAGTGGTAAGGAAGTCTGATCCTGCAAAAGATGCAAAAAGGAGTTAATGGGAAAGAAACAGGAGAGGAGGGCTCCCACAACAGAGGCTCAGATAATTTTAATGAACCTGGGAGTGTTTTCCCTCTGAAATGTGAACATCTTTCCAAAATAATAGGAAGGAGAAAATCAGATATCCAACCAGGCCAGAAGGCAGCATAGTTTTCAAGAAAAAACACTTTTGTGTCGTGTTTTTTTCTGAGTTTGGCAGATTTAAAATATCCTTAGATTTAGTCTGTTCAGGGATGAGTTTTCTAACTGGGGAAGAAGCAGAAATGAAGTCTGGATATTTACCTGGGCTCTTTGAGTTAACCTGGCTTGTATTCGGACAAACACTTATAATAAGTGGAACAGAGCCAGCATTTCTATCAAAGCAAGGAATTCCTAGCTTGGGATTTTTTGGGAGACTAAAGCTGTGCAGAGCTCAGCAGCAACCTGCACAACCCTAGGCTAGAGCATTTTCCCGGGGTGTTTAAAAACCAGATGACTTGTTCTGTGTGCTGGAGAAAGGGGAGGTGAACGAACGTGTGAGCAGCGGGTGTGGCTGCAGAGTGGTTGCCAGTGACACTTTCGGTGCCGCAGGGAGGGAAGGCCAGGTCTCGGTAGGGCTGGCCTTGAACCCGGTGTGCCTCTGCTGCTGTGGCTCCTGAAACTGAAAGGGATTGCTTTCTTCCGGCAGAAAAGCAATTCCGTGAAAACTGCTACTGCAGTTTTATCAGGGGTAAACAGATGTTTTGTGGGCTTTGAAACAGGCATTTTGTATCTCCTTTATCTTCTCTAGCTCCTCACTGCTATGGATGTTCTTAGAGATCTTCTTATCTTACCACAAAGCTGTTTGGATCAAGTGTAGTGGATTGTTTAAAAGTTAGTGAAAAGATTGTGCTGCCAAGAACGACTGCTCCTGCTTGTAAGTTTAGCAGCAGCGTAGTGTTAGCACAGCTGGAAACAAAATTGCTGCGGCTGCTGGTGGCTTACGTTGGGTCTCTCCCCAGATAAGGTTTGCTCTCTGGCTGATTTGATCACTAGAGGTCCTCTTTGGCTTCCACCCACCCACAAATGTTTCTTACAAATGTTTTCAGAATAAAATGTTTTGAGGAAGCATACATGGGTGGTTCAACATTTCAGCTGACCGTTTCTAGATTTCTTGCAAGGGCTGTGTGGAAATCCTGTGCAGGGTTAGCTGCTTTGGTTACTAGTGATGACCAGATCCAGGGAGCTGATAGCCGTGGCTATGTGTGTCCCTGCCCAGTCCCTTGGCATCATCCCATACATGCTGATTTTAGTATGTCCAGAGATTTCACAGGTCTGTTTTTTACTAGATGTGAGTCATGACTTTTGCTTAGGTAAGCAGTTTAAATACCCACTAATGTGTCATTTTGTCTGGTTCCTCATTCTACATCTTAAATTTATGTCAAAACTTTATTTAATCCTTTGCCTGCTGCAGCCTATCAAGACTAGTCAGCACAATTTCAACTGGAGGCACAATTCTGCAGCTGATTCACACATACACACACTTGAACTTTGTGAACACCATGTATACAGAAATGGTTTTTACTTTTCACTCGATATGAAATTCACAGTGTGTCCAGGAGCCCTTTAGTTTTCTTCTGGTTTCCATGGCTGACTGTTAAATGTCTGTATGTGGTTAACTAACAAGGACCCGGTGAAGGTGGTTCCCTTAGTTATTTTGTATTCTCTGGTTTATTTTGCACTGCTAGGCAGCTGGCCTCATTCATGAGTTACCAAATTGACCTCCTATAAAATGTTAATTTGACTCTCATATAGTAGATGAAAATACTTAGCAGAGTTTGAATTATGTTGTTTGTGGATGTTTGTATGTAGTGCCTGAACCAAGTATCCACCAGCTGATAAAAGTATGTTGGTAAACTCCTGCTTTTCTGCAGTACTGTGATAAGAGTTGGTTCAGTTACTGTAAGTTTCACTTGAGGTATCAAAATATTTTCCAAAAGTAGCAAAGTGGTTTCAGCTGTGCTTCAGGTGTAGAAAAACAGAGCTATAACTTCATAATTTGAAAGTCATGGGCTAAAGGCAATGGGACTCCCTCCATTTAGACCTTGCTATAATCAACAGTTGATGGTACTGATATTTTTAAATTACTTGGTATAAACTTGAACTGTATTTGTTTGCAGCTACTATTTAGGATATTTATTTTTGATACCTCATGTGATCATAGAAACCTAGAATGGTTTGGGTTGGAAGAGGGCCTTAAAGATCATATAGTTCCAACCCCCTTCCATGGACAGGGACACCTTCCACTAGACCAACTTGCTCAAAGCCTATCCAACACTTCCAGGGATGGGGCATCCACAGCTTCTCTGGAAAGCCTGTTCCAGTGCCTCACCACCCTCACAGTAAAGAATTTCTCTTTTTCAGTGTAAAACCATTCCCCTTTGTCCTATCACTGCAGGCCCTTGTAAGAAGTCCTTCTCCAGCTCTCCTATAGTCCTCTTTAGGTACTGGAAAATGTTATAGTGTCTCCCCAAAGCCATCTCCTCCCCACACTGAACAAATCCACTTCTCTCAGCCTGTTTTCTTAGAAGAGGTGTTCCAGCCATCTGAGCAGCATTGTGGCCTCATCTGGTCTTCCTCCAGCAGGTCCTCATCCTTCATTTGCCCTCATTCTAGAGGCAAATACTAACACTTCCTAAAAATTGTGTTGCTCTAGAATATATTACATTCTTTTAAAAAAAACCCAAATTGTAAGTAGAAATCACTTGTAATATTCACTTCATGACAGTTAATAAAGAAATTTTTAAAATTCGGATCTTTTTCACTCAGTTTGAACAGGTGTTCAGAATCACACATTTCTCTTCCCGTTCCACTATGCCCTGCATTATTTGTCATCCTTTAACTGAGACAAGCCTTTTGGAAGTATTCTATTATATGGGTTTAGGCAGGAAGACTTTGTTGGAAATCTTTTTAAAACAGACATGAAACATAATTGTGCATACAGTAATTCAGTTTTGCTATTAACAAGATGTTAATATTGCACATGGAATATGGTAGAAACACAAGCAGAGATGCAGTGTTTCATCAGCTTCTGGTTTTCTTGTGCTGAAGTGCAGGAAGAGCCCCTTCTCTATAATTTCATTTATCCAAGGGCTGTAGTGAGTGTAGGTGATCCTGGATCATTAATTCTGGGAAGAGACAGACAGTTGAACAAAACCACCTTCTGTTCTGCACAAAAAGCCTGAAGTACCTGTGGCAAAGACAGGTATCTTAAAATGCACAGGGAAAATTGTAGAAATGGAATGAAGTAGTGTGTGAAACTTAATCAATAAATGGCCAGTTTTGACAGTGTTTTTTCTTGGGCAGCTGTCTGTGTGGAGAAGAATGGAATAATAATAATCAGTTGAGTTCAAAGTTGATATTTATACAGCAAGTTGACAGGGTAACTATTCAAATATTTAACACTTGCGTGTTTTTGTTACAGGAATTACAAAGCGCAGGAAGAGGACGCTTTGTACTGGAACATGCTGCTCCATTCTCAGCTTTTTTGACAGACAGCTTTGGGCGGCAGCACAATTACTTGCGAATTTCTTTGACTGAGAAATGCAACCTCAGGTGTAAGTGTCTGCTGGTTCCTTGCACAAAACTCCTCTGCACATATTGTTCACAGGCCAAGGTTTGGGATAGGGTAGTATTGCTCTGTTGGCCCTGTGCTGTTTCTTGTCTTCACAAAGTAATGATAAAGGACAGATAGAGACTAATTAGGGCTGAGCTATTGGTGAGATGGGAAGCCAGGAGCAAGCCTGGGGATCTTCCAGAGACAGGTGGAAGTGATGGATCTTTTATCAGACTTGGTGTGGTTTGGATAACGATGGTTGTGTGCCCAAAGTCTCCATAAGCAGGAGAGCTCATACCTAGGAATTTCCACAGTTATGTCTGCAAAGTCTGTGGTGATGTCCTAGTGCTTGCTGGTTGAACTTGGTGTCTCTGTTTGAATGCAGGTTAAATAGAAATAAGGTCATCTTTTTCTTCAGAGTGAATCCATTGTAATTTTGGGGCACATCAAATTAGTCTTGGGTTTTCCTCTGAAGTCAACACGGAAATGGTTAGGATATTGTAAAATTTTGCACAATTGGTGTCATTTGACATCCATTAAAGACAGCTGCCCTTGGTGCATTTGCCCATCAATATTAGATTAATTGCTGCTGGTTATTTTTTGCCCCATGTGTTTCTGTAACCTTTGTTTCAGGTCAGTACTGTATGCCTGAGGAAGGTGTTCAGCTGACTCCGAAATCAGAGCTACTCACTGCCCAGGAGATAATCACCCTAGCCAGACTATTTGTGAAAGAAGGTGTGGAGAAGATCCGACTAACAGGTGGAGAGCCACTTATCCGTCCCGATGTGGTAGATATTGTGGGTGAGTTCCCAGTCAGTACAGTGTTTCAGAGTGACTTGGTACATGTCAATCCAAGAATTGCATTCAGAGCTATCTGCTGACACAGTCTGGCAATCAGAAGAATAGTTACACATTTAATCGTGGTGGTTTTTCCCAACATTGTGAAATGCAAGATACTTTTCAGAAAATTTCCAGTTCTGCTCTCTTGCTTGGATGGAACTTACATGTCTTTATATTATACCAGCTGAACTTAGCATTGTTTTCATATTCAACATCTACTACAGTAGCTTGCAATAATGCAGCCTGAGGGTGAAAAATCAAGAACTTATATGACCAGGTCCTCACTGAGGAGGAACAAGTGATACATGCTTACAAGCAAAACAAGCTTGCTCTTTCATTTTTTAGGAGTGTGATTTTTTTGTGTTTTTGTTTTGCTACCTTGATAACAGATGTCACTTGCTTGTGTTTGATAAGGAATGGTGAAAAAAACCTATGTTTTTACAGTTATTGATGAAGACTCTTACTTCAGTGGAAGGTAAATTACTGGGTAAATTTTAGAAGTCTATCTCCCCTGATTGGTATTGTGTTAAATGACTCTACCTGGATCTTTTCTCTTGAGTCAGGTGTTTTTTTTCCTTTGTCCAAAGTCTCCTATGTTAAGAAAATTGCAGTAAATCTGTGTGGTGGCAATTTCCTACATTAAGGCTGTGTAGGTGGGTGCACTTTGGTGTATTGTAGACAATTGAACTTTTCTGTTTCTGGACATACACTCTTCTAAGTACTGAAGATAAGAAAGGGTTTATGCGGAAGATAAAGGTCTTGAAAGAAGGGAGATTGCTTCCCAATGCAGTGAGTTTCTGTGCAGAAAACAGTTGGTCTCTGCCTCTGCTCTGTTTTGTTCAGCATTCGGAAGACCTTTTCCAAAGAAGACAACTTTCCAAAGGAAGCAGTAGAGCTGTTGTAGTTTGTAGAACTGACCTGTTTATAGCTGGAAAAGGTGGGACCGGAGTGAGCTGCGGTGTGTCATCTTGAACTTTGATTGTGAGGAGTTCTGAAATTGCACTAACTTTCTGGAACTCTGAAATGTCATTGCCTAGAACATTTTGCCCATTCATGATGGGTTTGGGGTTGTTTTAGTGTTGAGGAAGCTATATGCCTTTCAAGAGACACGTTTCTTTCAAGATGTTAGATTCTTTCCAATGGTAATAGCTATAATTCTTGGCTCCTATAAAAGGGAGATTTATAAATTAGGTTGCAATTTAAAATACAATACAGCTTTGCAATTCAGCATGTAGTATTGGCATGAAAATGAGGTGAAATCGACCATGTCATCAGTTGGGTGCAGACTTCCTTTCCTAGTGTATTGTAGACACCTTTTTTATTTATCAGTGAATGGGAGCTGATGCCTTATATTCAGCACAGCTGTTCTGATTTTGATAGTCTAAGGGCAGTAGTCAGGTCACTGCAAAGTCTTTATTGTATTGCTGCAGTCCAGAAGTATTGGTACTGGAAGGATAGACATCTTTTTGTTTTGGTTTACTCCAATGACAGAATTCTCAAAAGTTTATTTTTGTGCATGAAAGAGAAATGGATCTTTTTGAACCACTGGGTTTTCATTATTCTGCCTGTGTTCCTGTTCACAGCTGAACTTTGATAGATTCATAGTGATCATTTTAGTGGATAACAATAGTGATCTTGGGGTGAAGGTAAGGGATGTTAAGATGTTTGTCCAGTTGTATTAGTTCATTCTGTTGTGGATTTGTATTAATCTGGCTGGGGTTTTTTAAGACCTGTTGAAAATTGTTGAATTAGGTCTACAAACACTTCCTGTTTTCTCAGACTTTGGTGTTTCTCTATGGCACCCCAGTCTGGGATCAAGATAAGAGACTCAAAACTAAATAGATCAATGTAATAACTATGGGAGAACTCACTGAAGGAAGATCGAGCCCAAAAATATCTTCTGCAGAATTTGAGTAAAGCATCTTTATTGAAGCCATCTTAGCACAATGTGCTGGTTTGGTCTGGGATAGAGTTAGTCTGGTTTTCTAGATGGTTTTAGAGAAGCTGGCTACAATATCTCAGGTGCTGAATTGGGTTGCGGTTTAAGCTAGGTTTATTTTCAGCAAGCCTTTCTCCAAACTATAAATGATCTGTGAAATACCAGTAAAGCTCAAAAATGTTAATGCTGGACTTCTGTTACCAAATTTTTTTAATACTCAAATTCAAGTTTTTTAGTTTTTTCAATGAACAGATGTAATTTGAAGCTACTGTAGGAGACCATGCTATTCAGAGACCTTCTACAGTTCTTTAGATTATTTTAAATCTTTTAACGGATGCACATACATAAACTATGAGTCAGCATCTAACGCTTGCTGAAAGCTAAATTATATCCTGGGGACTGCTGAAAACATATGTTTGAGACTTTTCTGAAGCAGCTGATAGTGGAATGTAGAATCCATCTCCTTTGAGATACTCAAAGTTTAAATAAGCACCGGATATAAACTCTGTTGTAGCTGTTTATTATTAGTAGTCTGAGGAGTACACATCTGCACAGACAAAATCATTTTCCAAGGGATGGAGGAACCATTGGATGACTTTTTATAGCAACATACCCATTTCAAGAGTGAAGTGGTGTAGGGTAGACTTGTTAGTTGATGTATTAGGAAATATGCACACCTTTTCTGGACTCAGTCGGGAGAAGCACAGTTAAGGAAAGATTGGAGGAGAATATGTTAGAAAATTGTCTATTTAAGAAGATGCTCCTGATCCTAAAGCAAAATGTACATGTAAAATGGTTTACTTCATGGCTCAGGCTTAACATACAAGTTTTAGCTTCATGCTATGGACTTACAGCATCTGTTCCATTTCCTTTTCTGCTTGGTAGTTTTTGTCAGTTACCTTTGCTTGTGCTGATTGGTGCTAAAGCAGTGACAAAAGGTCAGCTAACATTTAATACAGGTACAAGGAGAGTTACAAAGTTATGAGGTCTCTTTAATACCTTTTGAATTTAGAGGTCAGCAAGCCAAGAAGCCAAGACACTGTGAAGGTTGCACTTGGTAGAGTGTTCTGACTGGTCCTTTTTAGCTTGTTGGTGTTAGTGTTAAGCCTCCATCTCTAATTTCTCAGTTGTCTACTGTCTAACTTGTTACTGCAGGTGATTCCATGTATTAGTGTATTTCCAGTATTCTCATCCTGTATCCTGTATCACCCTGTCTGATGAGGAAGAAGATGCATGGACATCATCTGCTGCCTGCGCTGACCTAATTAGCTGGTGCTACTTTTTAAATTTTTTTTCCATTTTAGGCTGCAGAATGACATTAGTTTTATTCAATACCTTTATTCATTTTACATTTCTAGCAATGAAGCCTGTATGGCACCTAGACTTTTTTTCTCAGTTGTTCTCAGGTTGAGCATTTTGTGAGTTCGGAGGCTATAAATAAAAGTAGTGATGTTCCTAAACTGTCCTCTGGCTGCAGCATGTATCCTTTACTCTCACGAAGATTAGGCTGTTAGTGATAGTTAATGTTAAATAATCTTTGGCAAAATTGAGCCAGTAGCACTTATCCTCTAGGAAGAGGGTTTTCTTGGTCATTTGGGAGGATTTTGAGAGGTGAAGGCCAGGAAAAAAATCTCTCTTAGCAAAGATTGCTCCTTCCCTACAACTACATGTCTTTATGGAGCTCTTAATCATGTTCCAAAATGCTGCTGCTGTAAACTTCAGCATCTTTGCTGTGACCTAGCTTGACCCATTCCAGCGTTTTGGACTCAGCTTAGGGTGAATATTTTGAAAAGAGCTGGGAAATGAGATAAAGCAGAAATAAAGTCCTTATCAACATGAACAAATAGAGGTAAAATAGTGAGGGAAGAAGGGACTATGAAATATTTGTGCTGTAATTACAGCTGCCTCAAGAGTAAGGGTTCTTCAAATATTTCTTAAATAATTAGGGTGGAGGTAGGGTGGAGGCTATGAGGGAGGGAGGAAAAACCAAAGTAAATTACTTTGCTGTGGCTCTGCTTCTGCAAGTTGTTTATGAGGGGTTTTTTCTTATTTGTTATTGTACTGATAACTGGAGGTTTTAAAGCTTGATCTCTGGAGATGTGGTATGCTGAGGATTTCTGCATTTGGCTTATGAAGAGGCAACTCTTTTCTAAATCTTAATCTTATGATATTAACTGTTTCTTACGCTGTTTTCTTTTGTTAGCCATTTTTTAGTGTCTTGCGTAAGCACTCTCCAGTCAGCCGGGCTACCACTGGTAATGGAAATATTTCAGTTGTCAAGTGCAAATGTTTTGTCCCTTTGGATGTTGTTGCCTTGGACTCTCTGTAACAGTCCAGTATGTTGACCTTTTTCTGTTTAGTTGGGACTGCATGTGGTATTTTTTTCAGAAGTTTAAAGTCACTACTGCTGGCAGCTACCTCTGCGTTAGAACTGGTTTTTGGTAAAGCATTGTAGGATAAATGTTGCTAAATAAACGGTTAGGTCAAGTGTCAGTTGTGAAAGGGATGGCTTGCTGCTTATTATTATTGCAGAACATAAAATTCAGTTTGCGAAGATGGATGAGAAAAAGAAAGTACATGAAATCAGGGGCTGCCTTCTAATAATAAAGTAGGTATTTAAGAAATGAAGAACAAAATAAAATAAATATTTTAATAATATGCATTTTAATAAAACAAAACTTTATCACCAGTTTCACTTGCCATAAACTGCTGTCTCTCATACCTTTTGGAATGGATTTATGCTAAAATTGGTCTCTTAAACCAATACAGCTGGAAGAAGGCCAAAGCACTGAAGTGTCCACATTTTCTTCACACCTTCAGTGATACTTTTTCCTTTGTTTCACAATTTTTTTGGGGTTTTTGTGTAACTTTTAGTTATAGTATAGAAGTAGTAGTAAACTATATATAGTTTAACTACTTCTTTAAAGTGTTCTTTTTACTTTTTATTTTCTAGGTCAACTGTACAAGCTAGAAGGGCTGAAAACCATTGCTGTCACAACCAATGGGATCAACTTAACCAGACTGCTGCCCCGGCTGAAGGAGGCAGGACTGAATGCCATTAACATTAGCCTGGATACTTTGGTGCCAGCTAAATTTGAGTTCATTGTCCGAAGGAAAGGTACAAACTTGTCTTTTAAGGCAACTGTGTTAATACTTGCAGGAATGTTGTGAGTTGCTTACTGTATCTTTCACAGTCAGTTACTTTGGTGGGGAAGTGAATGGCTGTCGTCTGAGACTAGGAAAAGTAGTCCATACTAGCTTGTTCAGTAGTGACTCTTTCTCCTTCTTCCTGTAGTGCTTAGGCAGGTAGAGCCCCTTTTGTTGGAGCTGGTGAAGTAGAAGATGCTCAACTCATCACAGTCGTGTGGTTAGTCATATAATCTATAACTGATTAGTCATAGATCTCAAGAGGATTCTCCAAATCTTGTTTTGGTCTTGTGTGCTGCTCTTCTTTAATACTGTTCAAAAAACCCAGATGTTTCTGCTATACCATCTGGGGACAAAGATGCCTCAAGACCTGAACTTCTTGTCATGAATAGTGGCAGTTTCTGGAAGTTATATTTGGGGTGTGCTAGCAGTGGTCTCACTTGTGGTTAGTGATGTTCTGTATCCACTACTTTTTAATAGGAGGTAATTTGAGGAGGGCTGTAATTTGCCTGAGGTAATTTGAGCAGGGCTGTTGGCTTTGTAACTTCTCTCCCACTGAGCAAGTAATTCCAAATAAAATTTCAAAAATGCTTGGATATGCCCAGTGTTACAGACTTTTGTTTAAATGAATCCTGAAGCTGATCATAGAGCTCAGCTTCATGGTTGGGCATCTTTCCAAACTAAAACTGATTTGATGTATCATTCTCCTTCTGTCCAGCAATGTGACTTCAGCAGCCTGTGAACATCTGATTCTGACAAAACCTCTAAGTAGCCACCAGATGGTGCAACAGCCTCAGATAGATGTAGGGAAAGGATTGTAGAAATCTGGAATGCTGTGAGAAGTAATGTCAGCATTTGAATCACTGCTATCAAACCAAAGTTCTGCTGGCAAGTGCAGAAAGGTGTCCTTGTCAACAGTCTCTGTGGGAGCACTACTTCAGGTTTCTGTGTCATGGTGCAGAAATCAATTCCTGTCATAAATCTGACTGGAGCCTTATCCTTCCAGTGTAGGCTATTGCATTAATCTGGTTGTGTCATGGCACAGTTGGCTCCCAGAGCAGTATCTGGGAGTATCTAATCACAAACAGGTGTTGACTATGCTCTTTCCTTCTGCTCTCTGTGTTCGAGTACTAAGTGGTTTGTGACATTCATTAGGAACAAGCCCTTCTTTTGCCACTGAAGGTGCAAATGTGAGCCTCCAGCTTCCTGAATTGTAAGGCCAGAGATCTTCATATGTGATTAGAAGCTGTTAGGAATGTGCTGCTTATAAAGTAAACTAAAAGTTATTAGGGGATGAGGGTAATTTTTATTTATATAAATGTTCTCTTCCCCCTTTAAAGAAAAAAAGATCTTTTACCAACAAAGAGAGAAATTGCTCAACTGAACAGCATAGAGAATGAACAGGGAAATTTCTATTACTCAGTATTTTTAGGGAGGAGAAAAATGTCTCCAAATCATAGATTTTTTTTTTTTTTTTTTTCCTAGAACAGAGATCAGGTAAAAATAGTAACATTGAGTTCTGTTGGTTTGGGAATTTTTTTTTCCTTTTGTTAAGGTTAAAGACTGAAATTATGTCAAATACTTTTTTTTTT
>VZTH01005950.1:769604-1021919 GCA_013397815.1 Aleadryas rufinucha
TATTTAATAGGAGATTTCCAAGTATGGAATGAGCAGAGAATAGAGTGCCTGCCCTACTGAGCTACCCTGTCTCCTGTGGCATTTCCAGAGGCAACAAGATATAGCTCTGTTAAGGTGAGAGGGATTCCTGGTCTTGGACTCCTACAGGCTGGTAACTTCTCTGGAAAGTAAAGGTGGCATCTGTTTATGGAGCTTACCAGGAACTTGAGAAACTTGGAATAATTTTTCTGTTTTGCTGGAAAGTTGCTATAGGGTTTTAAGAAGACTTTGGTGCAGGTGTCCTGCATCACATCTGCTCCTACTTGCAAATGGTTGGGATAAACAAAATGACTGTGAGATCATCAGAGATTCCACTGGTGTGTGAAAGCACTTTAGAGTACCATAATATTTCTCCTTTTCCCAATCTACCACATTTTAAGGAATGAACAAATTAAAAATGCAAGTAGCCAGTCTAACCTGTTTCGTGGCCTGTCCCTTTTTTTTTCTGCATGTGTATTTCGTACAAGGAAAAATGAGGTAATGATGTACTGTAATTGTATCATTAAACATAGGCCTGAAGCCTTTTTTCCTGTAAGGATTAAATACTGGGAGGTTTTGTTCCACATAGGGTTTTTCTGGATGGCTCTAAGGTTCTCTGTACTGTAAAGCCGGCTAAAGTTCTGACTTCAGAAGAGATCAAATATGATGAAAATAGTGAAATTTTTCATTGGGTGAAAGAGGAGAAGTGGTTGCTTCCTGGCCTTTTTAGTTATGTTGAGTTCCTCCTTTCTGTAATCCTGAGGTCACACATAAGATTTTCTGAGCAGTTGCAGAGATTTTTGATCCCATTCATGGCTCTGGGTTGTGCTTCCAGCAGTGTATCATTATCTTTGTTGCCTGCAATCTTGCTTAATTGGAATAAGATCTACCACAGGTGCTGGAAACTTCCTGGGCACATGCACAAGTAGGTGGTGATTGAGAAGGGTAACAAGCCATAACTTCAAACAGTTGTTTGCAAGAGTTATTTCTCTGTGTGAAATAACTTTGCTCTTCACCACTCTTTTTGCAGCCAGGATTAGCATTAGAACTGGCTTATTAAATAATTGTATCTTCTGCTTTCCTGTGTCCATGCTTTATGATGCCTTTACTAGCCAGAGAGCAGTGAAGGGAAATTTTTGTCTCTTTCCTTTTGTTTTTTTTTTTCTTATTTTGGATGCATCCAATATTAATTATGCACAGAATACTATTGAGTTGAAGTGCTAAAGCACCTACAGAATAGTGAAGATGTGATCTGTTCACTAGAGAATCTGAGTTTCCAGTAGATAATAGCTAGGGAAAGGAGGGCAATGGACCTATGCAGAAACACATATGACTAGAAGCAGCATGGGGATTTTCAGCACAAACTTCTGAGACATACTGCCCCCTTACTAGCATGTGTAAAGTATTTGCTGTTGAAGAGTACAGCTTTGGAAGAAGGACCTCATTCTCATACGGTGTTTGGTCTCTCATACCTGAGTTTCATGTGCAGAACAGGAATGGAACTTAGTCTAGAACCTGCCAGGGTAGAAGAGGTGAAACAAACACGGGGTGAGCAGCTGAGTGCTCACCAGAAATGTATGCCCAGAGCTCAGGAGTTTGTTGTCTCATTCTTGCTCACCTCTGTTCTCTGCCAGCTGCTGAGTGTGTCAGGGAGGGAATAATATGCCAAGTATGAAATTGATGTCTTGATGAAAGGTCTTAACTTTAAACAAAGTTGATGGAAGGGGTGGTTTGGATGAGATCATTAAGAGGCTTTCCTAAATGACTTTGGAATTCTAAAACTGCATTGTTGCTTTATTTTTCTTTCAGCTTTAAGAGGTATGTGTAGGGGCAAAGATACTTGCCCTAAATTAACTATATCTTTGTGTTTGAGAGGAGCTGGGAGGTGTAGGCCGCACTAAATGGTAGGATGAAACTGGGCACTTCTTTACGTCACTGTAGTTTCTGACATCTTTCATTTGTTTTCAAGGGTCAAAGGCCAACTGAATTATTTTCCTAAATGCTCTAATCCCTGCCACGTTTTGTTCACTAATTTCCCATNTGAAATAACTTTGCTCTTCACCACTCTTTTTGCAGCCAGGATTAGCATTAGAACTGGCTTATTAAATAATTGTATCTTCTGCTTTCCTGTGTCCATGCTTTATGATGCCTTTACTAGCCAGAGAGCAGTGAAGGGAAATTTTTGTCTCTTTCCTTTTGTTTTTTTTTTCTTATTTTGGATGCATCCAATATTAATTATGCACAGAATACTATTGAGTTGAAGTGCTAAAGCACCTACAGAATAGTGAAGATGTGATCTGTTCACTAGAGAATCTGAGTTTCCAGTAGATAATAGCTAGGGAAAGGAGGGCAATGGACCTATGCAGAAACACATATGACTAGAAGCAGCATGGGGATTTTCAGCACAAACTTCTGAGACATACTGCCCCCTTACTAGCATGTGTAAAGTATTTGCTGTTGAAGAGTACAGCTTTGGAAGAAGGACCTCATTCTCATACGGTGTTTGGTCTCTCATACCTGAGTTTCATGTGCAGAACAGGAATGGAACTTAGTCTAGAACCTGCCAGGGTAGAAGAGGTGAAACAAACACGGGATGAGCAGCTGAGTGCTCACCAGAAATGTGTGCCCAGAGCTCAGGAGTTTGTTGTCTCATTCTTGCTCACCTCTGTTCTCTGCCAGCTGCTGAGTGTGTCAGGGAGGGAATAATATGCCAAGTATGAAATTGATGTCTTGATGAAAGGTCTTAACTTTAAACAAAGTTGATGGAAGGGGTGGTTTGGATGAGATCATTAAGAGGCTTTCCTAAATGACTTTGGAATTCTAAAACTGCATTGTTGCTTTATTTTTCTTTCAGCTTTAAGAGGTATGTGTAGGGGCAAAGATACTTGCCCTAAATTAACTACATCTTTGTGTTTGAGAGGAGCTGGGAGGTGTAGGCCGCACTAAATGGTAGGATGAAACTGGGCACTTCTTTACGTCACTGTAGTTTCTGACATCTTTCATTTGTTTTCAAGGGTCAAAGGCCAACTGAATTGTTTTCCTAAATGCTCTAATCCCTGCCACGTTTTGTTCACTAATTTCCCATGTTTAGTCATAAAAATGATGATCCTGAAAAATGCTGCCTCTGATCTTCTGACTAATGGATAGTCAGTAGCTTTAAGAAGCCAATTCCACCTGTAATCAGGGTTGAATAGCGAATCAGGAGCTTCTGTTTGTTCCGAAACCCACTCCGCCCCAAATGTACTTTAGGAAAATCCTTTTAAAATTCACTTAGCAACATTGCTGTCTGATTCAGAAAGTGAAATTCTGCCATTGTAGAAAAGACACGAGCCATTACTATAAAATAAACATTAATTTTTTTTTTTCGTCATTGCATCTGGAGGCAGTTCATAAATTCTTTCCACTGCCTTTAAGAAGAATATAACACAAGGAAAGCTGACTTACAGGGAAGTGGAGAATCATATGCTAATAATTTGTGGATATCCAAAGATGTTAAAAAAAACATACCAGTATTGTTGATTACTCAAATACCAGTTAAATACTGATCTCAATGACTTGAATACAGTAACACTGGTAGTCTTTGGGGGTTGTGAGGGGGGGTATAATTCAAGTCTCTTTATTTGCATCTCTTCTTACTTGCAACCCTGCCTACTGAATCAGATTGTTTTTTATTTGTCTTGTACTTAATAACCTCCTTTTGCATTCTCCTTTGAAACAATAAAAATTATTTTTCACTCTTTTTGTATCTTAGGCTTTCACAAGGTAATGGAAGGAATCCACAAAGCCACTGAACTTGGCTACCATCCTGTTAAGGTAACTACAGTGGTTTTTTACTCTGAAACTGTTGTGTTTTACCATATGTACAGTTCACCTGATAAGGAATTTATTATATTCCATCTTCCCATCCCATCCCACCCCATGAATAACTTTTAGTGAAACTGGAGAAAAACTTGAAGATCATATCAAGAAGTAACAAGGAGAATTCATACCACCTGCTTGTGCAGCTGTGCGTGCAGGTTCATACTGCCTCAGCCTACTGATTGTGTCACCACAGGATGGCCCTGCTCTGTACTTGCCTCCTCCTGCCTTCTCTCTTGAATTGGCATTTCTCTGACCCAGCTCTGAATCTGGCCAAGGCAGTTAACTGGCAGGAACTATCCTGCAAAAATACATTCATTTTTTCTTGGTTTTTCTCCTTTAGCTTCTCATAGCAGACTATTTTGAGTGCCAATGTGAGAGGGAAAGCAAGTTTGAGGGTGCAGGTAGTCCAGCATCACTGCAACATGAAACTTCACTCTAACTCAGCTGTTTGCAGTCCTGCAGCTGTGGTTCCCTTCAGTTTCACCAGTGCTTTGGAAGTTCTATTACATGTAAGTGGCTTAGGCTATACATCTGTGAAAAACATTTGAAATTAAACTCGGTTTTAGGCTTTCCTAGAAGCTCTTAAGAACTGTGATAGGTGATGTTTCAACATACAAGGCCACCTTGCTAACTGAAGTATTTTAGCAACTCCACGGCTCTCCGTTGTTCTTCAGATATAGCACAGAGGACCTAAGGCTCCAATGTAAATATTGTTTATGAGGAATATGTGGAAAGCTCAGTGTTAGCCTCTCTTTTGGAGGAAGGCAGGGCTAATTATCCTGTAGCCTATGGTTATGGAGTGTGCTGTGAACACTTCCTGGTCCAGGGAATTTGCCTATGATCTTCTATAGAGAGTGCTGTGGAAGGTAACTTGCCAGTACTTTTACAGAAGCCATCCAGTGTAGAACTGGGGAGTGGAGTTGTCATTTTAAACAGTAAAAGCAGCCATACCTTAGATGGGTAAGACGATGTTTGTGTTACCTGGCTTTTGTATTAGTTTTCCATGTAGCAAGACAATTTGAACAACTTCAGTTAGGTTGGATATAAAAACTTAGATGGGTTAGGCAGAAATGATCATCCAAACCCACTGCAATCCTGCCAACTTCTCTCATCAGTTTTTCTTTCAAAAAAAAGTTATTTCTAGCTATGTTGCCTTCTGCAAGGCCTATGAAACCTTGTGTAAGTGGAAAAGAAGTCATGCTTGCTCACTAATTTCAGGTGTCTGCTTTACCTGCAGGTGAACTGTGTGGTGATGCGAGGCTTCAATGAGGATGAAGTGCTGGACTTTGTGGATTTCACAAAGGATCTGCCGCTTGACGTGCGATTCATAGAATACATGCCCTTTGATGGTAAGTGATGCTTCGATGCTGCTTTGAAATTCTTCTTGGACAGAAGTGGGATGGTTGGTGGCTATTCACCCCATAGATTTGTCTGTGGAGGTTTTGGTAAGCTCTTTCAGGGAATTAGGAATTGCCTGAAGTTTTATGTTGTATCTTTTGCAGCTTATCTTCTTCCCTCGATAAGCTGTAGAAGGACTAGTTGGGGCTGGGACACCTACAGCTAAAGTGAGACATGGTGAATGTGAAGGTGGTTCTCTGCTAATTAAGAAAATAAAATCCACAGTCTAAAGTTAGGTTGGTTTTGTTAATTCTAGGCAATAAATGGAACTTCAAGAAGATGGTGAGCTACAAAGAAATGCTTGATACAATTAAACAGCGATGGCCAGAACTGGAGAAATTACCCTGTGAGACTTCCAGCACAGCCAAGGTGGGGTTGGACAGAGAAACATGTCCCCATTCCTTCCCTGCCCCAAATTCTCACAAGTTCAGCATTGATATTTGACAACCAAAGTAATAAATACCCAGTGTAGTAACTCTTAGGTTTTGGTCAAGCTGCCTTCATGAGACTTGATGCTTATTAAGTGCTAGTCATAGTCTTTACCTTTATAAATACAATGTGTTTTCTAGATGTATTTTCATTCAGATATAAAGAATGCCAGGCCTGTATCCTGTATTTACAGCTTTTGAAACTTCTGTCAGTCTGTGTTTGCACATTAACACTCCTGATGGAACAGTTGTTCAGTGAAAAAACTACTGCTTTAGATTGTACAGTGTCAAATGGGGAATTTCTAGCTCATGCTCCCTACAGGCATCACCTGTTAGTTGATAACTACAAGAGCAAGCATTTAACAAGTTTGGGAATTTCCAGAAACAGGGCAGAATAGACTGGAACGTTTGACAAAACTGATTTTACTTTTTTTTTTCTTTGATATGATCTCAGGGCTGAAGAAAATCTATGGTAAAGTAGATTTTCTGGTCTTCAGGCAAGTGGAGCTATAAAAGTTAGGAGTCTGTATTTGACTTTTGTTTTTTCTCCTCTGCATTTCTTTAGAGTTACAAGGTGCCACATTTCCAGGGACAAATCAGCTTTATCACGTCCATGTCAGAGCACTTCTGTGGATCCTGCAATCGGCTGAGGATAACAGCAGATGGGAACCTAAAGGTTGGTAGTGAAACAGGATTCTCTTCGATTTCATGCAGTGAAAATAGTGTTAAAATTCATCCCCTTAAAGTAGCTGGGATGTAAAGATGCATAATTATTACCAGCTAGCTCCTGTTTATTTGTTCTGTATGTATTCTTGTTCCATCTTGTCAGGCTGTTAGGAAGATGTTACCTCATCTTTTTTTTGGTTTCTCTGTTTTGCTACCATAGTTAACTTCAGTTGTAAAACATGGTTGCAAGGCCAGTAAATATAAATATTTATTCTAATCTTTGATTCAAAATCATCTTAAACATGTGACAAGCAGATGATTTCCCATTAAAAAAGGGTCTAAGCAGCTGTGAGGGCTTGGCTTTTGCATTCCACAAGGATCCTGTGTTGTTTCCCAAACAACTTGTAACTCTTCTCCTTCAAGAGCAGCCTGTACATTTGCTCAATGACTGTAGAACAAGGAGGAATAACCATTTCCTGCCACGTTGAACCTGGCAGTTTCTGGGGGAAAATTAAAGTTTTCAATTAAAAATTGGCACTTAGGCATTGTCACCTGATATTGACAACAGCTGTGCTGCTGCCTAATGTCAGATGGTCAAGGCAGCCTGAAGGCCCAGTGAGCTTAGGCTGCATAAACATCCCAGGCTGTCTGCGTGTACATGAGGAGAGATAAAGAAAACAATCTCCATAAATGTTCCCTTCAGTAGGGTAGGCATCCTCAAAGCTCTTCATTCTATGGTTAGTACAAAATATTTGTAAAAGTAATTTATTTTATTCTTTCTCATTTCTCCTCTTCTGCTTCCCTGGGTTGGCTGCAGGTGTGCCTTTTTGGGAATTCAGAAGTGTCCTTGAGAGATCACCTACGGTCGGGTGCCTCAGAGGAACAGTTGATTCAAATCATTGGAGCAGCAGTGGGCAGAAAAAAGAAACAGCATGCTGGTATGTTTGTTGTACTTGAGGAATAACAGCAGTGATAGGGAAAACAGTGTCCTGGTACTTGTAACCTTCCATTAGGGTTAGAACCCAGACTGTCTGAAAGACTTTCAGACTGACTTTTGTTCTCAAACAGATGCGAACACCACTGCTCACACAACAACAAAGTAGTTGCACCGGATCCCTTTCTTTTTAAATTAGTTTGCTTTAAAAGAAGTACTAAGACTAAATGGAGCTCTCAGTCCAAGTACTGCATTAACATGTTTCTAGAAGTGACAGATCTCTTTTTCACTGTGCAGGAATTTGTGGGTACTCATCTAGTACTCTGCATAAGGTCATGACACAAGGTCCATGATGATGCAGTCACATCCTCAGGCTGTGTTAGTCTTTTCTGAATTTATATTGATATAAACATTCACATCTGAACCTAACTGTATTTTTGTAGTCTGGCTCCAGCTGGGAATGCTGAATTCTTGTACATGAACTGGCTTTATGGTCATGGATTAGTCCCCTATACACTAAAAATACGCTTTGGCCCTTTTGTTTTCTTGCAGATTCTGACAGATTAATAAGAGTAGGTTTTTCCCTTTTTTCCTAATGTGTGAAACAAATTTAAAGGTAGCTTTTACTAAGCTTTTAAATCTAAGCATAGACTAATTTGCAAAGTACATTGGTCTGACCCAGATAAAATAGTGCCTTGTAAAGTTAAGGGAAGGGGTGGAGAGATCGGTTCCTTTATTTGTAGACCATTTATTTATGAATTCTGGTTTGGGAAAGCAGGGGGTGGATGGGGTAGTCTACTAAAGGCATTTTGCCATCAGCAGCATTTACCTGACATTGTCTGTCTTCTCCCAATTTGTGTTAATCTCAGTATTGTCACTGGGGCTTTCTGTGATTTAGCTTCTTTGAACTGGAACACTTACTAACAGCTTATCTATAGAACTAGAACAGTCAAATACCATTGTTAGAGACAAGATAGTCTCAAATTGATTGAATTCTGTAGTAGGTAGACTGTAATTGACATTATGACAAGCTTTCTGGGAAAGGGTTCTGCAGTATGATAGACCCATAGCAGCTGGATGCCTGGAGACTGAGGCAGCTATAGTTGTAAATAATACCCCACTGGATTCCCCCTCCTCCAGTTCCCTTGGTCTTTACTGAGCTTTGTTTTTCCTAGCATGCAGGTTGCACTAAGAGCAGAAAACTAAATATATAAACCAGATGTATAACTTAAAGCCTAAAAAGCCGGGATTTTTATGTGTTCCTTATTTTATTTCTAGGCATGTTTAACATTTCCCAGATGAAAAACCGGCCAATGGTCCTGATTGGTGGGTGACAAATCAGTACGTAAAAAACATAAAATGATTTTGTTTGGTTTCTGTCTTTGGGGGAGCAGAGTAGATTGGGCTTAAGTCTAGCTTGTGGTTCTGCCTTAGGTTTAGGCAAGAAATGGGCTTCTTAATTAACCAGTTATATTTAACATGCTGAAGTGGAAGAGGAGCAAAGGTTTAATGTCCCTACCAAGCCTTACCCAGTTTTCCAGTTGACAGCCCTGGTTATGTTTTCTCTAATTATGACAGTTCATTACATTTTCCAAAGGGATAATCAACTTCCCGACATTATTTCCTATCAGCTTAAGAAGAACAGTATAGTTATTTATAAGACAGTTTGGGGTGAATTTTAACCATATTGCCATATAAATATAAAGGATGCAGAATGGAGTTTTATCCATATATTAAGAAATTCAACTTTCTTTGTAATATATCTATAGAGCCAGCAAGCTGAAAGAAATGCAAGTGTTCCTACCACACTACTACTTCAGAAACTGAGATGTGGGGCTTTGTTCTTTTGAAATTGCCTCTTATTGCTGCAAAGTCTCAGAACATAACCACAAAAGACCTATGAACCAAGAGCCTTTCCTTTCATTCTAGTGTCTGTTGAAGCTGTTTGCTAACTCTCCATTCTGCCTGAAGCTCTGTTCATGAGTGATGTAGCACTGCTGGGGTTCTCTTACTGATTTTTAACATCTCCTTCAGCGTGATTTTACCTCCTCCATACCTGTGTTTCCCTGTTCTGTAAGATAGCTATCTTTCCAAAGACCTTAAAAAATGGTTACAAGAGTTAGCTTTGTGAGATTAATTGCAAGATGTTTTGTTGTTTTTTATCAACAATGTGTGGAAAAAAAACCAAAACGAGGATGAAAGACATGAGCATTGTTTCAAATCCAAACTTTCATCCTCACATTGATATTTTGGAGCAGCTTAGCTGCTGGGCAGGTTTTAAAACACAGGTTTTAAATCAGGTACCCTTGGGGAGGGGAACATGCATTAATTTCCAGGTCTTTGCAACAGGTGATATAGTAACAACTACTCTATTTTTAAACCAAGCCACTAGGGCTTGTACTTTGTTGCCTTTATTAGGAAATAGGATCCACAGAGGTCTTTAACATAGGTCTTCACTGGGAATGTTTTTCACTTGCTGCCCCACTTTAAAGGGCCATCATTTTCCATGTTGACTGGTGCAAAACTGTCTTTGAGTTTACTTTTGCTCTCTTGTATTTGGCCACTGCTACATTGTGTTCCAGGAAAAGGGTAAGGAGGACCCTTTGTTTAAAGTGTGTATTGACTTGCTGCATGAGGAAAAAATTTCGTTGGTTTTTTTTTTTAAGATGAAAAATACTACAATAAACTCTTGACAGCTCACTGGGACCTACATAATTTTTCAAGTTGCCTTTGAAAGAATTCCCACACTCCAAAGTTAGCATTCATAACAATGTTTGGATGTCTAAGATCAGATCAATCCAATTTCCTTTTGAAAAGTGCTTTAACATTGTCTGACATGCGGTGAAAGAGGCAGCCTGTCCAGGTCTTCCTCCTTCAGCTGTTCCATCTCCCTTTGAGACTGACTGCTGGCAGTCACCGCATCAATGGAGAGACTGGAGATGAGTGGAGAGTATCCCACTGTGACTCATGGGGAATCATTAGGAGATTTCCTAATTGTGTTTTGAATTACTTACAAACTTCAAATAATGCTGGCGTGCAAGCATTCAGTAGGGGAGTGTGTGTATGGAATTAATTTAATGAAATTTAATGAATGCTGTGGAAATCACTAATTGGTTTTCCTAGACCTAGTAAGCCAAACCTGGTGTATTCCCTGCACTGCTGTTGTCCAATCCCTTGCTACATGGTTTGTATCTTATTTCCCTTAATCAAAATATTCCTTTTGGCAGGTTCTTCTTCTTCTGGGTTCACTTCACTTATGGGAATTTCCTCATTAATTTAAGTATCTCCTGCCTTCTTTTCTCCCCCTGAGATTGTGCTAGTTGGAAGCTGACACAATTAAACTTGAGGTGCAGTAATAGGATATAAGGAGATGGAATTTGTCAGATGGTTTCAATATATGGTGCAGTAGAAAATTATTATCTTTTTTTTTTTCTGTAGGCATGTGAGCAATTTGGGTGCAAATAGAGATGACTAGGTACAACTTCAAGAAGTGTAGATTTTTCAGAAAAGCAAAGATGCTTTGCACTCATGACTGTCTCTTGCTGCCTGTTTACTTCCCACTCTCCTTGAGCAAACTTTTCTCCCTGGTCCCACCCACATGTGTTTACCCTGTGGAAGGAAGTACTTGTCTGCCTTTGCAGCCTGGCTTCTCCTGAAAACAAGATACTTCTACAGGGGTTTAGCTTCAGCTTTAAAGCTAATCAAGGAATCCAGAAGAACAGAGTACTTCGAGTTCCTGAATTTTAAAAGGAATACTCATATTAGGCCCCACTATGAAAAGAGAGAGCAAGAGAAGAGGAATAAGAAAAATAATTTTCTGTGCTCTTCTAAAGCACAGCAATGTTGCACTCAATACATTTATGTCCATTTAATCCCATTCCTCTGAGGTAGACACATGCCTTCAAATTTGCAGGAATCTTAATCTTAGTGGATAGGCCATCAGCTGTAGATGAAAAAAGGCCTTTGCCTGAATTTAGGTTATTGCAGTGATTAAAGTCATGAAATCTATGGTTGATTTAATCTTCAGGAATGGGTACTTCTATACTAATGTTTTAGCAGAGGCTAGGACTAACAAGGAAGAGTTTGGTGGGTTTGTTTTTAAAAAAAAGAGGGAGAAGCACAAGGAGACCTCTGTCCACACTGTGTCTGTTATTGTCATGTGGACAGTCTCTGGGCAGCAGAGGTAGCTCACAATGTGCAGAGGGGCAGGAAGCTGCTTTGATGCACCCGTGGACAGGCTGAACAGGGAGTTCTTGAATACCAGAGCTACCAAAGGAGGTTATTGAACACAACCAAATTCCGCATTTCTCAGAGCAGAAAGAGGAGGAGCTTCAGAAAAAGAGGAACACGCATATCAATGGTGCTGTTAAACCAGGGCTTAGCCACTTACCTCTATACTGCTTTCTTTACTTACAAAACATTTTATTCACATTTATGTGAAAGAGACTCCTTCTGTCTTCACACTTGGCATTTAGCCTAGCACAAATGCCAAAACCAAAGGATTAAATGGTGAAAAGGGGCAGGAGGGCCTACTACCTCTCTGCCAGCTGGGAGCTCTGCCAGCTCAACTTGGAACATGCTTCTGAGTAGATTTAAGATCTATCTGTCAGTGAGGGGACTGTGGTTTTTCCAATGCTTAAACTTCAGCTGTCATTAACGTGTTAAGAGCTGGCAATAATATGAGAGGTTCCCATCACCCTCTGAGCTTGTAGACAGTGCAGTTGCAGTGCTTCTGGTCCCTGCTGTCCTCAAGTGCTGGCATGACCCTTCCCTGCAGAAGGAGATGAAAGGAGGAAGTGCAGCCGCCTGTGCTGGGAGGGAGGTGTTTGGATAGGCAGAGTTGAGAATCTGACTGTAAGAATTTCCTATTAACCCTGCCAAGCTTTTGAAAGAAGGCTGGTGCTGGTATGGTCCCAAATGGATGCTGAGATGCTGTGACTCACTTTTCTTCAGAACTGATGCTCCTATAAGCTTTCTTGGCTGCTGTCTCTCAAAACGTGTTGATGCTTTTAGAAAGTAAGTTGTTTCTTTCTGTCAGGGAGCTTGAAATGAGTGTTCTGACTCTTGAGGTTTGTAATAGCAAACAAGGAAACACAAGGAACTGAGGAGAGAGAAGAGAAGAGAAAGAGCTTGAGCAAAAAAATGGATATTTGCAGGCTTATTGAGGTTTTTGGAACACAGGAAGTCCCAAGCAGTGCTCTGACAGGGTTCTCAGCTGCTACAGGCAGCTTAGCTTTCCAGTTAGTAAGATGTTCTTCTCATGTTACTTTTTGGTTTTTCCCCAGAGCCTGCATTGATGTCATTCCCACTATGCGAAGATGCCCTACAGAATCCTCCAAATTCAAAACAGTGGGGCCACACATTTGGCCATTGGCTGACTTTGAGAGCAAGTTTACCCAAACAAAAGGGAAAAGCATCAATGAAAAATAAACTTACAGGACAACTTTTCCTCCCAGGATCTCACCCAGAGAAACAGTGGCATATAGCAACAGGAATTCTACAAACCCAGCTCCGAGGCTACTGTGTCTTCCAGAAGGACCCAAGCTCCACATTTGATACAAAGTGCCTTGATGCTTCTGTTGGCCCAGTTTCTGTGGACTGTCAGTTCAAAGAGGCATGTTCAGGATCTGAATTCCATACCAGGGATTCGGGATCTTGCACCAACGTACCTCGTGCCTCTGACAACTTGACTCACACTGATGAGGAAGGACGGGCCACAATGGTTGATGTTGCAGGGAAGCCAGATTCCAGAAGAACTGCTGTTGCTGGTGCTGTGGTCCTCCTGGGTGAGAAGGCATTTGAGATGGTGAGGCAAAACCAGGTGAAGAAAGGGGATGTGCTGGCAGTAGCCCAAATTGCAGGAATTCAGGGAGCCAAGCTGACCAGCCAGTTGATCCCATTGTGTCACAACATCCCCCTGTACCATGTTGAGGTGTCTCTGAGCCTGGATGAGGCCAGACATGCAGTGGTGATTCGCAGCTCCTGTCACACCTGGGGGAGGACAGGTGTGGAGATGGAGGCTCTCACAGCTGCCAGCCTGGCTGCGCTGACCGTGTACGACATGTGCAAAGCAGTCACTCATGACATCGTCATCCAAGAGCTGAAGCTGCTTAGTAAGACAGGTGGGCAGAGGGGAGACTTCTCAAGGGTCTAGATAATATCCAGATACTTCCAGCCCTCCAAGTGACCACTGCTCCTGTTCAGCCTCTTACAGAAGTCCTTTTGCTCAGCTGGTGGGCTTGGAGACCTCAGCAGGTGTGTACAGTACAGCAACGCCATGCCTCCAGCATTGCCTTACTCTGTCCGCTCACTGCTGGGTGAACAGTGGAGCTACTTACCCCTGTTGAAAACCATGTGTATTTTCTTGAGGACAGACTTCTCCACTCTACCAGTACCTCCATTTCAGTGTCCTCAGGATGAGATTGAGAAAAGATTCCTGCTTATACCACCAAGGTTTTTGGGTTTTGGGGTTTTTTTGCCTTTGTGCTGTGAAATACACTTGCTGTCATCATACCTTGCAACTGTGAGCTCTGGAAGTGAAGCAGCTGCTGAAAGTGCTGTTATTTGGCAACTATTTTTAAGTCAAGGATTAAGATTTCAGAATTATATCTGTCCATCTTTCCCCTGACCTCTTTCATTGAATTTAGAGGGTGACAATGAGAAGAACACAGCTGGGGAATCTTACCATACAGCAGAGATTATAAACATGGAACAGTCAGGGTCAAGAGGCAGCTCCCATCCCTTTGCAGTGCTACTGCTTCTCTTCATAGAATCAAAGAATCCCAGAATGGGTAAGGTTAGAAAGGACAACAGTGGGTCACCTGGTCCAGCCTCCCTGCTAAGGTTGCCAGAGCACATGGTATAGGGTTGTGTCCAGACTGGAATATCTCCTGTGAGGGAGCCTCCACAACTTCTCTGGGCAATCTATTCCAGTGCTCAGTCACCTGCAGAGTAAAGAAGTTCAGGTGGAACTTCCTGTCCATCAGTTCCTGCCCATTGCCTCTTGTCCTATTGCTCAGCACCACCAAGAAGAGGCTGGCTCCATATTCTTGGTATCTCCCTCTTAGACACTGATATATTGCAACATCAGTCGTCTCTTTTGGATGTTGAACAGGCCCAGCTCCGTCAACCTTTCCTCATAAGAGAGACACCTGCAAGTGGGAAATAATCCACATATCAGTTTCAAAAGAAAAAGAAATGGCAGCTGCCCATATTTCTGACATGAGTGCTCTGTAAAACATCATGCAGAAATGGGATTTCTGGGTTTGGAAGAATTTTTTTTCTGATCTGAAAGATATGTTTTACAATGTTAGAAGCATGTTCCAGCATTTTGACCTCAGCACTGAAATACATGGATGCCCTGTCTGCATGCTTAAGGGATTAATTTTGCCATGCACAGAAGTAAGTATTAAGCTCTCTCTGACTTTAGAAAGAGATGTCATACCAAGCCGTAGAAGACTCCAAATTTTTAACGTTACAGTGCAGCTCCTAGTAACCAGCAACCTGCATAGTCCTGACAGATAAAACAGATTTTAATACTAGCAGCCACTTGGAAAATTAAGGTAGTTGCTGTTGCCTCTGCCAGAGTTCTTTCCTGCATGTTTCTCTAATTTGCTTTTCATGAAGTCTTCTGGCTTTGGAGCACTTAAGTGTCCCCATAAATGTAGCAGTGGCCACAGTCATGTAGCATTAATTAGCTTTTTTTGGTAGTTAACTGTCCTAGATAAGAAATTACTCAACATTCTTCTTAATATTGATGGCTGCTTTTCAAATGTTAAAGTGCTCTAAACAGGGTGTTACTGGTTGCTTATGGCTAGTGTGAAGCTGCACCTGATTCAGGGTGCTCCCTCCATACGCACAGGGTTGAAGACAACTCTAGTAAGGTCAAAGACACTACAAAAAAATCATCTTAAAGCTAAGAGGTTACTGTGAGCACACCACACTGCCACGCACATCCTGCTCACTTAAGTAAGCACAGTAAAATAGGTTCTACTACAGCTCCTTCACGAATCTCATACACCAGCCACCAGCTTCCACAACAGGCACTCTTTCCATTGCAGGTGAATTGATTTGATTCTTTATTTGTCATCACTGTGAGATAAGGTAAATACAGTGACAGACATAACAGCTATAGCTGAAAGGGAAAGGAATCTGGAAAGCTTGGTGCCCAGACTCCATAAGCATTTGTACATTGATGACATGGTTTAGGAATGATATTCCCCACTTTAGTGTTCCGCCACTTGCTCACTCCCTCCCTGCGGCAGGCTGGAGTGGAGAATTGGAGGCACAGTAGGTAAAGATCAGGGTTCTGATAAGAACAATTTACTGGAATCAGCAGTGGAATAAGAAAATGAGCATCTTCAATAACAGGGAACAGGCACTTCGTGACTGCTCCCTTACTGGAAGAGACCCCTTACCTGGTCCTCATAATTACCCCCTATGCTGTTAGCTACACCCCCTCCTGGCTCCTGCAAAAATTACCCATGTCCTGGCCAGAACCAGCACAATCTGCATTCACTGTTACAGTCTTGACTCCTTGTCATTCCCAGGAGTGTAGCTAGCACTGCCATACTAAGCATCAACAATCCCACCCAGTCCTGCAAATACAAGAGACTGTGTTCATGTGTGGAACTGCTGTGGCCACAGCACAGCACACGTGTTTCTCAGCATGGAAACAAAGTGCCAGGAAAAGGAAGCACACGTGTAACCTGCTAAGGCGACTGACTGACACAAGCACTTACCTCCCCTCACCACGCAGAACACACCATGCCCTCCTGGCCTGCTCCCAGGCACTAGCTATTTTGAAAATGGAAAGGAAACTCGATGTACTCAGTAGTAATAAAATGATGCTTTAGGCATGTGATTCTTTGGCTTCTGAGAAGTTTGCTGTCATGCTGTAAAGCTCACACAAAGGACTCAGGGCCACACCAGGGACTACTGAGCACACACACGACCACCACGCACATCCCGCTACTTACGCACATTTCACTACTTCCTTGGTTTGAGAGTGGCTGGAAGTGCAGGGCAAACTGATTTTGGTGCCGTTTTATGCTCATGTTACATTATCAGGTCTTAAAACTATGCACATTTATAGGTAATGAACCAAACATGAGTCAATATTTTGCGAGAGAAAGGGGTTGAGAGCACTCTCTGTTTCTGTGGTGCTGGGTGGGCCATGGTGTAATAGATGTTGATGAACTGACTACTTTTTGGAGGCTTGCTTTTTTTGTCCACTGTATTTTTAATAAATCATAGTTGCAATGGAGTGGGGTTTGCATTACTTTGAATATCCTTTTTATTTATCTTCCTATGTTTTAATCCAAAAGCTTCTATGAATAAGTTACCTTGGGACAAGCAACAAGACAGGCTTTGCAAGCTGCATGATTAGTCAGCAATTAACAAGGGGTTAGTCATAACAACTTATTACTATAAAGAATCTATTTTTTTTACTGTTGTTGAGTGAAACTCATTTTAACCTGGCTGTTCTTAAACTGTGTAATGCTTTGGGTTTAACATCATAATTTATCATTTCTTGTCATTATCCCAGCTTCTCCCACATGCCTGTTCTGAGCCAGTGGCTGTATATAACATCACTGCATTTTGTTGCAGAACTGGGGCCTCCAGAGCTCTTCCTCCTAGTCTGAGTAACCACAACTGAAACCAAGGCTTAGGGAAGTGCCTGCGTAAAAGTCCATTCCTCCTGTATCATGAATAACCCTTAAGGGAAATTCTCCTTCTGATCCATCTGAGTTTCCAGGAAAGCTCTCTAGTCTCCTGCAGCCAAGAAGGCATCAATGATCTTAGATGTCTTTTCCAACCTAAATCATTCTAAGATTCCAAATGTTGTTAATCCTGAAATAAGCACAAAGCTGAAACAGAGTAAAGCACCAAGCCCACCACCTCCTTCTCTTGAAGGGTGCCGTAAGAGCACAAGTTGTATTTCTGTGCATGTCAATCACAACTCAAACACAAGTACAGCAGATCATGGCAACCCTCACAATACACACACAGTAGAGCTTTGGCCTGCTGGAAACTCAGTTGTCCCAGCTCATGGCCCATTTGTGTGTTTCAGTCTCTTCACTGCTAATCCAGGCTGAATCCTTTGGGGCATCTCAGCCTGGCTTTCCTTCATGCCCACATCCTTATACTAGTTACTTAATCCTCACACTGTCCTGTTAAAAACTGGATGCAGCATATAAAAGAGAAGCTGGCAGAAGCTGGTCATTAAAAATTCTTAAAGAGATTATATCAAAAGTGCAGTGCTTTCAGGAAGTGTTGGGGGAAGGAGAATGGGCCATGGGGGGAAGACACAACTTGAAATACCTCAGGGAGAGACCTCTTTTTCTGAATGGGATCTGCTCAAAACCGGATTCTAAAAGCAACAACAGCTGAGCAGTAAAAAAGAGCAATGAATTTTTTTAGCTATTCTCAGCCCTTAGTGACCTGCAGTGATTCCCTGTAAATTCCCTTTTACTCAGCTTTACGTGGGATTTGACTGAACAGAATCTGGCCCTTGGTCCTGCCCCTTCCTTGGCGCTTTGCTAGTTCTTGGCTCCCTCTGGCTGCCTCAGCAGAGTCAGGCAGGCTTGGAACAGCTGAAGAATGGCTGGTGCATCGTGTGTGCTTTGGCCAAGACAGAGCTGCTAATTAGTTAAGTGGAAACACAGTTCACTTCCCTCCGTGCACCAGAGCCTTGCTCCAAGAGCAGCTCAGCATTTCAGGGAATCTAAAATCAGAGGAATTGCTGGTTGCGGTGGGCTGACCACGTTTTCAAGTTTTTGACGTGTCAGGTAAAAGCCTCAACTTAGCTCTCAAAACCAGTGGATGTGAGGAACACTGCGAAATCATGATGATGGCAGGTGACACCCTGACGTGGTGCCAGAAAGGCACAGGATGAAGAGCTGAAGTCTTTGTCACAGGCTAGGCGTGAAGGGCTTTGGGTGAACTCAGTGCACTCTGTCATAAGAGAAGATTCTCATTTTGGGCACAGCAAGCTTAAACAGTGGGTGGCTGAGACACAAATCCGGCTGTCTTTACCTTCCCCTGTCCCTCCGTGCTGCCAGTGCCATGTTTAGAAAGCTTCCAGTTTAGCATCTCTATCTTTGTACTTACCCTGTTTGCTCCTTTGAGGAGTAAAGGGTACCCAAAATAGTAGCAATGAAGTGCAGCTGAGTGCAAGTTCATGGGACAAGATGGGACAGATGCCCTGAAACACTGCTGAGCTTTCCTCCTGCAGAGAAGCACAACAAACCAGGCATTCCTCAACTGCGTGTGCACAACCCAACTGCAATGGCACGACCATGGCCGTCAGGCAAGCTGCCTACTGCCCACGGCTCTTTGAGGTGCCGTCCACACAACACCTGCTCCATGGAACAAAAATTCACACTTCATGATTGATTAAGGTTTGCTTCCAGAGCCCCAAATTAGCAGCAGACACAATTGCTTTATCAATGACTCCATCAACAGATCGGGCATAATCTCAAATTCTGGACAGCCCGCTCAAAACCAGAAACTCTCAGTACTACTAAGCTCTTCCTGCATGAATTTAGCCTTAAAATCAAGTTCAACAGCAACACTTTCTTCTATACCCATGATACTTTGAGGGTGCACAGCTGAAAGGACGCAAGGCCAGCAAAAGCAGAGTTTGTGTTTGCAAAATCAAGGCTTTGGCTTGGCTGCAGTGGGACAGGAGGTAGAGGAGGAAGAGGAGAAGATAGCAGGAGGGCCAGGCAGCTGTAAAGTTGTGCTAATATTATGCTTGGAAGATAACACTGGCTGTCAGATACATGGCTGCTCCACAGGTAGTGCCCTAGGCCAGTTACCTGCTGGTGCAGGTTGTGGCAAAGCTCTGTCAACACCAGCAGAGCTGTGCAGTGTCACACCAGGCAGCATCTGCTGCTGAGAGGGGGGTTCAGCTGCACAGCTCTGACCTGCCACTACTGCAGCCTTAATGAACTTAGGTTTCATTATCGGGGTAATTTCAAAATTAGATAAACTCAAGGCTCCCCACTTGCACAGTTGCAGCAAGGCTGGAATTGCTGTTGTGTGAGGCAGTGCCTGCAGTTACACCACCCGTCCATCCCTCTCTCCCTCTATCCCCTCCCCAGCTGCCACCCACAGTCTCCGTGCTTCAGAGAGCTGCACTTCCCCACCCTGGGCCTGATGCTGAATGGAAATGTTTTAGCTCTGTGTGGCTTATTTGGCTTCTGCAGATCAACCCTTGGGGCCATCCTCTGCCCAGATCCAAGAAATTAGCTGAGCTGAGGGAAGGGAATAATTTCTGCTGCCCCTGAAGCCTCATCTCTTCTATTGCAGCTGGCAGCTCAAAAGGCTCCATCCTGCCAAGACTGAATCTTAATTGGGATCAGTGGAAAAGACAGGCTGCTGCCAGGGCCGCCCTGATCCTGGGCTCCTAGAGAACATGGGCAGAGCTTGCCCAGCCCCACAAGAGAAGGCCTTCACTAGGGTTTACAAAAAATAAAATTCCCTCCAGAGTATCAGTAGAAGCAGCGGGCTGAGGCCAAGAAGAGGACATGGCTTAGTTGGGTAGTTTGCAGAGGAAGAGCAGGCAGAACCACACCACATGGAAAATCTTCCTGACCCTGTAGCCTGCTGGGAAGGGAAGCCACCAGCAAAGGCTGAGGGACAGCTAGTAATCCCCAGGCCCTGCAGTGAATTCAAATACTGTAGCCATCTCTGAACAAACACACAAAACTATCACAGTCATGCCCAGAACTGCTCTTGCCAAGAGCTACAGGAAGAAGGACAAGGTAAGTTTTTCATCTTAGAAGTGAAAGACTTGAGCAAAACCTCTTCAGGCATTCCCATCTGCGCGTGGCACCAGGATGCTACATGATGCTTTTTCCAAGCCACAGCTGCTGACTTCAAGCCCACTTGCTTCAAAGACCCTGGCAGAGCTCACTCATACCTCTGTGATTAGGCACAGTCTAGCCACCCCTTTGGCTTTGTGAAGGCAACCAGAATCAACACTGCCAACTCCTAATGCACCCAAGATGGGTGCTCCTGACCCAATTTCCTTACAAGCACAGAGTCCTGTCATCTCAACACTGTCATGTCCCAGCAGCAGCAATGCACAGCAGAAGCAGAGCAGAGCAAGTAGCCATCAGCCTGGGTTATTTTTACACCATTTGTTCCACCTTGCATATTTAGGTGCATCTCCAAATCCCTACATCAGAGGAAGGCCACCGTGGCAAGTCTTGCTCAGACTGGGAGCTTTAGAAGAGCTTCCCTTGCTGACTCAGGGGAACAGAGTCATCAGCAGCTCATGCAGCAGATGCCATGTCAGAGCTGCTGGACCTGAGCAATGAAAATGGGCTCTTACTCTGGTAAAATGACTAATGGATTTTCCAGCCAGCAAACATCCTTCGAGGGACACACCCAGGACATTCAGCCATCAGCAACACGACTGCATGCAGAAGGCTCTTGGCCAGCCAGACTGGGAGGGGTATTTAAACACAAGTTTCTTGCCTTCATCTTTATAGCCTGCTATTTCTCTCCCGGGTTGCTGAGGATGCCTCAGAGCACATCCCACTGGGATGTCCCAGATGCAGCAGAGGCACAGTCAGTAACAGCCCATCACCAGTAAACCGTAGCTTTTGCAAAGCTATGCCAGAGAACTCCAGCTGAACCCCAGCAGCTGGAGGGGTTTTCATTTCCACTTCTCCAAGGCTGGTATTTCAAGGTGTTTTTATTTCTTTTTAATCAATGCACATGGCCAGCTCCAGAGGGGGCTGGATGAGGAGAGGGAGGCGGTGCAGCCACTGTTTCTGTACAAAGTATTTCCACATGCAAGTGAAACGGGGCTCAACTCGCTCGGTGCGTGTTTTGCAGTGCGATTACGGGCTGTCGTTCCGCCTCCACAAAGCTGTTATTTATTTACTTAAAGACTTGCATTCCATGGAAAAAGATGTCCCAAGATAGCACTGTGTTTCTAAAATTAAACCCAGCTGGATGGAGTGGGGAGCAAGCAAGCACTCCTGTGCTCCCACCAGCAGTGGGAACAGGGTTCCCCATGTTCCGGACTCCCCCACCCTCACTGAGCAGCAGGAGAGCCTGGCAAAATGCCTCCTGTGTCCTCAGCCACGAGGGAGGCAGCTCTCTGGGAAGTCAGACCAAGTGCCTTACTCAACAGCAGGAGTGCCACTGCTTCCCATGGCAGGGGATCAGGGTTTAAGAGCAGTGATGGCCCTTCCTGCCCCAGCAGCTCTGCGAAAGCCCACACCCTGCTGCAGGACAGCAGACACCTCACCGTGTGCCTGACACAGGTTTGAATGTGGCCAGAAGTCCTTAGAATTTGTGAGGAAGGCTGCGTTCCTGAGCCTCATCTCCTAGCTAACCTAGCCAACATTTTCATCTAGTTTGTGTATCACTGATAGCATCCTACTCACAGTAAAGCTCAATTAGCCCTCGCTGTTGTAACCTAAGTTAAGAAACCTGTTTTCACAAAAGTCATTTATAGAAGGGAAGGGGAAAACCCAAGTATTCCTCCAACTTTGTATGGCACCAGCAAGAAATCCCTCCCAGACACACAATCAGCACCTGTTCCCCTGTCCACACAAGCAAAGGGGCTGCCTCTACATCCACAAGTGGCTCTGCTCAGAAATGAGCACATCAGCTCATCGGAGCAGCTGTGCCAGAGCTGCTGCTCAGGGGCTTTACCATGGCCTGCATTTAGCCTCATCCCTCAGACAAAATGTCTCCTCATACACAGCTGAAGCTCTCCAAAGGACAGTTTGGGCACTGGTGGAGCCCCCTGCACCCATCAGGGCTGGGAGTGCCTTGGAGGCTCTTGGGAAGCAAAGCTCCAGCGATGGCAGAGGTGGCTCTGCAAGGACCATGGGAAGGAAAGTGAGGTACAGCCCCAGACTTTGATTCTCTGCACCTGAAGGGTCACACAAATGTGCGACAAGAAAAGCTGGCAAAGAAGTCTGAGCCAGACCCAGAATGGACAGGAAAAGAAACAAGGATGATGGCTGATGGGAATGGCTGAGCAACAGGGAAAATGGTGAAAACAGTGGCAAGGTCAGGGTGCCCATGCAGCTGCTGCCTCCAGACTCATGTGCCAGCTCTCCAAGGGCCTCAGGACCATGTCCTGTCCTGAGCACAGGCAGGAGCTGCTGCTCCTTCACCTATGAGCAAAGAGACAGTCCCTGCTATTACATGAAGCTTGTTTCAACCAAGGGAGAAAGGACAGTCCCACCACTACTGGCCTGGACTGTGATCCAAGAGAACCTGACCACAGGGATGTGGGCCAGACCAACATGTCACGCTCGGTAAGTCACTCAAGTTATTGTTTGCAGATGTAGACACTAACCTGGCATTCCCATTGCTCTGTGCACTCTGCAGTGAGCACCTGGAGACAGATTTCCAAGCCTGAGTGCTCCTCATGCCTGATGAGCAATTGGAGAAAATGATGTTTGCTACCAGATCGACAAGTCTGTTTTTAGCAGATGGGCTTTTGTCCCTTGTTTTCTCCTAAATATTAAAGGAAGATTTCTCCTTGCTGCCTCCCAAGAGAAAACGTTCACATGTGTTGGTGGCAGCCCAGCCCCTGTTCTAATGAGAGTGAGAGGTGCAGACTTTCAGGGTTCATTGCAGAGCTGAGGGAAAGGGTGATGAGGAGTAAGAAGAGAAGGGAGCCAACCACCAGAGAAGATCTCAGGAAAGAGCCTGCCTCTCTCAAAGCTCAGCTATTTCTGTGACTATGCCCATTTTCCCATAATTATACTGGTTCTGCTTTGCACAGTACTAAGTCAGGTCTACTGATCCCTGTCCAAACTCCTGCTGCCTTCCTGTTTGTATTAGGGCGCCAGCATGGGTTAAAAATTAGAGAGTAAGATTGCCTCAGTATCTGATTTATCCCCTTTCTTCCTTCCATCTCTATTTGGGATGTGCTGGTCAGCATCCCCCAGGGAGAGGATTAATCAGGAACAGACAGAGAGCTGGCAGCTGCCTGACAAGGACAAGATCGCAGCTATGGGACAAGCTGCAATTTGGAATCTCTTGCTTTGACCCTGGTACAAGTCCAAGACATGCTTGCTGATGCATCCCAGCACTGACACCCCAGGAGTTGGCACAAGATCAGCACCCCCAAGGCCACAACTAGCTCTGGTCCCGATGTCACATTGCCTCAGTGCTGGAGATGCTTCTGCAGTGAAAGGCTGCCCGTCCCCGTGACTCCAGAGGCAGCTCCAGCTCTCCAGCTGTGGAAAGGGCCTCCTCTCCACTTACAGAGAAGCTCTCCTTTCAGGCACCAGAACAAGGGAAGATGTTACTGCCATTCCAAAAGGGCAAAACAACATCTTTAACATTTGGTCCCTGGATGAACAACAGCTGCACCACAAGGAGGACAATGGGAAGGTAGGACACACCATCTGATCTGCCTGGCGACTCCTGCCCCATGCGAAGCCAACCTGAGTGCAGAGCAACAGCATTTGTGCCAGAGTCAGTCCTCTGCCAGGGGCTTCACCTGGAGCCTGAGGTGCTCAAGCTCCTGCAGCTGTTAATACCACAGAGAAAGGGCAGCAGATCCTCCCAAGGTGGGCAAGCAAAGGGTCATGGCAACAGAAAGAACTTGTGAGGGCACGAGAGAGGCGAACAGTGCCCAGATGTTGAAGGAAATCAGGAGAAGAAGCAAGGGATACTTTACAGCAGAATGGAGCATGGCTCTGAAGAGTTATTTTACTGCTTGGGAGCTCAAAAGGAAAGAAAACACTGGATTGGACAACCCTGGGAAAAATCTCCACTTTGGGGTTAACCAGCTTCTTCTACAAAGTAAGAGCAGATCCAGACTGGTTCAGGGGCACAAACACAGTCTCTGTTACCCAAGGAAACTCTTGCCCAGTCATAACACCTTACTGTGAACCCAAGGGTAGGTAAGCACTGGGCTGATTCATACTTCTGCCCCTGAAAGCACCTTGTGACTATGCAGGGGCTAAGATGACAGTTCCCATCACCCCCAAAGGCCATCATACCCAGACAGCACTCAGCCAGGCACAGCCTGACCACAGGAATATGCAATGAGATGCTGTAGAACACCATTTCTTACCTCTCAAATCCAGAGACCATCTAACCTTCTGGGGGGGGGGGGAATCCTGTTCTTTTACAGTATTGCCACAATGCCATAACCAAATGAAAAATAGCTTAAACCTAAAGTAGATGGACATTCATTTTCCTCCTATTTTGTTTGCTTCCTTTTGTGGGCAACAGAGCACACACAAGCTTTTGACCTTTTTTTTCGTTCCTCAGCCACTGTGCACAGAGCACCTTCTGATACCTTTACAGACCACTGGCTTTCCAGGAATCACCTCTGGCAAAACAGTGGCAGAGTTTGACAATCAGAGTATGAGCCATGGATTCACCAGAGGCAAGTTCTCAGTAGTCTCTCATGGGGCATCCAGGTCAATTCTTACAGCACTCGTGATATTTTAGGGGATGATAAAACTCAAGCTTTGCCCCTGCAGACCTACTGGTAAGGGAGAGTCTTTACTTACAAACAGACTAATAACCAGTATTTGTCAGATTTCTTGAGACAAGCACAGTTCCCACCCCCACCGGTCTTTTAAAACCTCCACAAGGAATGTGGAAAGACAGGTACCCCCCTCCCTCCTCTCCACAGGGGCAGGGAGCAACACTGCACACCCACCTCCCTGTCTGCCCTATGGGAAGGGGTGTCCAGGGCTGATGTGAGCCCTGATCCCCAGGTCCCTGCAGCCTCTGCATGACTGTTGTGCTTTCCTTGGTTATCAGCTGCCTCAGTCCTTGCTGGAGCTGCTCTGAATAGCCCTTCCATGAAGAGAGAGTGTGGCAAAGGTCTTGCTATAACACAACAGACCCAACCACTACTGGTCACAAACACTTCCAGCCAACAAAAGCCTTTTTCCACATCTCACAGCAATAAATTATGAAAGTTTTTTCCCAGATTACAGAATATTCTGGTTTGAAAGGGACCCACAAGGATCATCAAGCCCCACTCTTAAGTGAATGGCCTGTACAGGCATTGAACTCACAGTCTTGGTGTTACCAGCACCATGCTCTGACCAACTGAGCTAATCTTCCCTCCCTCCCATTTTCTGATTTTTTTTTGGTTAATGTAATTAGAGACATGTTCTCCTTCCATGAGCACTGCAAGAAATTGGCTCAACACAACTGTGCCCTACATCTAAAACAAGGTGGGCAAAGAACAATTCCTGGATTCCCACATTAAACTATTCACAGCATTTCAGACCCTTCTGGACCCCTGGGGTTCAATGTTGTCACATGGCAGGAAATATGCAGCAGCTCACCCAAGGCAAACCTCTATCTCATTGCAAACCCTGATGAGTCTGGGGTGGAGAGAATTAGGGGGAAAATGGCAAAAAAGGCAAAAAGGAGGGGGGAAAAAAAGGCAAAAGGGATTAAAAAACAGTAAATGGGGGAAAAGACAGAAAGGGAAAAAAGGCCTTACCTCCTGGTGAGTCTAAGCAAAGTAGAGATAAATAGCAACTATGCCTCAGAGAAAACAGCAAGAAGCCCATTAACTACAGGAACATCAAACAAACAAAATCTATCACAACAATGTTAAAAACCAAAACTTTTGGGCTTCGAGAGGGGAAAAAACCTCAAACTTTCATTATTTTATTTCCTAGTGGTAGAAATCTAGGGCCAAGCAGATTTCTCCCAGAAAGCTCCATGTCCACTATGGCAGAGATAAATGCCACCTTTGTTTAACAGAAGGCAAAAGTTAAAGAAAGAAAAAACCAATAAATTATAGACTCAGCCCTTCCCAGCAAGAGCAGAGAGCTTCCCTTATGCTCCTCTTCACTCCCAGTCATTCAGGGCAGCTAAACCCCAACCCTAGTTTTGCTCAGAAAAATCCATGAGGCACTTACTTTGCTTCTGTGCAGCGATGACAAGAACAAGGAGGTCCATGATCATGGGAAAGGTGTCAACCAGGAAGATGGAAGGAGGCTTCTGTGATGGACCCATGTTGTAGGGCAGATCATCAGCTTCTCACTGTGTGCTCCAACCCCAAACAAAATATTAAAGAAAAGTCTTCTTTGAATCCAGGCAGGATGTCCATCTTGTTCAAAGCAGGTAATTCAGATGCCACTGGGTTTCACTTCTAACAAGAGGAAAAGCAATGGTTTGATTCCCTCTACCAAACCCCAGCTCTCAGGGAAAAGAATTCAGGGAGGTCCTTGCATTTTCATCCTGCCTCTACTGCTCACACAATACAGCTATTTCAGAAACATCCCTTTGCCTCTGCCCTTGCATCTGTGCAGCAAGAACCTAAAAGTCAGAATTTTAGCAAAATGTGAACCAAATAGATCAAAACAGAGAAACTGAGAGCCTTTCTAACAACTAAAAGCCAAGAACCTTCCCACAGAGCACTCAGACTCTCATTTGCTGCCTGTTGATCCTCAGCCTGTGCAAAAAATTACACCCTGATTACTTTTACTCATTTCCACAATTCTTCCCACCTGAGAGCCAGAGCCAACAGCTGAGGCTTTGGGGTCCCTTGGAACTTCGGTGCTGCAGGAATGTGCTGCACAGCCAGCAAGGCTCCCACTGGAAGCTAGGCATGAATTTCTCAGGAGCTCAAGGTTAAAGCACTGCCTTTTGATGGGTTGAAAATGAGCATGAAATATTGTGGCTTAAGGATAATTTTGTCCGAGGGCTCTTTCCATTAACAGAAAGGGGGAGATCCATGTATAAATGAAACAGCTGTACCTATTGCACCTATGGTGAAGACAAGCTCCTGCCCCTGAGCTCCAAGGAATTATTCAGCACATCCTCCAATTCAGCCACAAATCAGCCCTAGCCCTTGTGTGCATCTTGCTCACCCCACTGATCTGTGTTTAACTTCTCTCCGGACTCCACACCCTGCTTTTCTGAAGTCTTCACTCCTGATGTTGGCCTTCCTGGTTTCTTTTCAGCTGCCCTTATTTAACTCTGGATTCCTTGGCAGCAATGCTCTCCTGCCCAGTCCTCCTCTGAGTTGACACTCTTGCTGTCAGGATGTTGCTCAGTTACGTAAGCGAGCTTAGGGCCAGCGCTGCCGCCCTGCACTCCCTTCCTCGCTTGGGATAGTCATGTCCAGACAAGGATTATGAACTCCTAGATATCAGGACCATCTCACTTTTTTCTTTTTCTTTAAGTGAACTCCTGCGTACCCTTGCATGTTGTTCTAAAAGAGGAACAAGAGAGAGTTTTTTAAGAGGACCCTTGGATATGGTAACCTGCTGGGTACCCTCCATGATCAGCTCTTCACCATTGCACAGCGTGGGGAGGATGTGCTCATGTTTCACGGTGTTGCTTGTTCCCCCAGAACAACCTGTGTAGTTTCTCACCAGCTCTACAGTGACTGTGTCACCTAAAGAGCTGCATGCTCTCGACCAAAAACCCAGATCTTAACAAAAAACTGCACCCAGACCCCAACTTGCCTATCAGACTTTGCAGCAAAATGCACAGAAAACGAAACTACAAAAAAATGTACGGAGACGCAGTGGGGGCAATATATCTTTAATTTTTTTTTGCTTTTGTTTTTTAGTATTACAGTATATTCTTATAAAAAGATACAGATAAAAAGGACACTACAGGATTTGTACATTTAATTCACTTATAGTCTTAAACTGACTAAGAAATGAGGATAGGCCAAGGCATTACAGCAGCACACAACCTCCCACTTCAGTAAGCAGCACTGTACTTTCTAGCTTGGCAGGCAGGGCCACCTCCCAAAGTGACCTGCGAGTTTCAAGCTGAGCAGGCTTGCAGGGGAGCAGAATGACTGCAGGTGGGGATGGCTTGGAAGGGAGGTGTTGAGCACAGAGCGGCTCAAGTACTGAACATTCCCTCACAATTCTAAAAACTGCAAAGAGCTTTGAAGAGCCTGTTTGAAGGTGAGCAGGAAGGGGGCAAATGGCTCGTCAGAGAGGCTTTTCTAGATCACTTGACTCAGAGCTCCTAGCAGCGGAGGCTGAAAGGACCAAGCCCTACATGAGCTGTGTAGAACAAACTGTCTAAAGAAGGGTTTTAATCCAAATCCTACTTTGAATTATGCTGATGTAAAACCAGAGCAACTTGAACTGGTTACTGTGGATCAATTCTACATTACAACCCATAACAGAAGACTCCAGTTTGGAACCATCCAGACTCTTTCATGAAATGAATGGCCAAAACACCATGCTAGACTCATGGCATCCTTCTCAGCAGGCACAGTGAGGAACTCTGGCCAACTTCAGGGAATACTGGTCATCAGAACTACTACTTAGATTAGTAGATAGCTTTTTTTTATATATTATGTAAATAAATATATAAATTCTATATTTCAGTTGGCCAAACTGTATTATCCAGGTTGGCCCCTTCTACCTTTATAAGAGAAACTAGGGTGGCCAATGGAGACTACCCGTTTGGATGGCAGGCAATGAGAAATCTCCTGTGTCAAGTACAGAAGCCAAGGAGCCATGGCCAAACACCTGGTGATTGCCAGGGACTCCATGGGTAACAAACTGACCAGTGGAAAGATTTTGCTTGCCTGGGGTAATATGGAGAGGTGGGATGGAGGAGGAAAGAAGGAAAGTAGATTAAATCTTTCTTTGGCCATGGAGATAGGAAGGAATATTAGCTCTGAGGAAGGAGAACTGTTCCAGTTTGTCTCACTAGTGTGTTAACTCTGGTGAGAAGTTAAGGGCATGAAGCACTTTTGGCCATCTAGCCAAGCTTCTCTGGCATTATGGATAGAATTTGTGTGGAAGGGTGAAGTTTGAGCGAGCAACTGTGCACCTTAACTCTTCTCAAACTCCTCACTGTGACTCACGATGAAAAACAAATACCTTTTGTAGAAAGCATTCTAAAACAACCAACCTCCATCAGTTCACCACAAGCTTTAAAATGAGTGCTTTCCCAGAACCAGGATCACCAGAGGCAGAGTAATTATGACAAAAGCCAAAAGGTTTTTTTTCTTCCCTCTCTTCCCACACCAAGACTTCTCACCTGCATCCCCTGGCCTGGCTCAGCTGGCACAGGAGCCAAGCCAGCTGTCCAGCCGGTGTAATGCCCTGGCACGGTCTCAATAGTCTTTGCTGTAATGCAGTGTATACATACAAACATAGCAAACTAAAATAAGGCAAAATAAATAGAGGTGTCAGATTTACAGGTTCCCCTTAGAGATTCCTAAAACCTTTTTTTAAAAAATCATTTAACCCCCAAACAAACAGACAAACAAAACCCAAAACAACCAACCTAGAAACGAAACTGCATGTATCATGTACATCATCTACTGTACAACGGATCTCCTTTCCCCTCTTGGAAACTCCTGACACAAGCTTCTCCCGTGCAACCCAGCTCAAAGTGTGATCTTTCCTAAAGAAGAGGAAAGATTTAGCCAGTGGGGCTGATCATTATGGAAACACCTGCCCCACAGTCTCCCACCAGGATCCTTTACAATTCCTTTCCCTTCCTCAGACATTGTGAACACATTACAGAAATGCTTCTGAAGGACATCCAGGTCGTTTCCATAGTGAGGAAGTCTCTCAGCCCTGAACAATAGTCCTACTTTTGCTCTCGTAGGGAACTGCTGCCTGGACAATGGCTGTGCTACAGAACACGGAAGGGTCTCGCTGCCCTGAAGTCACTTTACCTTGCAGCATTTTTAGAGACATGGTTGACTGAGAAGAGTGACTCCGTTCAAAGCAAGTGGAAGGGGGACGGAGTCTTCTGCAGTCTTTTCTGGGATCATCCTAATGCAACCTACGTAGCAACAATGCAGAGACAAAGAGGTGAGTGAGCACTAGACCTCTAGGGACAAATTCTGGAGAGTATTGAGAGAGAAAGTACCTCTTCTAGGTGTGAGGAACATCATCATGAAGTTAGCAATTACTGTATTTCTGCGGGAAGCAGAACAAGCCCTCAATGATGCCCTTCTTTCTCACATCTCCTTCTTCTCCACTTACTTCCGAAGACAGAGTGACTTCTCTTAAAATGCTGCTGCTACGCACAGGTGCAAGAACAACAGCAGACCCTAGCTCTTCTCCAGCTTCTCCAGTGATGTTAGACCCCAAACTGCTTCCTAAACCTACTCAGGAATAAGATTTTCCTTTCTCCTTCAGCACCTGGCAACTCAACCACAACTGCTGAAGAAAAAGAGAGTATTAGATGCATTCATAGTATCCAAGAGATGAGAAACATGGACAAATTTGGCTTCAGCAAGAATCTGATGCCAGGCCCTACAGCAGAGACAACTTTTTCCTTATCTTCTGTGTGGGTAACCTCATCTCATACAGTAGATAAGTTAATGGGCCTCTCTGCTTGTCACCACTTGTATGAAAACACCGCTTGCCTGAGCGTGAAACTGAGCTTTTCCAAAACCTTCTTTATGAACTTTCACCATGGAGTCAAGAGCCAGGGGGACTGTCCAGCACACTGAATGAAGCTTTTGGCCACCATCACTGATTTAAAACAGGAGGAGCCTGGGGCACTGGAGTGCTGAGAAAGTTGGGCTGCATTGAATCAGGGCATGACTCTGAGCTTTCTGTCCATCCCCTTAAGGATCCCACAGCTGATTTACAGGAGTTGCACAATCTCTCATCATTAATGTATGAGTCAAAGAGGTGGCAAAACTATAGCAGCTTTCTTTGACTCTCAGTGTGGCTGGAGTGTTGTCGCGTACCATCATACAGGATCTCTTTAAACCAGGGCTGAACTGTGTACACAAAGGGAAAGAGGACTTATCACTCTCTCTGCTTTTGCTACATTTGTGGCCTGGCAAAGTGACTTCAGTTTCAGAAAGCACAGCACAAACCTGGTTTGACAAATACCGGGGCAGGGGAAATGCTGTATTTATATTCAAAGGGTTTGCCCTGAGGTGTTTCTTCTCTGACAGCTGCCACACTGACAGTCTGCCTTATCAAACAAGTACCTGGGGAGCAAGCAAGCAGCTGTACTTGCACGTCATCTTGCATCAGGACTGACCTTGGCACTACACCTGAAGTTCTGGGTGAGTCCTAAACCCAGGAAGAACAAAGAGGGAGGAAAAAAACCCTACAATGTTCTAATCCCTAAAAGCATAATCTTTGGAATTCAGGGATTATTCAAATCTAAACTCAGCTGTATACCAATTTGGCACATATTACCACCTCTCATATGGCTTACACGGCATAGGTTACATGGCATGCTTTAAAACAAGACAAACAAAAGGGCTGGGATATATAGCAAGTCTACTTCAGGGAGCAGCAAGGAGCTTGTTAATATAATTTACAAGAGACATTTCTAAAAATCCTTTTGTAATTTAAAATAAAAATGCTTAAAAAAGTGAGATTTTTTCTTAAACTTTCAAAAACCTTTATGAAATAGTCTTTCTTCTACAAGGTGCTTGTGTCCACTGCAATAGGCATTGCTGTTAATAGCTAATCCCAGAAGGGGAGTGGGATAGTAAGGGAGGAGAATGCACCCAGCTCTTGTAAGATACCAGCTCTTTACGATGAGTATTATACAGAGGCACGGCAGTCTGGAATGTCCTAAATAGGGAAATTCTGGGGTGGGAGACTCAAAATTCAGTAAACAATGAAACATCAGAGTTTAACAATTATGACTTTTTTGCTTCTCTCCATAGTTTACATAATTATTTAACTCTCAAAGTGTTCAGAAAACCACCACAGTTTGCTTCTCCAATATTGTAGTAATACTGATCAGGCAGCGTGCATTGCAGAGGAAGTTCTGTTCTGCAGACTCAGTGCAGAGCCTGAGGTTAAGTGACATTCAGAGAAAAATCAAACCAAATGATTAAAGTGACAAATAGAGCTTTTTTCACTTCCCTGGGATTCCTTGACATTTTCTGCTGTTGACTAATGCAGCAATTTGTAGATGGTGGGTCCCTCTTGTCAAATGTTCTCTCTTTTCTTCCCGTCTAGGAGGAAGAATCCATCACCATTCTTTCTTTTCCTCTTTTTCTTCTCCAGGAAAGATAATAAAAAAAGAAGACAGGTTTGGAAAAAAAAGGTAAAAAAAAAAGGCCATGACAGCCCACACAAATCCAATTCCTTTCCTAGAACCATGAAGACACATGGAATTCAAGCCTCTTCTTGGGTTGTTTGCTTTTCTGCTTATATATTTCATTCATGTAACTCAACTACAAATTTATTTGTTTCTTCTGAATTAACCCAACTCCAAAGCCTGCTTGGTTTACACAATTCTGTGTCCTCCTCCAAAAACTCTTGGTTTTAATTATGGGGCTCTCCCTTGGTTCATCCCAAGTGATTCCTTCAAAGTGAAAAAGTCTACGTGCTCCAAGGCTCTCCTCTGACACCATTCATGTCTTATTCAGTGATGTGGTTCCCCTTGGCAGGAGTGGGGTGTGTGCAGTGGAGCTCAGGCTGTTAGACAGAAAGACCAGTTCGTGCCAACAGCAATCACAGCTAGCATCAAGTGGAAAAGAAATCTCACTTCTGGCAGGCAGTGAACCTGTTTGCTGTTTGCTACTGGAGACCTGCAGATGATACTAGGGAGCTCCCAATTTCCAATCTTGCACAAACAGATAAGAAATTTTCCACTAATTCCTCCCAGCCTCCAGAAATGGCAACAGGCTCTACAGTCATCTACTTGTAATCCCAACCTGGCAGTGGCTTAGTTTTCTAAAGGAAAGCCAGAGTTTCTTTCCAGGAAGATGCATTTCATAGCTTTGAGACTCAACCACCAAGAAATTCCAGAAAACTCCTTCTAGCAAAGCAGAATCCAACAGACATTTTCAAATTATTGTATGTTGATCCTGATTCTTGAATTTCATTTTGTTACAGAAACTGAAGACTTCTTTCTAAGCTTCACTTGCTTTGGACAGTGTAGGCCACACAAAAATACTATACAGGACATGAGCTTAAATGCATTTTTCAGGTGCTAATCAATGGCTTATAAAATCCAATTCTAGAAGGGAATTGGAAACTTGAGAACCACATCTCAACAAACCCCTGAAGGCCAGTCTAGATCCTGAAGAAGTGATAGTTGTTTACAGAGTTGCTCTGAAATTAGTCTTCCTTGTTATCAGCAAGATGGAGATCATGACTAGTTTATACTTTGGCACACAGAAAATTATCTTGTTCCAGCTGTGAGGCCGTCTGCAAGGCCCAAGTACTTTCTGTCATCACCATGAGGCCTTTGATGACACAACGAACTCCCAGGAGCAAATCTGTCAGCTCTGCACGGCCTAGTCACAGGCCCTGCTGGATCCACAGAGGCACTTTTATAATGGTTCAAATTAGGAGCACAGAAGAGGGATGAGAGGAAAGCTGATCATGGAAAGGTAACATCTCTAGCTACAGACCAAAGAAATCCTTTGGGGCAGCTGTCAGCCAGGCGCCATCACACACATTCATCTTCCTTATTTTGCACTTTTTCATCACCTTCTTTTGGTTGATTATTTTTCTTCCTCTTGTAATTAATAATTTAGCTTTGTCACCACCCGCTCACGGCTCGTCTCTAAGCCTTGGTTCCCAGAACGCTTGCGGTTACGCTTGAGCTTGGATAGGTCTTTGTCAAAGACTTCACCCGACCTTAATGCTGACACGAGGTCATCAAACTCCCCACTCTCTTCAGAGATGCTTCCAGCTTTTGCTTTCTTTTGTCGCCTCTCCTTTTCCCTCTGTTCTTTTAGCTGTGGAGAAGGACACAGAGTTTTAGGATTAGCTAACCAAGATGCCAGATCACTAGGTACACTGCCAAGAAGCAGCTAAAATGCATCAGCACAGATTAGGGAAAGAAATGAGTAGGAGCTTATCCACAAGGCCATCACCTGTGCCAAGAGCAACAAGAGGCCATGCTGGGCTTCTGTTCCACACAGGCAAGCAGAAGAAATGAGGAATGAGTAGCCGCATATGTCTGCCTCACAAAGCACTATCAGCCTGCAGCGAGAGGACACACGGGACCTCTCCATGCTGCTGCTGTTTTGCACTAATTTTACAGCAGGACAGTGCCAGCACAGTAGCTGTGCCAAATGCCAGTTTACAAGTGATGCTGGCACAGGTCATTCCTCAGCTTCTGGGAGCTGGCTTGCAGTGACCTTGGTGCAGCAGCACCTACCATGCTGACTGCACCCAACTGAGCGAGTTTGGATGTGTCAGTACAAACCATAGTCACTAGTACAGTCACAAACAACTTTGCACTTGGGGCATAGCTAGCTAAATTTACATGCAGAAAGGCTGAAGTCCTGAAGTAGAAGGAGGAAAAGAAGAAAAGAAAAATGCAGAAAGCCACAACATACTGAAGCATGAAAATTGTGAGAGACATCAAAACATTAGTAGAATCTCTATGCACAAAACAGCTCATGTTTGCATGGAGACAGTGTTGCAGTGCTGGGAAGATGAAGACACATTGCCTCGACTATGGAAAGAGAAACTGGTTATAAACACAAAGAGCAATGAAACAAAACTGCTGATTTTACAAATTACTGGATAGATCCACCTGTCCATGTGAAGCCCTTGGCCTCCCTAGGGTAGCTCCAAGGCTATCTCTTTCCACTGCTCAGCTCTAGAATTAGTAAAACTGGCAAGGGATGGTGGTGGCTATCAGGAAGCAGGTTGCTCGCTCTGCAATTTCTAGCCCCACATTGCAGGAAGACTCTTTCTATAAGGCCTCCCTCATGGCACATTAGGCCTATGAAACCATCACGCAGTGTGCTCCTTTTAACTGTCCAGGCTGGCTGAAAGGAAACTTGAGCCTATGACCTGGCATTTTATCCTTGTGTCTAACAGTAACGCTGCTGGCATCCTGGTGTTCTACCTCTCTCCTCTTCTGAAAGGCACAAACCAGTACTTGTGGCTCAGCAAACATTAAAATCAGCAACTCCCCGCAGCGCGGCCTGGGGCCATGGCAGCAGCCAGGGCTACAGCGCCGGCAGGGGGGAAGGAGGCAGGGGACTGCCGAGTTCTCAGGCAGCACAGAGGCTGAGGTTACAGGGGGAGGCTGGTTCACATGAACCCCTGGGGACACACACGTCTGTCTCCCAGCAGCAAAATCCACAGAAAGCTCTCCTGCCACGTCAAGGCCAGACACGGCCCCAGTAATCCAGGCATTAAGGCTGGCCAGAGAGAAATACTGCCGCTGTGGGCTGCAGCAGGTGCCAGGGCATTTGCTGTGTCACTGTGCACTGCCAGATGACAGGCACGCAGCAGATGATGATGGAGTCTGACTGGAAGCTGACCAGCTTGGCAGGACTGAGGGAAATCTGGCTTCTTTGCTTGCAGCCTTAAAGCAGGATAGTCTGGCATGGGGCGGTGGCAACCCATCCTGCAAAGTGCCAGGGCAAAAATGCCTGGGCTAGATTTGGTATCTGAATCCAAAAGAGGGTAATTTGGGGCCAAATAGTACATCCTTGAGAGCTAAGACAGCAGGAAAAACGTCATCATTTGAGAAGAGAATGATGCCAAAGAGAGGTGTCAGGGAGAACATAAAACAGTGACAGGACATGATCATTGGAATTTCTCTCAAGACACAAAAAGGTGAGGGAAGGAAGCATCTTCCTGTGCCCAGATCCTCACCATGGCCTCCATGCGTGCCCTGCGCTCCTCCTCTTCCTTTTTCTTCCTCATATTCTCCAGATCTTGCTTGGCCTCTGCAAATGACTGTAAGAAAGTGTCAAAGATGCCAAAAAATTCATCTGGCTGCATCTTGCCCTCGGTCTCTCCAAAATGCTTCAGTGCCTTGGCATACTGTCAAGGGGGCAGAAAACACAAGAGCCATAATTAGGCAGGCAGTTTGGTGAAGACAGCAAGGACAGCTTATGAGTAACCACACCATGTAATTCAATACCCTCTGAGCATTCATGTGGCAAGAGCAGAAACTACCCCCAGCAACAGAAGTGCTTCTCCTTAAGGCAGGTGCCTCTATCCTCGAAGAGTCTGCTCTCCTGGATATCCTCTGGGCAGCATGGAGCAATAGTGCTGGAGAGTACTAACTGTCCACTGATACAAAAAAACATGTTTAGTTCCTGAGGGCAATAGAGTAATTTCAGAAGATGACTCTGTGGCCACATCTCAGCTGCAGCTGCAGGACAGCCAGGGCATGGAAGACAGTGAGCTATCTGAGGAAACAAGTAGTTTCCATACTTTCTCCTTCCATCTTCCCTTCAAATCCACTTTTAAAATGCCTGGAAGTAAAAGTTTTTTGCAATAAAGCTACAGTCTGTCCTCTCAGAAATCTTTTGCCATGTCATCCATCTCTCTGGAGTCCTCTGAGTCAGGGTGTTGCCTGGGAGAGAAGAGACTATAGACAGACAAGGCATGAGAGAGGGGCAAGGAAAGCAGCCAGGGCTCCCGGGCAGACTTAAAAGAGAGAGAATACATCACAAGTGGTTTTTATTTTAAAAGGCAAATGTTGAGGCTGCAGGACACATATGGAGGCAGCCAACTGGCAGGACTTCAGTCACCAGGCAGTCCTGATGGGGATATGGTAAATTCACAGCAACTCGTGGCTCTTGGACATCAGTGCTGCAGTAGTTGTACTCTCTCCTTTGCACTCTCACACTCCCAAGCATGTCTCATTGATCACCAAAATGCACTCAAATGCAAGCACATATAGTCTGTCAACAGCAACACGTGCAGGAAATGCTGTGCAAGGACACACATCCACTGCCAGCCGCCCTCACTCACACACCTCTGTGCTGCAACAGGCAGCCCCAGAAACACACTCCTGACAGTACTTGTGCCCTGATGCACAGCTTCCCTAGCATTCCCTGCTTGCACTTTAGCACAGTATATCAGAGCAGCAGTGTCCTTACAGATCTCAACATTTACCAAACCAGGCTATGGACTGTCTTCAAGCTCTCTCATGCATGTATTCAGCTCATACTAACACAGCCCAGTTTCCTTTTCCTTCCTTATGTGGGTGCTCCTGCAGAATGGAAAAGACAGTAAAAACAGCTCAGGCTCTGATCCCAGCACAAAATTAGTTTGGAAGCAAGTCTTATAAACCCCTCTGGCCCTGTACCAGGTAAAGCATAAACAATGTCTCCCAGTCAACTGCAGGGGGAAGAAATCTCCAAGGAAAGCAACTTCCTTCTGGCACAGCCTGAGAGATTCAGCATCTCCCCTTCTCTGCTATCCCTGCCAGGCCCACAAAGCAGTTTGAAGCAATAGATTCTTTTTTTCTTTAAAAAGCCTGTGTTCTCAGCCAGAAACAAACAAAGAAACCCAAAGAATCTTAGAAAAAAAGCGTTGGAAGAAATGCAAGTTGCTTTGAGCTACCAAACATGGCAGGAGTTGAAGGAAACACTACATAGAAACAGCAACAGATTACTTGTCTGTTTAACTCCTTTTCTCTGGAGCCTCTGAAGGCATACACACAAGTATACACACCTACACCCTCTCTGCACCCCTCTCTGTAATTTTAGCTGTATATAATGTACACATAGGCTCTTCGAATGTTAGGGAAGTGCAGCAGTCTACAGTAACCCACACTGAACCAGCACCAGCTCTTTGGCAGAGAGAATACAGGCTGTAAATACCACAGAGGGAGATGAAGCATCTCCATATGCTCTATTTTCTTGTCTTGCTTTCTCCAGTGTGACAATCAGACAGGGAGGCAGGGAAGAGCCAGAGAAAGACTTCAGCACAGGCATTGCCACCACTGCTTGAACACTCAGATCACCTGAAGCTCATGGCTCACAGGGCATGTGCTACCTGGAATCTCTTCCCACTTAATTTGTCATTAACTCCTGTGAAAATTGAAAGTAAGGCACAAATTAAGAGCAGTGACTAGAGCTGCCAGCTAGAAGGAATGCTTGTCCAACTCCTGCAAAGCATGAAGTGGAGGGGCAGCCCACAGGAGACGACTTTTGCACCTTGCAATGCACAGCCTCCATCCCGTGTTCCTCCTGTGCTCAGCAAAGGTGAGTGAGAGGGCACACAGAAATGAGCTGGTTGACTCCATGAATGTCCACAGGGGTTTCCTAGTCACTTAAGGAAGCTGGAGGTTGAAAAGGCAGGAGTTCCTTGCCTGGGGCTCTTGGATCCTACATACATGGAAGTCTCCTTTAGAGGGTGGTGTTGTCTGCAAATGTTCTGCACAAGGCCTGTCACCAGCTAGCACCAGCTAGTTTGTGTCACACTAGCAAGAGGGGGTTTTGCCACTGCCTCCTCACTGCCACTCAGAGGAGGAACGGTGTTGCTGTGCTGGAAAGACCCAGCAGCCTGGGAGCCTTCCAGAGACACTCATGAGTCTAAGGTGTTGTGGTCTCTAAGCAGCAGCAAGGAGGCTGAGAACAGCCTGTCTTTGGTGCTCTGTAACACAGGGCTTAGGAGGTCACAATCACTTACAGTAAAGCAGTGAAAGACAAAAAGCAAAAAATCTTTGAGCTGGATGACCTAAAATAACTACAAAAGGAAAAATCTGGAGTTCACTGAAATAAACATTCTCCTTCTTTCTCTACCCCCTCTAGAAAAAAAGCTGACTGAGCAGAGGAAAGCAAGTCAGGAGATCCAGCTTCTGCTGCCAGCTCTGCCCATGATGTGGCTTGGGAACCCATGCTTCCTTTCTGAGCCTTGTGTTCTCCATTCGTTACACAACAGAGAGTGTCGCCTCACTAATCTGATATAGCAAATGGCAAAAAACCAGTTGTTCACATCTATAGGGCACTGCATCAATGTAATGCACTATTGTAAAGAGAGACAGGCTGTCTTTTCAGTGTTTAAACTGCAACAGACCCCTCTGGCTTTACTACTTCTTCTATTTCTCTGTAATTCTGGTTCTGTGACCACATGTGGTTTCCAAAGCACTGGTGCTGGGATGAGGGGCAGTGAGCTGCTGCAGACGGCCTCCCCAGTGCTGTTACAAAGCCCAGGCTTCTACCTGCCCACAGTGGCTAAAATCACACTGCCTGCCTCACTCAGGGCGTTAAGAGGCAGCGTGGCACAGACCAAGGTGCTCTGGATCCCAGCCCTCTCTTCTGCTCTCTGTCACAGGACTTGTGTCACCCTGTACAAATCGCTTCACTGTTGCATGGGCAGATTTCCTGCCAAACACCAGTTCTTGTGCCCAGTTGTGAAATCTGTAGCTCAATCCTCATGCACGCAAAATGCTTCTCAGAATTTTGTGATGTGCTGTAATATTGTGGAACAAGGGCTGAAACCTGCTTATTCCTGAAGTCATTTGGGGACAGATGACATGTGCAAAAGCAAAATGGAAAACTGTGTTTCAGCAGGTTTTCCACTGTAACACAGAATGGTATATCTTTTTTTCATTAAAAAATTCATTTCCACACCATAAGGGCCCCCAAGCTCCATGATATAACAGGTCCACAAGCTCAGTGCCAGTTCTGCTTCCTCTGCCAAACTTTCCACTGAATTTATCCTCTTGCCAAAGCAAATCGTTTAGACAGTTGTTTATTTTAAAAAGCCATTTTAGCAAGGAGAGGGAAAGCGGGACAGCAGCACACACAAACTCTGCTGTGCTTGCCAACGAAATGTTAAACAGTGGCAGAAGACCTCTGGAAACGGCAGGAATGGGGCTCTATGAGGAGGAGGAAAAACAGCCATGATAAAAATTTCCTGCTGTCTGTGCTGTCTGCTGTTGCGGGAGGAGCCAATACACAAATGAATTATATCATGTAGCCATGGAACACGTCAGTATTCCCCACACAAGTAATCTTGAGTTTGCTCTTGTGAAGACACTAATTCAGTACTGAGGCTGGTCAAATAAATGTCTTTTCTCTTTCTGGGACAAATTCAGATCAGTTAATGGAAAGAGCCCTGCCAATTTCAGGCAGGGCTGGTCCCAGCTCTTCCTGTGCCTAAATACTCTTAAAGGATACTCCCAGGAGTCTAATAGTGATGCTGGCAGCCCCAAAATCGAGTTACAGGTGCTCTAAATATTTCTCATATGTTAGATGCCAACCTGCACTGCAGCATCTGAAGTTCTAGTTACTGTACAACAGCTATGTGATTTATTTACCAAATGGCTGGTGGTGCCTTTTGTAGGGTACCTCATCTTGCCTTCCTCAATCTCTGTCCTGATACGTTCCCTGTTCATCTCCCCCAGCGGCTGGCAGAAGACACCAGTGCCCAAAGTGCACAACTGAAGTGCACAGCCTATAACTGGCACTTGGACTGTTGCATTTCTTTGTGCTTCATAGCATTTGGCCATTAATGACTATTTTCTGAAATGGATTTCACTCAGCAGGCTTTGCTGTTCTTTAAAACAGTTACTGTAGGTGCTAAGCTTATTGAATGTATGTGCACATTCCGAACTTCTTTCTCCATCATGATAAATACCTTGCTTGAGAGGAACTGTCATCAGAAAGACTGGGAATGGACATTTTTCCTACCCACCTTGCCCAGGCAGTAGTCTCCACAGTGTCTCTATTAGAGGCTTAAGTTTGACATTCAGCAGAGGAATGGCAATATCTGACCAAGCAGACTTTGTACTCCTAACAAGATCCAAAGTGTCTTAAAAACAGGTTTGCTATAAACCAAGCACAAAGCAGAACAGTTCTGAGGAAGTTTAGTGATCTAAGTTCATACCTGTCAATATTTAAGTACATAGTAAAGCTTCATATAGGGCAAATGTCACCATTTTCAATAAAAAAAAAAATTCATACCATGGGAGGTTACTCTTCCTCTGCTTGGGCATTTTCATTGCTTCCCCACAGGAAACATAGAGAAAAATTTTCATGAATAAAATTTAACCTCTTCTTTCTTATACAAAAAAAAATCAATTTTTCATCTGTTCAAACACATAAAAACTGATGAAGGATTCCAGGGCAAAGTTTCACTTTCTCCTGCCTCCACCTTCCAGTTTATGGGAAATGGCAGAAAACATTATCCCTTGATCTAATCTATATACTCCCTTATAAAGTGGTATTGAAAGTGAGAAAAACACAAAAAGAACAAGAACCAGCTGTGCTAGAAAGCCTGTTTAGAGAGTTGGTCTAAGTTTTCAATCAGTTCTTAACCAAGCCATCTGTTTACTGCATGAAGATAAGTACAGTTACAAGGCTTCCTCTGCAAACATGGATGCCTGCATCTGGCAACCTAGCCCTTTAAATGTAAGATATCACTTTCTCCCCATGGCCACTGACTTCGAATGGTTCTGTTTAAGCAAAAAGGCCAAAAAGGTACTGCATGGGATTGTGAAAAATATTGTCTGCTGAGAAGGTCAGCACCACACCTTGGTAATGGATTGTTTCCATAACTAAATAAATTACTTTTTCTAATATTGAAAAAGTTTAAAAAAATATAAAAACTTCCCCAGTTTGAAAAGATAAGTTATATTGTTTTAAATCCCAGCTGAGGAAACATGGCTCTGATTAACTCATGGTAATCAATTAGCCACATCTATATTTAGGATATCCAACCCCAGCTGTTAAAACTAGGGTTTCATTATTATTAATAAATCTGTGACTCAAGCCAGTTCTTCCTAGGCTTATTCAGATATTTTTCAAAGTCCTCCCTGCCCCACTACCTTTTTTGCTCAATTTGCTTTGCTTTGAGAAACTAAAAAAATAGAACAGGATAATCAGATGTCTTGGTCCCTCTCTTCCTTTAATTGGCTAGTTCCATTAGGTTTCCATGGTAAGAAAAAAGCTTGTGATTCAACAAGCACAGAGAGCCCATTGAGGTTGGAAGATGTTATAAGCTTTGCAAAGCACATCTGGTTTGTTGAAAATTTCCAGCTTTCTTTTCCCTTTTTTTTTCTTTTTTAAGAAGAAAAAAAAAAAAGAAGAAAAAGAGGAAGAAGAGAGGGCCAAAATAATATGAAGCAAACATGAGAAATAGCTCAACACTGGTAAGGACAGACAGTTCCCTTACAGGAGTCCAAAAGCAGCTTTTTGCCAGTGGAAGAACCAAAGCCATAGGTTGAGCAAAAGTTGGAATGGTGTGTGTTCAAACATAGCAAGGGTGTGTGAGGAGAAGGTAGAGTAACGTTTCCTAAGCATGTTATAGTCATTAAAATAAAACATCTCTTTATGTTGAGTGCTTTATGTTGGCTATGTCTAAAAAAGCGTGCAACAACTTCCAGACATACTGCTCCGTCTGCAGGCAGTTTCTCTGGTTATTTTTAAAGCAAAAGAATGGCATTTTTCCTGCAAGTGCCTGATCAAGAAAAGTTGCATTGCTGTGCTGGACATGTACCACTTGCTGGTTTTTAACCCCCAGCTGAACTTATAAAGAATCTGCATTGGGTTTTTGTCCTGGTGTGCCAAAAAGAAAGGAGCACCACCATCTTTAACACCAAACCAAAAGTGTGTAGTGTAAGCCATGGACAGAGTGAATGTCCTTCCAGAAATGGGTGCCTAACTATAATGAAGTTGAAAAATTTACCTAGTCATAATACAGAAGCCCCCAAACCATAGAAAACCAAGTTTTTCTCAGTAAATTTAGTAGGGTCACAGAATGTAAAATTTTTTTTTGTGCTTAGAAAGCCAGTATGGTGTGAACATTATGATACTGGAAGTAGTTTGAATCCTCTCGAGCAACATGACAACAATGAAAAATTGAAGTGTTCAGGGCCAGGCTGGATGGGGCTCTGAGCAACCCGGTCTAGTGAGAGGTGTCCCTGCCCATGGCTGGGGGGAGGAGGTTGGAACTAGATGATCTTTAAGGTCCCTTCCAATCCAACCCATTCTATGATTCTATTAAAAAATCAGTCATGTTATTCTCCCCAGAATTTTTTTACACCNTATGTTGAGTGCTTTATGTTGGCTATGTCTAAAAAAGCGTGCAACAACTTCCAGACATACTGCTCCGTCTGCAGGCAGTTTCTCTGGTTATTTTTAAAGCAAAAGAATGGCATTTTTCCTGCAAGTGCCTGATCAAGAAAAGTTGCATTGCTGTGCTGGACATGTACCACTTGCTGGTTTTTAACCCCCAGCTGAACTTATAAAGAATCTGCATTGGGTTTTTGTCCTGGTGTGCCAAAAAGAAAGGAGCACCACCATCTTTAACACCAAACCAAAAGTGTGTAGTGTAAGCCATGGACAGAGTGAATGTCCTTCCAGAAATGGGTGCCTAACTATAATGAAGTTGAAAAATTTACCTAGTCATAATACAGAAGCCCCCAAACCATAGAAAACCAAGTTTTTCTCAGTAAATTTAGTAGGGTCACAGAATGTAAAATATTTTTTTGTGCTTAGAAAGCCAGTATGGTGTGAACATTATGATACTGGAAGTAGTTTGAATCCTCTCGAGCAACATGACAACAATGAAAAATTGAAGTGTTCAGGGCCAGGCTGGATGGGGCTCTGAGCAACCCGGTCTAGTGAGAGGTGTCCCTGCCCATGGCTGGGGGGAGGAGGTTGGAACTAGATGATCTTTAAGGTCCCTTCCAATCCAACCCATTCTATGATTCTATTAAAAAATCAGTCATGTTATTCTCCCCAGAATTTTTTTACACCCTCAGTGGTGTTGGGCTGCCCAGCTTTGCCTTCTGAGTGTTGCAACAGCTCCTGCCCCACTGGTGTTTGCCAGGGCAGCCCTCACTGAGAGCCAGTGGCTCCTGTGTTTGCAGCTGCAAGTCACTATCACCAAGTTTATCTCCACAGCAAGGAAATGTTTCTGAATCACAAAATAACACTACTGCAGAGGAACTGGATGAGTGAGAAGTCTTACCGTCTAGATCCTCAGCCTATATTTTCAAAATCTAAGGCCTACTAATCCAACAGCACAGCTTTCATTAGTAATGCAATAGGTCCTTTAACACTAAAAGAACTGACACCAGAGTGGAAACAATTTGATCCAAAAGAAATAACACATTTGCTTCATACAGCCAAGTACTTTTAGCATGCCAGCCAACAAGGGCAGATTTGCCATTACATTTCATTTACTTTAAAACTTGCTCTTCTCTAAACATTTTCATATGCTTATGATCTTTTCATATAAATTCTTCCTCATTCAGCTGAGAGATAGAGGGATTAGTGCCAGACTCCAGCCATCAGCAAAGAACAAGCACCTCCTTAGGTGAACCAATGTGGTAATGGAGATGCAGACAGTGAAAGGACAAAATGATTGCAGCAGCACCTGAAGAATAACATGCATGTGGTTCTGGGTGTGTAAGGAGAATCCAAGAACTTCGGACAAACCACGCATGTTTGGGACTTCTATCTTTGTACTGAAATACACCCAGCAACAGAGAAGTGGAAAAGATCAAGCATAGCTGGTGTAGCACTGTACCAGCCACCAAGAAGAAAATTAACTCTATCCCAGCTGAAACCAGGACACCAAACTACCCAGAGGTACATTTTTAAAGGAAAGAGACAAAGCACAGATGTCCCCAGCTGAATCAGCAGAGTGGAATGCAGTCAGAAGCAGAAGGTAAAAAGATACGAAATCACCATCACTAGCAAAGAACTCCTTTTTCAGCAGTGGCTTAAAAGGTATTTCCTTCCACACCGTGGCAAGGTGTGGTGTCCTGTTATGGATACTGGCTTTGCAATTCTATGCTGCACAAGAATAATGTTAAGGAAGATTAGAAAGAAGTGGGTAAGAGCATTGATCCTTCTTTTAATCATAAAATATGTTCTAAATGGATATGGACCACATTAAAAAAATTAGAAACTTCAGCCTAAACAATTTTCAGCGTCTCTTAAGTTTTCACTGCAGTTCCAGCACCTTAAATCACTGTTTCCATTTTAATTCAGGCTTTTGACTGAGCTGGTGAAACTCCAAACACTTCAAAAGGAATTCTTACCTTGTCTCTAGCCTCATTGAGAAGGTCTTCTAACTCTGAGAAGCTGAAACTGGCCACAGTGATGAAATCACTCATGACAGGAACAAACCTGTCCCCTGATTCTCGCATGCGTCTCTTCTGATAATCCAGTTCCTGAAAGAGAAGTAAGAGATAGAGAAAGGCAAGTGTCAAAGACTCCTCAGTGATGAGGAAAGGAGCAGGAAAGTCCATCTGTTTCACTCATTGCAGGGCATGCTCTGCTCCCACATTCATCCAGAGCTCTAACTTAGAAACCACTTTCTTGCTAAGTCAGAAGTTTTTAGGTGAGAGAGGGGATGTCAGGGAGGGATGAAGGAAGGTCCTGGTTACAGTTTCACTTATCTTCAAACAGCAACCACTCCCAAGAAAGCCATCAACATGCAAAGTTTCTAAAGCAACTTTATAATTTAAGCATCAACTACATGAAGGGCTGCATTTTTTTTCCTATGCAAAATGACAAATGATAAAGAGCTTTGTGTAGCAAGTGACTTTAGGATTTTTAACAGTGAGTTTTTCTCCATCTTCTCTTCCCACCGTGAATTAAAATGCCATATACTTGGGGAAATGTGCTCTAGATCTCCTCTTTATTTTTCTGAAAAGCACCAGGTGAACAGCAAAAAGACATCAAAATTGGTTCTCGCACTGTAGGACAAGCAGACAGATGCCAGGTGCAACATTTGTTAGCACCCTGCTAAGCATTAGCTTGGATGTCATAAAAGTGACAGAGTTCTAAACTGAGGCTATTGTGCTAAGAAGAGTTATGGTAAAAGAAAAAAGAATTCATAAAACCGTAGGAAACAAAGATCTATTTGTCTGCTACCTACAAAAAGAAAAAAACCTTATTTTAAGATTCTTTCCTTCTGGCTCAAGTTTTTTAGTTTTAAGCCAAGATTACCCATAGCTATCTCTTCCCTTACTTTAATCACCATGCTTGAAACATGGAGAGAGCTAGAGAGCTCCTCAAACTGACTAATTTATAGTGAGACTGGAAATCTCCCATGCCTGTGCTTGGCTTGTGTGCTGTTGACAGTCTCATGGGGACAGTGAAATTGTAATCTGGGCCTCATCTTTATTCTCAGCTGAATAATCAGTGGGAATGATAAAGCCTGATTTTCTCTGTAGAGAAAGCAGCATGAAGCAGCAGGTCAAGTTACGATCTGACCCTCTGTTCCCTTTGGAAAAAAATATCTTTGTGCTGGCTGCAGCTCTAGCTCCATGCATGTTGGGTGCTCTCTGTTACTGGTTGTCAAAATAGTAGTTCACAGAGCCAAATGGGTAGGTTTATAAGCATCTATGGGTAGGTTTATAAGCATCTATGCTGAGAAACATCTTGGGATTTGCTCCACACGGTGCTGCTGAATGCCAAGAATTACTTTGGCCATCAACAATCTAAAATCCGACATGATATATCTTTTGGTCTGGTGTGAGTTGGAAAGAGAATGTAACCACTACAAGGGAAGACCACAAAGCAGAAAAGGGGCAGGAAAAGAAATGAGGAGGTGGCCAGAGAAAGCCCACATTAAAGAAGTGCTACTTCCCCTGCTTTATATTACATCCTCTTCTCTGCTGGTTTTCCTAACACATCACAAGGGACAGTCCTGGGAGCACTGCTCAGTACATCACTTTGCAGTGAGTTGTTTCTATGTTATAATCACTTTAAAATGGACCTTACAGATACAAGAAATGTCACTTCACATGCTTCTAAGAATTATGCATATTTTTTTCAGCCACTCTCTTCCATTCTAATTTTTAAGCTTATTTAGCTGAATGTTGCTCCACTCTCTCCTTCCTCCGGCAGGTAAGTATAACAATTCTGTCATCTTACTCACTGTTGAAAGCTATGGCATTTGGGACCATTACTGAAGAGCAGTGTTTTTCAAAGTAAAATTAAGATTAGGTGGTCTGCTCTTCAATTTCAAATTCAGTTCTTCCCTGCAGAATAATTATCCCAAAATGCAAAAAAACTTAAAACCCACACAAGTAACCAGTACGACTATGTAACCAGCCAGAGAGTGACATCACAGAATAACCAATTCCTCTGTATCTTCTAGAAATGGTCTCTACTAATCATAGTAGCACAACAGAGGCCGGAACTGGCCCTGGTGGGCTGGGCTGCTGGCTCTCTAGAGGGATGAAATGATTCAGCCATGGTAGTCATTTCTCAAGTGGTGGTTATGATCTCCTTGCTGTGTGAGAGAAGGGCTCTGCTGACAGAATTCCCTTCCACTACTTATCTGTCCTTCTGGGAGAGTCCTACACAAAGGCAACAGCTGCATGAATGTCTTGAAATTGAATGTATCTTATTTTTACAAAGAAGTGAGCTGCAAGTCCAGGAAGGCAAATGGTTCATAGTACCTTTAAGAACATCTGACTGTGAAACTATTTTTAGCTTTCTATTCTTAAGGGGCCTTGAAGAAACACTAGTCACTGGAGCCAAGGCTGTGGTGAGAACACACTGGAATAGAATCAAGAATCACACCTTCCCCTCCTCCCCCTTCCACCTGACAGTGATCTTCTATTGTTGCTATAGTGCTGCTTTTTACACGCCAGAAAACCACGAACTGAGCAAGCAGACTGGGAGGTGCTGGCAGCCTCAAAAGAAAAATACCATGGCAGGGAGAAGACTGAGGCAGGAAGATGGTGATTGTATGGGAAGGAGAGGTTGCCCATAGAACCCATGCACAGAAAAGAGAAGAAAAATCAGCTGTAAAGGCAAAAGGACAAATAATCTGATGAAAGAAACCAAAACAGAATTAGCTACTCACATTTCAAAAGGGGGGGAATTGTCTGTCCCAGCCAAAAACTGGGCCTCTCATGTCCTGAACTCCATGTCAGCCTTCCCTTTACAGGTGCTTTTAATTCCCAAACACTGTACTCCATGTATGGAGCAGTATTTCTTCTCATTGCTGCATTCTCCCTTACCCCAACAATCCAGAAGTAAGGTTGGGAAAGTTTGGGTGTTTTTTTGGTTTTGTTTTTTTTTTCACAGGAGGATCATTGGTTAATTACATGATGAACTGCAAGCAATAGCCAGACAGCCTGGGGGCTGCTGACAGGACAAAGATCCCTTCCTCTGCTCCCAGAGGCAAAAGCAAATTCAGGTCACGTGAAAGAAAAATGAACTCATCACTGTCTGTCTCATGGTGAATGAGAACTGGAGGGTCCTATATTAGTTCCTTGTAAACAGGTAATCCTTGCACAGAAACCACCCAGTGCAATTCCCAGCAACTGGGTTTCATTAGTAGCAGGAAAAAACCCACCATTGTTGCTTTGCTTGCCAGCTCAGCTGCTTCATCTTTAACTAGTTTCTATCCTTCCCTTTGCCTTCCCAAAAGGTGCTTAGGATAGAGGTTAGGGTTGCATATAACAGAGCGCTACCTGCTTACTACTACTCCAAGAGCCATGTGAAACACTTGCTCAGCAGCCATCCATCCCTCAGTAAGAAAGAGCAAGAATTTTATTTCTTCTTTCAGTCCATGCCATTTGTCAAACTGTCCTTTTACTTTCCAGGATGAGATCAAACAAGCTTTTCATTAGCCTTAACTCTGCTAAGATCATCAGCAGGAGCTCCACATGAGAAGCTTTTATTTGTTTTTTCTTGGTTAATGCATTCTGGAACGGAATGGAAAGGAATGAAAAAAGAAAGCCCACTTTATCTTATCATAAAATATATAGTGCCCCTGATTCTGACAGAGATATTTTAAGTCTGGCACTTTGGAAACCTTCAGATACTTACAGTTTCAACAGCTTTCAATCCAGTCTTTATGTTGTTGACTTCCTTCTCCAGCTCTACCAGGCTGCACAGGAGACAGAGGCAGAGCAGATAAAACAAAAAGAGCAGTGTTACACAGGGGTACAGGAACTGTGCAGCAGCACAGACCACTGGCCCATCAAGTCTGGTATCCGGCCTCTGGCACCAGCCACGCCAGATGACTCGAAACGAGGGGAAGGGGATCTGTTAATGCTCTGTGCTACTTTTTGTATGAGATGTAAGATGAGGCAGACCCTGCTTGCCTGTGGTCACACTGAAGACTGGGATTTTCCTGGGAAGAAAAGGGGGGGCTGCCCTCAGAACATCTGCCCTGCGAGCCGAGCATGACCCTTCAACAAGGAGCGTATGCCACACGGCCAGCTTGCAGTGATCAGCTGACACATAAGCAAAGGGCACAGCCTTAGCACACACATCACTGGAGTCTCAGATTATCTCTACATATGATTCTTACACCATATAACTACTAAATCCCATTAGCAGTACATTTACGTATGACTTTTTTTCTCCCTCACAGTCCAAACATTGTTTTTTCCATCTGCACTTCTACCATATGGCAGTCCGGGCCAGCTTACACTGTAACTGAGCATGGAAACATACTGTTAATGTTCATACATGCTTCCCTAGACACAAATGTTATAATGAGTTTCTGCTCATCCTATACAAACAGGAGTTTCTTTTTTTTCTAGAACTTGTGAGCAAAATAAGTATTTCATTTCCAGATAACTAGTGAGTACCTATTTGTGAGTCAGCAGGCATCCCCTCCAAATAGTTGGGGAGTAGTAGCTTATGTCTCAAAAACACCACTAAAGCTTTAATAAATGTCTTTTAAGTGTGAAAATACATTTATTATTCACTTTCATTTCATTTCATTCACTCTTTCATTAGTTGGACTAGTTACCTACCCAAAGAATCATGTCTGGGTAAATAATATGCGTAATATTTTTTGAGTAGTGCTTTGGAAAGACAAAAAAAATGTTTGTATTTTGCGGGATTTTGGGCTTCTGTATTCATTTTTCACAAACACTTCCAGAAATGGACCATTGAATTTTTTTTCAATTACTTTTTCAGAAAGTATGATGCTTTCCACATTTCTGTGAAAGACTGATTTGTGCAAAAGTTTGAACAATCTTCCTGAGAAGATTTACTGTAGCCTCTGTGCCTAATTGACCCTATCTCAGAAACCAACCTGCAATTACCCAGAAAAAATAGCACACTTAGATGAACAACTATAGAATATGGTGAGTGAATCACAAACAACAGCCAGCCTAGTTGCAATGTCTGATTCAGAAATAAAGCAGATATAGGCATATGTGAGTAAAGCTGTCAATTTAGTTACCTACAATAAAGGCTTTACAGCTGTAAGGCTGGCCATGGGTTCAGAAGACAGAAATGAAAAAAAAAAATGATAGTTAAGGTATCAAAAATCGCTGGGAACTCCTGCTCTGAGAAGTAATAGCACTGAACTTACTTGACTTTTGCTGCTTCTGGAAGATGCTGCAACTCAGACTGGATGTCCAGGATATCTGGATAATTCTTTTCGAAGATCATAATTAAGTAGTGCAAGAGTGTAATATTCCTAAAGAAAACAAAATAAAAACAGAAGGTAGAAATGAGAAGGAAGGCGGTCATGAGAAGAAAAGGATGGTGAAACGATTGTGACAAATCAGTGAAAAACATTTGGGTAGGAAATGTGCTTGATTGAACAAAATAAACAATGTATCAGCAGTTAGCAGCTGTGCTACAGAAAGAAAAGTACAAGGGACTGAAATGGATTAGTCCTCTATGGACCATCCTTCCTAAAACCCCAAGCAATACACTGTATCTTAATTTATTCTGGAAACACCAGCATGCTTCCATCCATCTCTGTAGATGGTGTAATAGAAAAGAAAATTGCATAACACAGTATAATATCTGTCACCAGATACTTCAGAGAATAAACAACTACTAGTACTAAAGAGACATTAACTTGTAAGGGAGAAGGAAGCTGTCCTCAGAGGCAATGTGAGAAAAAACCCTGAGAGTTAACTAAGAGAAAAAGGTTCCTGGAGATTGGAGAAGCTGCAAAGAAAACTACTGCAGTAATGAAACAGCTTACAAGTAGTGGTCAGGCTCACTAACACAAAACCAATTACAGCCCAAGTAGGAGCAGGTAGAATTGAAATGGATGAGGGATGCAGGAGAAGCTTTAAGGAAATTTGTAAAGTAAACAAGGAATTCTGCATGTGAGAGAACAGAGAGCCATAACAGCTACTTTAGGTGGGTGTTATGTGGTTAACTGACAGGGAAGATAGCAGATGGCCACTGCTTCACACAGACTGGAGCCTGGGCGCTGGGAATTGGTGAGAGAAAAGAATCTGCACAGGATATTTAATATATGGAAAAATCAAGCCAAGCTACAGTAAGGCAAAAAAAAGTTCAACATTAGCTATACAAGTATTAGCCTTGGAATACAAAAAGGACATTTTGGTAGTCAAAACAGTACTCTGTTAGCTCAAACTCTATTAGATAGGGATGAATTTCCTAGGATTTTTTACTGCCACCATTCATTCCGTCAGAGCCTGAAGTCATTTCACCACAACTGTGGTCTCAGCAGATCTTAAAATTCGAGGAAGGTGCGAGTTAGTAAGAACCAGCATAACAGATCTCCAAGGAAAACCTTAGTGCTGCTGGAGTCCAAAAGTCATATTCTCTGCTCAGTCTCAGGTGGATTAATTTCCAGAACCAGTATGGGGATATGGGGCAAAACATAGGGCGACACTGTAAGACCTGCAGTCGATGTCAATAAACAGTAAGCTCCACATTCCCAAACCAGCTGTTTTCCTTATCTGCCCTAGATACAACCAGGATCAGTCTCTCTGAGCTATGCCTTGTGGTTTCATTAGTGGTGTATGTGGAGAGAAAGTTTATGACAGTCCTGCATCAGAAACATATGCCATGTTTCATAGGAGACATAAAATTGTGCTCAGATTTTTTTTGTGTTTTCTTTTTTTGCAAAACCATGGCCATAAAACTTTGGTATTAAGGGCAAATTCCATAGAAATCCTCCTTCTCCCCAAACTTATTTCAGTTATTTGTGAAATATTACGTTTTGTCATCTTTGCATAGGGTTGAAGAAACACAATCCAAGATCAGACGTGCATTATGCAGAGAATCAGCAGAATTTGGTTGCTGTGTTAATAGCTGGTCTTAATTGCTGCAGAATTTTTTAGAGTGAAAAGCACTACTTAAGTGCCAAATAAGACATTCTTTTCAACTGTCTACAGAGCTAAAACCAAACAAAAAGCCATTTTTATTACTATGATAAGAGATGCAGCAGCACAGTAACCGATGTATTTATGGCCTTTTACCCTACCTGTCTATGCTGGATTTGGTGTCCACAATTTTGTTCAGGCTGGAGACTTTGAAGCCATAAGCACTTCCCCTTTGGCCCTTGTTCATGTAATTCCCAAAGGCGAGAACTACCTCCAGGAGTTGCCTCAAACGCTGACTTCGGATGAGTTCTTTGGATGCCAGAAGAATGGCTTGAAAAGAGAGAAAAAAGAAGAAAGGTTATTGCACAGTGGCTGTTTTTAACATGCTTGGGCCCATAATTTAAAATACCCTCAAATGCCCATCTAACTATTGCAGAACAGATGCTACAACACTGTCTGTGTTCTGTCCTTCCTGCACCCACACACCCCCAGAATCAGGACAAGTGGAAGGAAAATACATTGCATCTAGCTTGCAGGAATCTCCTCTGATTATAGGACCAAGGCTGTTCTCCTTGACCTCACACTAAAAGCACAGCCAGTGAGAACAGAGGGAAGGCTTGAGCTCATCTGAAAATGCAGAGTAGAATCCACTCACCTCTTCTCTGCAATAACCATGGATGTGGTACAGAAGCCATACACCTCTCCTGCTTCTAGGTTACACATTCCCAGAGTATCACTGTCCTGAGGTATCTATTCTAAGTGCCCTTTGAAGAAGGAAGGTGCAAGGACTTGAGGGTGAAAAGGGAAGGCTGACCTGCACAGAAAGGCCATGAAAGTTTTTGGCAGCTCAGCACAGCCTAATAACATGCTGTCATATCTGTCAGGTCATTTAAACATCATCTGTTTACAGTGTAACAATCATGAAATTGACTTTATTAAGTCAATGGGTAAAAGAAGAGTTTCAGATAAAATTAATTTCTTAGGATATGACATACCTTGAGCTCATTGGCTCTACAAACATAGCATGCATGTAACAGCAGCTCCTTTGAAGACAAGCCTCTCTTGACCTTCCCTGCCCCTCTGCCCAACTCTTAGCAAAAGCTTTATTAACCATACCTTCCACCTTTGGTTTTGCTTCTGCCAGCCTCTCTGGAAACTTCTTCTTAAAGAATAATGCTTGCAGCCGCTGCTGGTAGTGGTCAATCCTGCATGAAGGGCAGAGGAAAGCCAACACTGAACTGGAAGTCTTGAAGTCCAGGGCTAGTATGCTCCCCACATAACCTAATGGTTGGATATTCAGTCCCATGAAGCCAAGGGATTATGGACATAGTTCAAACACATAACACTACATAATCAACCTTGTTATGAAAACGGTGGACCTCAAGTCATGTTTTGATCTAAACTGAAAAGGAGCTGGAAGAATTCCCACTACTTTCAAAATATGAGAGTCATGGGAGATGCCAGCTACACCTCAATTAGCAGAACAAGATGTTAATCCTCACCAGGGGTGTAGCAATGCCGAAACAAGAAAGAGGGTCAGAGGATGAGGACATGAGATAGCTGAACAGAAAAAGGTGTCTGTATGAAATCCTGACTCCTAGCTACACTACATCTGATACTTGGATCTGCATTTCTTTTTGTGAACAAATTTAGTCAGAGGAGGCAGATTTCTGCTTGTCGTCAGGGGACAGGCCCTTATGCACAGAGTGCTTCTTGTCAATAAAGTTTGTGTCATGAACGGAAATATTTGTAACATTCATGGACTTTTGGCAAACACAGGGTATAATGCTGGCCCACAATCTTGCACATTCCCCCCCAGTGCCAGATGATCCATTTTCAATAACAATTGCAGCTGCTTCCAAGAAGTCCTGCATGCACTCTCCCATAATGTATCAAACAGACCTGCTCATTTCAAAGAGGAAACGATCCGCCCGGGCCATGCGCTCGATTTCATGTTTGTGCTCCTCCAACAGGTCAGTATCGCTCTTTTCAGGAACGAACTTCAGTAGCTAGAGTGAGAAACACAAACCAAACACTGAGATGTGAGATCCAAGCAAAATGAGAGGGGGACAGAGGGGCACAAACAAACCCTGGTGGAGAGAGAGAGCCCTCAGATTTCTCTGCTACGACTGGGAAGCATTACATTGACTCAGCCGTGTGACCATAACTTCAAAAAAGTGCAGCTGTGTCTACAAAACTGACCTTTTCTAAACCTCTGCTTGCTGTTCTGTCTTTATCCTTCACTGACCCCATTAAGATTACTTTTTAATTCCTTGGGGAATTTCCCATTTCAAAATCCTAAAGGCCAAGTGCTACTGCAACTTACCCAAGGGGAAGTACAGAGAGAACTTGGTTCCCACAGCCCTACTTGGAGTTTAGATTGGTGCAAACAAGAGCAGGATGTGTCCCAAACAGTGTGAAGTACCCATCATGCCTATCACAGAGTGCACACAAAGCCTCATCTATCTCTCTCGAGTATGCCCTACACTGCTGAAACAATAAACAATAACCAAGCAACGGGATATGCGTCTGACACTGGCTGCTATTCATATGCTGACCTTAAAAGCTCATACTTTGACAGATTTTTGACATATCTGGTGGTAGTTGTGCTTTAGTATGGTTATAAATACTGCCCTGCACGCAGCCTCAACACACACCCACAAGAACTGCTCACAAGGCATATCAAGCACTTTGCTTTTTGCCACTTGTTAATACTTTATTGCACTCCTCAAATATGTGATATTCAAAGATGTGGAGCATCAGAAGTTTGCAGTAACTTCTGGAGCAGCTGTGGTCATTCAGATAACATGACAAGTAGGCTGTAAATTTCCAGAATGGAAAAGCTTTTTGTGTATGATTAAACACTGTATCTGCATGGAAAGAAGAAATCACATTTATTAGACAGTTCATAATTATTATGTTTTGCACACTCCTAAGGAACTTTATCACATCTCTCTTTGGTCAAAGCATCATCTGCCACCTTCTAGAAATGGAAATTGGGCAATGGTGGTTTAATTGTGGGGGTTTTTTCCTCACAAGTTATACAGTCAACCAAGTGCTGAGGATGGAAATCCCTGACTCCCCTTCTAGTGTTCCTGCGAGATCCCTTCTAGTCCTGGCTCTAACCGGTGACCTACATGGCCTGGCTCCTGGCACTTCCCAACAGAAAGCTGCAGGCAGAGAAGGGAGATGAAGAAAAAGAAAAGTAAAAAAAAAGAGAAAAGGAAAACAACAGAAACAACAAAAAATAAGCAGGAAAAAGTAGAGATGGGAAAAATTATGGAAACAGAGAGGACATGAAAAGGAACCTCATACCACCTGTAATCATGCAAATTTTGCACCAAGAAGAGAAAACTTAGGATATCAACCGATACAAATACAGTTACATGACAGAGGTATACCCGACAACTTTGGGAAAAATACTTTTCTCATGCTCCCATGTGCAGCTCCACTGACATGACAGGGCCAAGTTCTGATCTCCAGACAAACCAGCAGTGCCAGTACATACATCCACTGGAGGAAAGGCAGTGAAGGACCTAAAAATAAGTTATATCTGACTTTAATCTTTCTTACCTGCTCAAGCATATCTTTCGCTAGGTCTTCTTGTTCATCCATCTTCAAGATTGCTTGTCTGATTTCTTCATTAGACAGCTTCAGCCTTTCAAAAGTATCAACATTGTACCATTAGTACAAAGTTTAAGGGACTCTGACAATTCAGAAAGTAGGAAGCCTGAAACGCTGCACTAAACAGGCATGAAACTATCACAGCAAGCTCTACTGTGAAGTTGCTATTGTAGAATATTGAGTAAGAAGAGCGAATCAGTTCCAAAGACAGGGATTTTATGGATAATATATTATTATCCTCATCAGCTAATCAAAAACACATCAAAAATCAGATGATGATTAATAACAATCAGGTCCTCATAAATCACAAGTGCTTCGAAGTTCCCTCATACCAGATACCTCCCTCATTAAGTTCTTTTGCTATAGTAAAACCCTTCATTTCCATGTGACTTATGACTCTGAGCTCATCTAACACCCTGACTTGTGAATATTAAAGAATTTCCCAGAATAAAAAATAATGGGACTAAAAACTCCCTTATTAAGAATGGGTTTTCTTGCAAGAAAACTGCTTGTGCTTGGTAAATTCTGTCAGCAGTGACAGATGACAAAGGAACAAGCAGTATCTGCATATCCATGTTTCATATCCAATGTGAAACAATCTCTGAAAACAAGAGCTTTTTAATGTTATCTGAGGTACTAAGATTACACTCTCCATACCACCTACTCCTGTCCACTTGTGTGCGATGAGTAGGGGTTACCAGCTACAACTGAACACAGAATCAATAAAGAAAAGAAATAGCAAGGTCTCCACTTGAAATCCAGGGCAGATTAGGAGGAGTCAAAATTTTGGTTACCAAGATGTTGCTTGATGGATATTTGAAATGAACTTGGTGGTTCTCAGAGCAGATGTCAAAAAAGTAATGCACAAGTGAGAAATTGTATCCCACCATGACCCTCAGTCATTTCAGGAGAGTAGGGAAGATTGAAGTGAACCACAAAGGAAAGGCCATCCACAAGAAAATCTCAGTTTTGGGACTGAAACAGTAGATTGTAAAAAGAAATATTTGAAGAGTGAAGTCTACAGTCTCCATGGGCCTTCTACAATCAATATAATTAATTAACAGCAGAAAGAGAAAATGGAAATATAAATAAGAGACAGGCTGATGCATGAGGCAAAATGTTTTTGTCTTCAGTGCTAAGAAGTTCCATGTTGAAATTTCACATTGCCATTGGCCTTTGGATAGAATCATATTTTTGGAACTAGGTAAAAGCAAAAGAAAAAGCTTTATTTTTAGAGACAGGAAATATTACTAAATCTAAGAAACTTAAAACATTTTAACATTGCCCAATATAACCAACAGCTGGAAACTAAAATATGAATCAACAGACATTTGAAATCTTGAAAGTATTACATCTCTGAACTAATTGCTCTTATTGTGTTCCTAGTTGGTCATCATGCCATCTTTCCACAAGGAGGGCAAACTGAAACCAGCTAAGCAAGATAAAGTACCGAATTTTCAGAAAAACTTCATAATTGGGCCATGCTCAGATGAGATATAAGGATTAAAAGTTTTACATTGAAAAGGTTGGAAACCTTTTACTTCAGGCCATTAGTTTGACTGTGGATCACAAAAACAAACTTCCCTACATGAGGTTCTGCACAAAGCTCTACAGCCTCAATCAGAAAATGGAAGGGTTACTTTTGGCTTAAATATTGAATTGTAAATTTCATGGCCATGTGACCCTGAACTGATCAAACACTGTGACCAGATAAGGGCTGAAATTGGTGGCTGTGGGCCTGGTCCCTAGGAGACACATATACACATGCAGAAACAATTCGGTGCCTGAAGTTTTTGAAGTGCTACGTTTTGTTGATTATTTTTCCTTTAGAGAGCACCTTTGCATTTTCCAGAATCTGAAGTCTGCAGATTAGACATATCTTGTAACACAGGCACACAGTCTGTGAGAGGGAATGAAATAAAGCAACCCATTAACACCAGGGTGGAGGGGTTTTGTTGCTACTTTTACAGAGGTAAAAAAAAATAAGGGTGCGTTTCATGAGTTTTCCATGCAAATAACTTGAGCAATTACTCACTGACCACCCATTACACAGTGCAGGTACCTCTGTGTGTGTTTGGGGATGCAGTAAACAGGACCAAATAAACAGGTTTGAGGTACACCAACACAATGGTGTTGCATATATTACCACTGATCTTGCTATTCTGTCCAGAATCAGCACTAAATACACTTGAAAACATCTTCTGTTCAAAAATAATTGAGAGCCCCAAGGACAGAGAGTTAAACAAACACTTTGATTTCTTGGATGATTCTGTGCCCTGCCAGCCATCAGCAGAAAAACATCTGGTTTGAATGGTTTAGCCCACAGTAGAGAAAAGCAGAAAGCTTGCCAGTCCCCTGCCGAGAAGCAGTTTAACTTGGTCACTTACAGGACTGCAACAGGGTCATGATGCCTGCAGGTGTGCATCTTAGATTATTACCAATCTAATTACTAGTATGGAAGGATTTACAGCAGAACAATCTTACTCTTCCAAATTGGGCTTGTTCTTCTTCTGGGACAGGATGTATTTCGAAAGCAACAATGACACAAAACACAGATCTTCCCACTTAAAAACTGCCTGAATAACTAGCCAAAGAATTGTTAATCAAGTGATTCTTCTTGTATTTTCAAAACTCATGCCCAGCCATGCAGCAGATCTTAAAGATGGCCAGCAGTAATGTGAAACAGATGTGCTGCTTTTAAACAGAAACAGGTGAACTGATTAAAGAAGAACCTAAAGCAGATGCGTAAAATCTTTCCATTTAAAACTGAAAAGAGGCATCCCTCAGAGCCTAAAACTCATATGAGATAGACAGCAAAATTAAACTGGAATTATGGCCCAAAAATTTACACTACAGAAATTACATTTTGGTATCTATTGTAAAGCTGCAATGACTTTCTTACAAGCTTTGCAGATCCAGGCACTCTTCCTCCAGCTGCTGGAGGTAACTCAATTTGGGACAGCATACAATTCAAGCTGTATTCCCTCTGCCTTACACTTCTCTAAATCACATATCCTGGGATCACGGCACAGGAAGTAAATGTGACCAGAAGAAAATACAGTTCCCCTTTCCTCAGCTGCAGCACATTCATTCATAGCACAGATATTGCCTGTTTTTGTTCAACAGAAGCCTGACACTGGTCAGATGAGGAAGGAAAAGGATCTTTACCGAGAATACTCCCTCCTTCTTCCCTCACCCGTACATCTGGTGGCAGCATATGGAAGTCCAACTGCTTGAGTCATCTTCAAGCAATGTTAAAGCTCAACAAGTACCAAATAACTTCTGATATGGTACTTAGCCTGCCTCCCTCTATCCCCTCTGGCTTCATAAATAATCTCTATTGACTCTGCAGAGTAATTCATCACTAATCTCCCCAGGACACCTCGACTGATTTAACACCAGCTTCACTTGCAGACATCAAGTGGTTTATTGTTTCGTCCTCTTGGAGAATGCCAGCAGCCTGACTCGGAACATGCCTGGGAGACATGTTGCAGTTTTACATCAACTTCCCTTACAGACATCCAGTGCTTGCTCATTTTTCTCCTTAAATATACCCATTGATTTAACTCACAGCAACCTCCCCCCTGCCTTTCTCCCTCCCATGAACCAAAGCGAAATGCTTGTCACTCATTAACCATCTCTCCCTCCAAGGAAAAACTGAGTTAGTTCATGGGCTTGTTCCTTGGACCTTTCTTAGCTTTTGAGAAGGAAGCATGCTTTCCCACTAACAGAGAACTGGAGTTTTGTTGCAGTTATGTTAAGCTCCTGTACCACAGGAATCACAGAACCACTGTTCCTTCTACCTTGGAGAAGAGGACTGATTATCATGTATCAAGGACATTTTATACCTCCTACTGAACTACAGTGCTTCCAAAGGATGCCAACAGTAGTAGCTGTGACAGTCAGAGGCACGGATTGAAACTTAGCTTAGTCCTATGGCCAGTTTGTACAGCTCACCCAAATCTTAGCTTTCATTGACTGCAGAATTCTGCATCTCCACATGCCATTTCACGCAGGCTACTACTTAATTCATTTCCAAACTTTGTGACTGAGACATGAGCCTTCTCTAACTCCTGAGCTCTCCCAAGGCTCTGTACAACTCCCAGGCTGCAGACTGTTCAATATCTACATTTTGGAAATACTCATTGTCACTGCCCCATAAAGGCCTCCTCTCAGGAGCAGCATTCAGGAGCTAGGTTGGTCTAATGGCACATTCAGTCAGAAGACAGAAATAAAACTCTTTCTACATCCTCTTATCTCAGTTGCCAACTCGTCTCATCAGTGAAGACAACAGTGCTCTAATGTTTTGTGGGACAACAGCTGGGATATTTTACCAGGTACATCTTACACCATTATATCAACATGTTGGGAAAAAAAATCCACCAGTGCCTTTTCAGTACTTCACTGAGAAAGTATTCTGGCAAGTGCAGAAAGAAACGGGCTTTTCTTTTCCTGTTCTCCTTCAGCACAAGCTCGTGAGTAACCAAGCAACTTTGCATGCAAATACTCTCAATTATCTTCCAAGAAGGATCTGGGGATGACTATCTTTCTGAGCCAACAGGAGCAAAGCAGGGCCAAATCTGGTAATCCCCAAATTACAGTGAGATATTGATGAGGCAGTGGTTCATCTTTTATCACAACCCTCCCTTCTGGTTTAGTTGTGATCTCAGACAGGATGGCATTGACTAACATGTTCAGTTTGCCTCGGAGTATCATACTCAGCATAGAACGCAAAGCCATTTATTGTGGACCTTTATTTAAACCCAGAACATCTCTCCAGGAACCCAGCAGGCACCGGTTATTGCTCAGTGTTTTTTAATACAGCACACTGAGGAACAGAACTGCTGAGTCCAATCAGCTGTTTCTGTATCAAGGTATGGTCTGTACCCCAGAACAGTATACTGCTTCAAATTTACCTTAAAAAGAGGGTGAACACTGAGTTGTCACATGGCAGAAAGGCACACAGGGACTGGGGGCATGCAAAGCCAGTACATGGAGACTGACACTGGGTGAGTAGCTTGTCCCCTTAATGTCTCAACTGAAAGAGTTTAACAGCACTGAAGAGGTATAGTGATGTTAGTGATGTGAGAAAAATACTTGATCTCTTTTGTATTCTCATTGGAAATTCTGCCCAAGCCTTTTTTTCTTCTCTCTTAGTGATGTTTGAATAGACAAAGCCACAAACATTTGGTAAAGCTGCCTGCTAGTACCTGTCTATTGTCACATTCACATTTAAAACTATTTAATCTCTAGTCAGATTCTGCCTTCTGCTACTACTGGTTTTATGACATTTTGCTAGCACTCCTACTGTTTCCAGCCTCTTGAGAAGGTTACTGCTGACTCACTGGGCCACAGAAACAACAAACACATCATACTATGTCAGAAGAACACTGACATAATTATTTTGCTGGAATTCATGCAAAATAATGTGCACAAAAGAAGTTCCATAAGTATACATTCAGCCTTCTTCCAAGCAAGATGTCTCATAGAACTGAATCTCTCCAAAGCATTTCACAGAGCAAGATAGTAAACAATACATATATTGGGCATGTTCTGCAAAAACATTTAAAGAAATGGCACTACAAAAACAGAGCAGCAAAAACATTATCCATTGCTTAAGTAATGGAGGCAGGGAGAAGCTGTAATGGTGAGAGAAATTTCCAGCTGCCAGGTGAAAGCAAGGAAAAATGGGGATCTGGGATGACTCTTCCAGACCACACAAGTTTGACAATAAAACTCCAGCCTGGTGGAAACTGAAGACATCAGGAAATTCATGAGAGATAGCAGATTTCCAGCGTGACAAATAACTGTATGTTTGAAACGCCATTAAGAAGACTAAATTTGAAGCTGGTGGGTGCCTGAACTCACCACAAACAGATGGTTCCGTGTCCTGGTTGAACTATGGCCTACTGGAAGTACTGTGAGATAAACTCATCTTATGCTTTTTCAAGCCTTTGAAGATGGCCTATGGAACAGAGCTTTGTTTTAGATCCATCAGGCTCTATTAAAGAAGGAGAATTTAATCCTTCCTCTGCAGGAAAATTGAAAGATGCTACTATCAAGTAGTTGAAAGATTTTTTTTTTATGGAAATAGAGATGAGACTGGGGAGGAAGGTTTATTAATCTGTTAAATATCAGCAAAAAATCAACTAGCAATTCAAGTTTCATCTCTTTTCAGCCTACCATGCTGCAGTCTCTCTGCAAAAGAAAGCAAGAGACATCTATTTCTCATTCTTGCTAGGTTTTGGCTTGTTGGACCATATGAAATATGAGCTCTACCTGACCCCTTCTAACACAGTGTTAGTAAAACAAAAACATTTGAGTAGGGGAGGGAAAGAAAACCCAACCCATGCAGCTATTTTACTTTAAAGGACACGACAGTTTAGTGTAAACAAAGGGGGAATAAACTACAGGGATATATGCACAGTAAGAGTCAATTGGAAACAGCTGTTGGCAGATACTGAGGCAACCTGAAATCTGGGGCTGCAGCTCTGGGTTGCACAAACTCCTTTTGTTTGTCACCAGTTTTAAAGCCCCTCTCACCACACGCGTGTGCACATCCCCATGCACGTGTGCGAGGTGTGCTGCAGGAGCAGCAAGTGCATGGCAGCAAGCAGGGGTGATTTGGCTGGGAGAGTCCCTCCTTCAGGGTCTAACCTCAAGGAAGAAGAAGGGGGGCAATGAAAAAACCTGCCAAGGGGTTATAAAGCCCTTTCAATTATTGTCTGCAGCCATTCCTCCCAATTCATGTCTTTAATATTAGAACCATATAATGACAAACAGCAAAAAAAGAGGCAAGAATGTAAAGGTGCTATTTTAGTTCCCAAAGATTTTTGCTTTTCTGGTTGTATTTAAAAAAGAAGTGGGGGGAGGAATATCAATCCTGGGCCAACCTGTAGGATATTTCTGATATTCTGGGGGTAACACTATCCGTTACAAACATTAAATTATCGAAGCCAGCAGGATAGCCCTGGCAGTTGTTGTTTCCAATAACACAGCAGCAAAGTTAACAGGGCACAATGCAAACTTGCAGGCTCCATAGGGACGCCTCAGTCTCCAAATCTCTACCATCCATATTAGACCTGTTAACAATAACAACAGGATATTTCCTAGTGGAGAAGCTGACAGTCACAAACCACAGTTTTTCACCTCTGGTTTGAGTCCAGACTAACAGTTTGAGGTGCACTAACTTCATGGCACACCTGGAGTGAACACGTGCCATGTATCTTGAAGTCCAAGGTTCGTGCTTCAGTGACCCTTCTGCTGGAGGCAGCAAAAAGAAAGACAAAACACAGAAACTGTCCTTTCTCTCTTGCTGTGTAGAGAGGATTCTTCTCAGGTAAGATTGCCCAGACTTGCACAGCACAGGAGGTGAATGTTGAAAAACATGCATTGCTGCTGTCCACATTGCTTTTGTTTAGGAGACAGAAGATTTTTTACAAATAAATATTGAGTGCCATACCAAGTCATGGACCATCTTCCTGGATCCTCCTCAGCCCAGCAAACTGCAACACAATGTTACCACTTCTAGGAAATGTCCCACCTGCTAACAGAGTTAATCTGAACCCCAGACACAATTTAGCAGGTCTGTCACACAGCATGAAAATCCTGTTGCCCTTATGCCTCCCCATTCCTCTGCCCCAGCCTCAGTCAGCTGCCAACACCAGCAAAGACGTGTTGGCAACTGCTGCAGAGAGAGAAATGTCAGCCTTCCCTCACTGAAGGTTTGGATGGTGGGGGTCCTGCTGACATGCAGGCTAATGCCACATTAGTAGCATAATGAGAGCCTCTGCAGGTTTCACTAAGCAAAGGAGAGAACTCACTCCAGCCCTGGTGGTCTGGCTGCAACCTTGCTTTTAACTGTTAGCTTGCTAGAGCAGACAAGCATCACATCCATATGAACCCATATTTTCTACTGCCCAATGAAACAGTTTTGCTGCTCAGTACTGCCACAACTTTGTCAGGTTCTGTCTCCAGCCTTGCTGTCCCTCCTCTGGTAGGAAAGGCAACTTTCTCAGTTTGATCAGTGTCTGCACAAATCTGATAGTGACAGACCTCCAACCCAGTACTCATGCTGGTAGAAAGACATGAAAAAATGTAGAGGGCCCTGATGTCACTGCATTTGAATGCATTAGTCATTGCAGGAATACACAGAGGCAACTTTTGGCTCCAAAAACCTAATTTACAAATGGAAGACTTAATTCTTCACAGAATATTCTGAGTTAGAAGGACTCACAAGGACCATTTAGCCCAACTCTTTAGCAAATGGCCCACACAGGAATTTAAACCACAACCTTGATGTTATTAGCACCATGCTCTGACCAGATGAGCTCATTACAGGCTCTTGAATATGAATGCCTGTGTTTACCACTGTTCTCACCGCAAGTCAAAAATGAACATCACACCCAGCTCTGCTGTATTCCACGAAGATGGTCAGAGCAATATTTAGAAAGAAACAGAACAGAGACAAATGACAGACACAGAACATGGGGGACACATCACTAAGAGTGAAGTGCAAGCACTGCCAAAGAGCTGCTTTCATCTACCAGTGGGTAGTGATCACTTCCTGGTGATGAGTCTTCAGATACAAACTGGTGCCCACCTGTTTGACACACAAAATGTGTGTGTGTGTGTGTATATTTTTATTAAGTGAGATCACACGTATGACAGACGTGCTTTTATGACACCATAAGAGAGGTTTATCTGAGGCTCTGCAGTATTAAACAGCAGGTCTAGTTAGGAAAAGAAACACGTCCATTTGTTTAATTTCATCCCCTCTTGCCTCTGCATTGATCATGGCACCCCCTGTGAGCCAAGGCTTAGCACACCCTAACCTTAGCCCCCTGGCACCCCCTGTGAGCCAAAGCTTAGCACACTTACTTGGAAAGGAGAATGACACAATTCTGGGCCCTCCGGCCATCAATCACAGAGAGCTCTTTCACCTTTCGTGTGGAGAGGTAAAGGTCTTCTGTTGAGCCCATCTCTTTCTGCATGTATTTCAAAAGGGAGGGAAAACAATCAGTATTATGTTTCTCACCCAAGACTGATAGACTTAGCTCAGTGTAATGAACAAGCCCATCCCAACCTAGAAAAATCCACCCGCATGATAAGAAAAGGAGACAAAGGCAGAAAGCATGCAGGTAGATCCTGCATTACTAGACAAACAGAAATCATTCATTAACACCCGTAAGATCATCTTTGATCCCAAATACCGGACCTGATTCTGATCTATTGGACTCACTCTACCAACAATTGCGTTATGTTAGTATGAAAAACTGGCATGATAGGAGAATCAGGCACATTATGATGAAGCCCACTGGTGTCACAGCAGATGCCTCCTCCAGGGGTTACACAGCATTCTTGAAAGGCTGCAGCACAAGCAATAGAAACCCTTCTGTTACGTCTCAAGGCTGCCATTGGACCTATCCAATCCATATTATATGAGAGATGCAAACAGTAGGGCACCATGGCATTTATCTTACTAAATATATCTTACTAAATGGTAAAAATCTACATCTAAACTGTCTTCTCTTTTAAAAACCAATTAATACATTTAATCATACAGAAATCTCTCTTTTCCAAAGTTGTCTGTATATCCCCATTGTCATACTCATCACCTGAAAAAAACTGAGAAAATCCAGTCCAGAACATTTGTCACAGCACACAGATAAAATATTTGCAAATTCAGTCTGACCATCCAGTTTTTATTTTCCCAGCTAACTGGTGCTGGAACCATTTAAAAAATGCCATTTCATGATATCCATATTGTCAGGCCTTGAGATTTTGAGATTTGCTTTGAATGCACTCATCAAATAAACAACAGGACTTCTTTTTTAGCATATAACAGTGAGCATGCTGAGTCAGACCAAAAGGTCCATCTACCCCAGCATCCTGTCCCTGGAAGTGGTCAGTAGCAGAGACCCAGGGAAACGTTAGATCATGGCAAGCACACAGGACTCATGCAGGCATGTCCAAAAGTGCTGCAGTGAGCCACCACCAATAGCAAGTGGCATTTTTAAGCAGGTACAATGAACCAGCTGAAGACATGCACTCAGTAAGTTCTCCTAGATATGCCCACAGCATCTGGTTGGCAGAAAGAAAACTGCAATGTTTCTTAATATATCAAATAGTGTTTCCAAAAAAGGCAAAACTGGCACTAAGTTTATTAGTTCTGATAGAATAACTAGCAATATCAAGAAGATGACTGCCCCCAGTATAATCTGGCATGTAGAGATTTCAAAGTTTTCCTGAGTTTTCTCAGTTTGTGGGGAGGATGACAGGGGAATAAGGAGACGGGCAGCTGTTGAAGGGAAGAAAGATACTTGCTGGTCTGTGCTCTTGGTTTAAAAGCTTCACTGTTCCTCACTAGCTATTAATATTTGCAGACAAGGACACCTGGATAGTGACAACCAGCACCCATTCCAACGGAAAAAAAAAAAGTTTCAGCATTTGGCTATGAATGTGAGGTGGGAGGTTAGCCAGCTTTCCTTAAAGCCATCCAGCAGGAATTGATATAATAGCCTCCATGCCATTTTGAATGTCCCAACCCACTGGGTTCAACACAGATGAATAACCTGAACTATTCAGACATGGCTCACTCCTTGGTCATAAGGGCTAGACTCATCTAAAAATACATCCTCTTCAACTCATATTGAGGAGAGAGGTATTTATAGCTACTTGGAGTTACGTGTAAGCAAAAGCAGATGAAGCCTCAGGTTTTACTGAAGCCAGATTCCAAGCTTAGCTGAAGGAAAACAGATTGCATATGGACTATCTACATTTTCTCAGACACAGAAAAGGAGGAGCAAGGCGGCAGTGGTGACTAGCTTTTGTGAGAGAGACCAAGCCCTGAGAGCAAGAACAGTTGGAGCTGGTGTCAACCTGACAGACAAGATGATTAAGTTTTATGCCATCATTCTTTACCAGCTTCTCATCTGGGATAACACTACGTTATGTCCTTCAAAGAGTATTTCAGATTTGATATTTTAGTTACAAATTCAAAACTCAATTAAAATTTCAGTGCTGAAATGACTGTACATGTGGAATGTGTCCATCATATTGGTGCCTTGCTTCAAATACAATTTGATTTAGGTTAGCTGAAGACTCATACCACAGCAGCACCCTAGCTTCCGGCAATTATCAATATTTCAGAGAACTATTACTTCCATATTGACTTGTTTTGGTAGGCTGCCATGTCAGCCTCCTCCATGTGGCAAAAGTCCTGACTAGACTTTCCAAACACAGTTCCCTGAGCATTCATGGGGAGAACTACTTTCTTCTGAAGCCACCAGAGACAGTAATGATCATATCCAAATAACCCTCTCCTGATAGCATTGCTCTCACCAAAATTGTTGCCAAGAATTTTGCTTAAGATGATAAATAAATTGAGAGGTAGCCAGTTTAAAGACACATGCATAATCCAATATCTCTATCTAAACACCATCTTAATCTTTTGCTGAACTTTCTGAGGGTTTCAGTTGTCCATTCGAACCCTTCTGCTCCTCAGATGGCACAAATCCTTCTGCCAAAGTGCCCAGCTCTATGCAAAGAAATATTTCCTTTACCAGAAAGTCTGTGACATCTGAAGACTTCAGCAGTGTCCAACGCAGATGGACCACAGATGGGAACAGTGGGAGCGAAAACTCCCTGAGAGCCCCTTTTGTTCTCCACTAGAGAGACTATTACTTTGGTTAAGGAAGAGTTGACACTGACATTCTTCTTTGTCCCTGTCTTTTTTCCTCAGGATCATAAAAAGGGGACTACAGACACCAGCAGTGAGATATAAGCAAGTGAAAGGACAAGAACTACTTCCTATCACAGAGATAACACAGCTAAAAGAATTGTTTGTACCACCTTCCCCATCAAGAAAGCAGAGTGCAAGGGCATATGAAAGAGTAGCATGAGCTGTGACCCCATGGTGGCATGGTCCAGGATTTCACCTCAAACACATGGCAAGAGGATCAGGAAGCAGACAATGATACTCACCTGCTTACAGGAGGAGGGGTTAGTTAGCAGGTCCTATGCAGGCAGCAGTCGCAAATAACGAAGAAGGAAACATGCCAAAAATCAGCACAGAGAAAGATACCAAGTTTAACAAGGCAGCTGAATTTAGACATACACTGTTTTCCAAGAGCATAAAATGCTTAGCAAGTAATACTGGCCCAGATGGTTCAAAGGTATTTCAGCATTTCTTTGCATATTTTAAATCAGCAAATGTCAGGGAACTAAGAGCCCTAGGTCTTTTCTGAAAATAATAAATTTGGTCTCCAAAGCATAAATCTCCTAGGTCTTTAAATATTAACTAGGATAATGCTTAAATACCTTTACAAATCCAGTCCAGAGCCTTACTGAAAGAACTGCCAAGGTTATAACTTGAGGGTCAGTTCTCCTCTCCTGATGCACAGGCACAGTTTGTGGGTATTAACAAGTGTAACAACAAAAACTTGTTTCAGTGGCATGTTATACCCTTTAACAAGTTGTAGCCAAGTATTCTGAAAGCGCTCAGTAACCACCATAGAGGCCTCACAACGCTTCTGGATGACAGACTCCAACTATTTCATGACACACTCAGTACTCCAGGGAATCACCAGCTATACTGAATCAAAAGGTCAATATTACAGAGTAAGATTGGAGCAAGGTTAAAAGACAAGCCTAAGAATACTTGGTTCAGCATTCTGTACACTGGACAATTTTGCACTCCCTCTTAGCCACCAAAAAGGACACATTGAGCTTGAGAGAGGAGAAGAGACCCTCTGTCATTAACAAAATTAGGAAAATAGAAAAATTATTTAATGTAGATGAAACTGGAAAAAACAAGAAGATCATGTTAATAACAGCAAAGAAAGAAATGTCTTTATCTCTACTCACTCAACATTTCAGATGCAAAAGGGCAGGGCTTTGCATTGACATTTTTCTTTACAGACATTTGGATGAAGTTTAAAAGTCACAAACCCAGAGTAAACACATACTTGGTCAGAGTGGAATATTTCCAAAAGTAAAAGAGGAGAAAAGACTAAGTGTGAACTGAAAAAATTCTCATAAATTTTTAATTCAAAAGCAATTTTGGTTGCCTGATCTTTAAAAAAAAAAAAAAAAAAAAAATTGATGAGGACTTGTTGATTGAAATCCAGTTTACACTGGAGCAAGCATGGATGAAAAAGAAAGTATCACATAGAGTAATAACAACAAAACATTTAAGGAGAAAAAAAAACCCCAAAACAATGTAAAAACCTCAACAAACGCTGGAAGGGCAGCAAGATGTCTAACTGCACAAAAATACAAGTAGCTTACATAAGTGTTACTGTAGTGTCTGGAGCCACTGTCATAAAGTGTGTTTAACGAGGATGGAAGAGTACTGTTCAGAGACCCACGGAGGCAGGGGTAAGGGTCAGGTTAGTTTATGGCTGAATAGCTCAGGCTCCTTTCCAGTGATTGGTAACATAGCCATAAACATTATGATTCTAACTGAGAACAGGACAGCTTTGGCTTTGGATTTTGGGGACAAAAGGAAGCAAGGCTTTGAAAGGTCATTTCTAGTGAGGAAGCTGCAATGTTTGCACCTGAAACATTGGAATGGAAGCTCTTGGGACAGGGTCTAAATCCAATCTTGTAACAGCACTGAAGATTCGTGTGCCTTTCTTCGCCTCTGTGAACTAAGATCTTGTTTCAAGAAATGGGGTTTACAGAAAGAGAGAGGGACCCACTGAAACAGCAACAGCTATTTGCAGATGCAGAATGAGAAATGAAATCCCATCAAGCAACAGATAACATGGCATTCTTCACAGCTTATCCATGTGGCTGTGAGCTAGTAAATAAGAAGAGTTATTCATTATGTTTATTAGATTAGACAGAAAAATAAAAGAGAGAAAGGAGCAGATGGAAAATCCAAAGACAAGGGGTTGGATTGTTAATGTTAAGGTACTAAGTTAATGAAGTAGTTATAATCACTGTAAGGAATAGTCATAAAGGTTATTTATGGCAGTTGGGTCTGTGTTTTTTCCTAAAACTTCAGAGTAATGATCCAGTTCTGCAGCATAGAAAACATTGAAAATACTCCAAAAGCAAAGGAAAGCTGGGGGAGTTCAAGGAGTGAAAGTACAATCCGTCTGCTGCTAAATCTCATTCAGCAGAGATAGACAGATTGAAAGTGACTTGCTTTCCAAGAAAAAGAGGAGGGAAAAAGACACTCTAATAAATGGCCACTTTTAAAGTATGCTGTTTGTTCTATAATCTGTAATTCAGACAGTTTCTGTCACCTAGCCAGTTCAAGCAGTTGGCTGTTTAAGAAAAAATAGACAAAATGAAAGACAGCTAATGGAGTCACCTTGCTCAATACTCAGGGAACTACAGCCTTTTTTCTCTGGATGAATGGGAGAAACAGAAAGATTGATAAGCAAGTATAAACGTAAAGCTCTGGAGCTTTTGGAAGTCAGTGGCCACTGACATTAACTAGAGCATTACCTGTTGGTAGGTGTTGTCTCTGAGAGCTGCTCATTAGTATGAAGTATGTCCTTAACAGAAGATTAGACCCTGCCCAGTGTGCCTGTCCCAAATTCTTTTGGTCTTTAGACTTTTTGAACAGTGGCAGAGCATCAAATGATGCAGCCTGACTGCAACTGGGCAAGGGCTCAGACCACTGTTGTGTGTTCTTTTCTCTTTCAGAAATTCAAGACAGAAAAGCTACGGAAGAGCTCACTCCTACCTGGTGCCTCTGATACGCGGAGAACATCTTTTCAAAATCTTCTAGGTCCAGCACCTTGAATGCCTTTAAATCATCAATCTCATTCCAGATTGTGCCGTGAATCCTCTCCTAAAACAAAAGGACATATTTTAACAAGATAGCAAAAGTATTTAGCTAAGAACATTCAATCCCATTTGGATAGATCATTCTCTTCTCCTCACTGGTCACATTCTTATGTACTACTGCTGCCATTTTAGAGGACACACTTTGTTTCAAGAGTCAAAAGAGAAAAAATAGTGTTTTGTTTTGTTTTGTTTTTAAACATACGATTTTGTATTTTTCATCACAGCATGCCTCTAATGAAAAGGAACATTCCAAGACTTGCAGACCACATCTCAAGCATTATCCATGATCCCACAGCATATTTCCTTTCAAGAGTGGCCATCTGTCTAACACAACGATTGTGGTCATGCTGAAAGAAGTATTACCATCAGGAGGAAAAAGCTTAGGAAAAGCACTGATGCACGACAAACCCCAGACACATCTTCCCTTTTGCAAATTTTGCCAGGTTCTTTTATAAAGCCTAAAGGATGTGCAGTTTTCATCCTGTCTGTGAAAGTATTTTAAAATTTTATTTTATTTTACTTTTAAGTCTTTGAGTCTTTGAAGTCTAATTGTTTCCTATTACATGAACTCCCTTGTCTACATGAGGGCTTTGTCGAGTCAGATAGACACAAATTATACCCAGGTCCCAAAACAGCATCATTCACAGTAACTGGATGTATCTTGTGATGATACATTATCCTGAATGCCAGGGAATCCTAATTGTTTGGCAGATTATTAGCATGGAGGGAGACAGGCACAGACTTCTCCTCCGACTTGCTGTCCACGAATCCCACAACAAATAGGCTCCTGTAGTACATGAATTAACTAATCAGCAGTCATCCTAAACTAAGTGAAGGTCTTGGGTGTCCTGCTGACATTCTCAGGAGACATATCCTTTCTGGCAGAGGACACAAAGATTGAACTACCTTCTCCTTCCTATTGACACTTAAGGTGCATGTTTTGTGGGACAAGCTTTGGGTGCTCTTCACACCTGATAGCACTATCCTTCAGTTAATTTAGTTTATGAAGTGTATATTTATTGTACTTTATTAACTGGAAAAGTAATGAAAATGCTGATTAAAAGAAAAAAGAGAATGACAAAAGGAATTGTTAAAAAAACCCTAATGAAATCCCAGGAGATGAAGAGCCAGCAGAACACTGATGCAGAGAAAGCCAGGAGCCACAAGCAATAGCAATGAAACCCTCACACAGGTTCCAGCTCTGAAGTATCTGACTTGTACCTACACAGCAAAGTGTGTTAACACTTCATTATCAGAGCTAATTAGGAACAGGCTCTACTTCCCATTCAGAGTCATCAAAAGGAATGAGGGAAATGTGCTAAGCCACAAGGCTCAAGGAGCAAGGAAAAAACCTGACGAGGATAAAATGAGGGGGAAATAAAAGTGTGAAGTGTTCTGGAGGAAATTCCTGGCAGGGCAGACACTGTGGAGGAAAACCAACACCCTTTCTCCAGAGGCAGCCTGTGAGTGCCTGAGGGTAAGGAGGGGTGTCTGCAGTGATATTTACAGTGAGAGCATATCCTAGATGGGAGCAGCACCCATCCCTGAGCAGGCTCACCAATATCATTTTATCATCCCTTGCAATCAGTGTGGCTCTTCTTTCCACAGTAGGAAGAACATGTGACTGTAACATGGCAAACAAGTCTGGGAGGCTCATCTCAGCCAAAGCAATAGGAAACAAAATTAATTTTCATTTTATCCTTGCCCTGAACTCTGCTGCCAATCTTAGCCAGAAGCATCCAGGCAGAGTGCTCATTCTCATTCAATTTCCAGGCTGGCTTTGTAAACCATGAATTATAAATCCTGAGGGGTGTATTTGAACAGCAGAGCAGTTCTCTGAGTGCCTCACTGTTTCAGACTCTCCAATCAAACACTGAAATGGTACAATATTTCTTGACAGGAATCCTTAGAGTCATCACTGGGATAGAGCCCTGAGGATGCCAAAAAGCTGTATACTGTGTTTGGCAGAGGCTGGATGTGACTCAAGGGACAGCTACTCATGAGTCTTGCCCATCTACCTGCCCAGCTGCAAAAATCTCACGGGAGTGAGGTTTCCTCACTAATGGCAAGAACAGTGAAAATGTCCTACGGAACAGTATAGTCTGAATGAACTGCAAAGGTGCCAAAACAGGAAGTTCTGAGACTCAGAAAGGGACTGCAGAGAGTAGTTCTCCCCGTACTTTCCCAAGAAAACAACCCAGTGAAAATGATTCTAACTTCAATTCAGATTCATTTGAAGAGCCAGGTTGAATCTGGCCCTGTACAGGATGGTTTACATGCTACTTGTAGCAGAAAGACAAATTCTGAAGCAGCACCCATTGCAATGGCATGCACAAACAGAACTTTGAGCAAAGCAATCCAATTCTAGGGCTAATGCAGGCAAAGAAAAATCAAGGCAGGCAGAGGTATAAACAACCTTTGTTACACGTAACACTTGCAATGGGCCTGTCCCTTCTATTTCTACCATAAGCTCTGTCCTCGAAAATTTTCATGTTGCTGCCAGATCATTTCCTACACTGAACTCTTGATACACAGTTTACACAGTTATGGATTAACTGGCTGATAGTTCCTTGTCATCAGCCAGAGAAGACAGAGCATTTTAAGAGAAGCAGACTTGCATAATGTGGTTGCTATGATAAACGATTCCCTCAGCACCATAAAAATATTTATGGTCTTTAAATAACAATTTAAAAATAAATTCCTTATTCCTTCTTTTCTTTTTTTACCCCTCTGTCCTTAAAAAAAAAAAAAAGGGAAAAAAAGAAAAAAAAAAAAAAAAAGGGAAAAAAAGAAAAAAAAGAAACTAAAGGAACTAAAAAAAAAGAGCAGGCATTTTGTCTGTAATGTTTTTCTCTCCATCTTTATTTTTTTATTTATTTAATCATTCATTTATTCATTCTACAAGTCTTCCAAGACCTGTGGTTCCTCTGCTTTGGGAAGTCTTGGCCCACTTTGAGAAGCAAATCCTGTGAACTTCCCAGCATCCTCTAACAAAATGGTGACAGATACCAGGTCAGGAAACATCTTATTATGAGAACAAGTATTGACAAGGCATTTGCTCTGTCAAGCTGAGTTTTTGGTATGTTGCATTTAACAATTCACTTGCTGTAGCAGTTGCATCATCCCACCTTTACAGTGAATCCCAGTTTGCTGACAGACCTACTGACATTAGAAAATGACAGTGTTTCATGGCACTACAAATCATATAAAGCTGTCCTCTGTTACATCTAAAGGATGATTTTATTCACCCTGATAGATAAATAATGATATTCTGGAAGGCATGAAAGTCCATCATGCCTCAGTAACCTCACAGCATGAATGAAAACTTACAGTGCTTTCTTCTTTCCAGGGAAATCATGGAAACAATGAGTCTTCTGTGAATACTGGACCAGGCAATCCTGCTTATTAGTGGGTTAATATTTGTAGAATATTAACCAGAAAAGTGGAAGCAACTTAAAATTTCAATTCAGAATTCCATTATGAATCTGAAAAGTGATATGAACAAAGCACATTTTCCAAACTTTTCTCTTGATATTAGATGCTTTCTTCAGTGTGAGAAAAATCCACTTCAAGCAAAAGCTGTATTTTTGGCCTGTTTTTTAATCAAGACATCTGTTTTATCTCATTGTAGGCCTAGGCACCACCACAGCTGTTATGAGTAGCTTCACAATGAGATTTTGGAGAACTCTTTCCATTAACTTTGAATCTCCAGCAGCAGTCCTCCATCATTTTACGCCATAAACCTCAGGCTGCTTTTAGGAAGAAAGTTTCAGAAATCAGAACCATTGATGACATTATAGAAACATTTTTAAAAAAATTAGTGTCAAAATGAACATTTTCTGTTTATGTGACTGGCTGTTTTGGGGGTTTGGTGGTTTTGGTTTGTTTTCATGTGTGTGTGTTTTGGGTTTTTTTAAAAAATTCCTATATGGTATGTCAAACAAATGCCTTTCTTATGAAACTATTTCAATCAGATCTATTTAGGGCTGGCTAAAGAAAGCCTCTCTGACACCACTGATGAGAGTCATTACCAGGACACTTGATGGGAAGCTGCTTCTCCAGCCATGAGATAAGAAGCAGAGCAGCCGAAGGTTGACTTGATTTACTCTGAGAACTTCAAATCAATATGTTTATATTTATTAAATAAGTAATTATTAATCCGTACTTCCAGTGTTCTTGAAACCAGTCCATTGCTTGGATTAACCATAAATGTTTGGTCCCTGATTGACCTTTGGTGTTGTGTAAAACTCAGAGTGAGAGAGCATTGCTGCCCAGAAACAAAGAAAGGAATCTTTCCAGGATATTACAGTGGTTATATTGCAATACCTTTTTCTTAAAAAACAGAGATCCTTGGCACCAGCACTACTGTAGTGCTGTATGAATGGAATTCACAGACAATGCTACAGTGCTGTATGAATGGAGCTGTGGTGTGGAAGGGCTTCATCAGAACTCAGCCCATCCATGCATCTAAATGTCTTTGCCACTGATCATTAGCTCACATCAAAGCTAGCACAAAGTCCCTAATTCCCAATGGAAATTAGTGGGCTGTTGGAGTTTCCTTGTTAGAAGCACAGATCCTTTCCAGTCAAGCCCTTTTTTGTGGTGCCCACGGGAACTGTGGACAATCTGTTATTGTCAACTGCTACGAGCTTGACTACATTTGATATTTCTCCTAACACCCAACAGCTCAGTTCTTTCCTTCCAAAGACAGAATCAGCATTGGAATGAAAGGTGTCATATGAACTGCCCTGGAGAAAAGCCTTGATTCCACTACTGAGAAAGTATATTGCAGACAAATCCCTCTCAGCCGGCCCTGTCCACACTCCTCTTGGCCTCTGTTGGCTTTTCCTCACTCCCTCGAGGCAGGCTGCATGGACAGAGAGGAGTTTGCTCTCACGTGGGCTCCCTCAGTCAGGCATCATCTTCACACCTGCTTGATAAACCTCCTGAGAGAGACTCTCTACTAATTACTTAGAGAAGGGTGGTCTAAGCAGTATGCAGAGATAACTAAGAGCTGAATAGTTGACCTGCTTGCAACTTTATGTACAGCTGTTGCCAACACTGTGTCTTCTCACCTTGCTGAGTTTTATGTATTGTTCCTCAAAATGATTTTGTGGGAAAAAATTGTATTCACGTGAACTGGAAGTTAAACCCTACCACAAACCACAAAAATACTATGCACGCTTCCAAGCCTCAGTTTCCCAGGCTCAAAAACTTGAGATGTGCTGCTCCCAGACAGGGTGCTTGTTGTGAGTCCTAATTCACTCAAGTCTGGCTACTCTGACAGCTCAGTTCAGAAGAACACCACACAAGTACAGCAAAGGTAACACAAGGCACGACGAGGCCCATCCAATCTCCTCATGACTTTGTGCTCAGACGATTCATATCCATGTGAATAGAAAGATACTGAAGCAGGAAATCTAGGATAACTGAGGAAGATGACCAAAACGTATCTGTTTCTCCAGCAGTCAGTGAAATTAAATAATTACACAGCAAAGGGCAACCCAAGTAACCAGGTGAGCCACCTGTATCGACACCACAACCTCTGCCATTTTGCAGAGACCATACCAGATTCAAAACACTAACACTGGCGGACACCCCAAAACGAAGGTCCCACCCTCTTATGCCCCTTTTTCCAACTATATTGCCTCCTTCAAAATAGTGTCTTTTAGCCATCTCACCACCCAGGTCTTCAATTTTATTAGCACAGCTGCCTTCACTCTTATCCAGAGGGCAGGATAAGCCTACAGTTACTGTACACTAAACAGAAACACCTGTGACTCTCTCTTTTTCATATAAATTCATATATATACATATATTAGTTATTATTTCTTTTCTTCAGAGCACTAAGTCCCATGTTCTGCAAAGGAAAATAAATCCTCGTCCTTACATTCTCTCCCACACCCCCCACGTGGCCTTGACAGACAAGCACAGACGGTGCAGCAAATATTTCACTTCACTTTATTTTAAAGAAAAGGGGAGAGGGGGAGAGAGAATTCTTGTGGCATTCCAGAGGTCCCTGGACACTCATTCCAAATGCCGGAGTTGGGCCCTGGGTGAGTTTCAGTCTAAAAGAGAACCTGGGTTTCTAGGCAGCAATCCAAACTCAACACAGACACTTTTTCTCTTTCTAAATCATTTTAAAAAATTAAGACCTAAAGAGAAGAGGAGGGAAAAGAAGAAGGGCAAAAGAGAGAGAGGGAAGAGAGAGAAGTGAAGGGGAAGGAGACAGAACCAAGGTAGAAGAAAATGAGTGCAACAGGAAGAATCCAAGTCCTCTGGGGTTGTTTTGCCAACCTGGAGTTTTATCACTAATAGACAGGTTTCTAACCATTCAAAGAGAAAGGCAGCTTCCCTCATGGCCATGAACAGACAGTGAGGAGAATCAGGATACCTTTCTCTCCTTGGTGATGGCTCCTGCCACAGTAGAGGTGGCTGATTTTCCAGATGGTTCTCACCATGTTTTGCCCACATTGGCTCTGCTCATCCTTTTCCCTGGTGCACAAGTGAGGGCAGCTCTGGCACACCAGTCCTGGAGATGTCCAGCTCTGACTTACATATTCAGCCCCACTACAGCTTTGCTTAACCAGATCATTTGCATGCCCAGATCTGTGCAGCTCAATCTATCCAGCACCTTGCTCAGCACAGAGGATGTGCTGCACTGCTGGAGAACTGGGAAGACTCCCTCAGCACAATTAATGACTCCTACTGGCCAGAGCCCACAGAAAACCACTTGCTCCTATCACTTTGCATTTCATGGCACTAATCAACACTGGGGAATACTCCGAAAGTAAATTAATTGAGTAATGCAGTTTCTTACCTCACTCAGCTTAGCCCAGTTGAAGGATTTCAGGGGATGTGAAGGCTGTGGGATAGATTTCTTCTTCAGACTGGGGCCACCAGTGCTGAAGGTGGTTGTTGAAGGGGGTGGCACCCCCATGCTGAAGAAAGGTGGTGCTCCTGGTGGAGGAGGAGGTCCTCCTGGAGGAGGTGGTGGAGCAGGAGGAGGGGGGCAGCTGGAGAAAGGCAGAGGAGGTGGCAGCGGTGGCAAATTCTCAGACGTGTGAGAAGAGGACAAAGCTGATGGGCCACCTGGAGGAGGGGGTGGTGGGGGTGGGAAGGAAATGCTGCCCCCTTGCTGGAAAATAAAAAAACACAGAGAAAAAGAAAGCAAACAGTTTAAAAGGCACAATAACTCCATGTTGCCAGCTGATGTGATTTTATTACGACTCTCAAAATATTTGATGTTTTCTTTAAAGCCTCCTGCACTCAAAGCCATGCAATAAAGGGAGGAATCTCAGCTTTCATTTAAGAGAAAGTTTCAAGCCCTTGGAGTTGTGGAGAAGAGCTTGAAAAAAGGAACCATAAATGGCTCAGAAAAACAGAAAGCTAGTAAAAGAAGCCAAAATGTATTATTTTCTCCTTATGTATGAAAAAAGAGAAAAGTTCAATCTTATGAACTTTTGAACTCCTGGGTTTAAAAGCTGAGGGTTTGAAACACTGAATACCTGTCATTAGGCCCCACTAACGCAAAGTGGGAGAGGGGAGGAGGGAATGAATCTGCTTTCTGCAGCGTCTAACTTCTCAGGGCTATGTTCTGGTGAGTTGTGGCTCAGGCACACTGCTGGGATAGAAGGAGCACCAAACAGGAGGGAGCATCTGCAAATGTCACTTTTGTGGAGCTCCAAGGCAGTTCAGATGCTCTTGCAGCATAACAGGAATCCTGTTTCTTCCCTAAATATGCTTTTGTATCAGGGAGGTTTCTCTCTATTCCACTGAAGTAACAACCAGGGCTACCCCACTTAGCAGTGAAAATTACAGCTGGAGGAAGATATGTGTGCCTCAGCAGCTCCTGCAAGGAAGGCGGCTGAGGAGAAGGAATGGAGCAGCCCATGCATTAACCATTCTATACCACCAGCTCAGGGATTTTGGTCTCAGATAACAGCTGAGCAGCTTCTAAATATTCTCTATTATGACCACAGATGTGCTTCATTCAAGATATGCTTTTGTTCATCATTCACTAGTGAGCAGCCTTTAAACAAGGATGGGGAAGACTCCCAGTCTCATACCGAGAACTCATTAAGTTGAGCCACCAGATCATTCATCTGGTCTCGGGTCTGGCGCAGCTCCAAGGATTCCTTCTGCAGCTTGTCCTTCATTTTGTTCAGTGTCTTCATCATTTCATCCTTCTCCTGGGTCTTTGTTTCACATTCCCGCTCCTTCTTCTCTAGCCTGCTCATCAGCTCAGCATGGTCTAGGGGGAACATGCAAGTGGGACTGATGAAATAAAGCTCAAGAACAGTCCCTGAGGAGACGTAGGTTATGCTGAAATAGAGCTGACAAATCTGTCAGCTCAAGCAGGGATGTATAATGAGAGCAAGAAAAAGAAAATAGTCTGACTGTCTTGACAATGACTTTCAGTGATCAAGACAGCAATGCCCAAGTTTCAGTCAGACTGTAAAATCACTTCATGTGAGGACTGAGGGAACCCCCATCCTGTGAAACACATAAACTGTTCCCCATGAACAAAATGTATGCAAAAGGAAAAGTTGTGCCCAGCTCTGCTTCTCACTGCTCTGTGAATGAATTGGGATCAGTCTTGCCTCCGTTTCTGCCTACCCAAGCACAGAGGATGCACTCACCTTTCCGGAACTTCTCTGCCTGATCCCTCCACTGCTTGACTTCATTTTCATTCACCAGCCTGAAAGATGAAATGAGATAATTTAAACTTTTGCTGAGCTACCCAGGTTGACAGACAAGTGGCCATTATATATAGTGATCAGCAAAAGGCAACCTGCTGAATGTACAAGTTTATATAGGATCATGTCAGTGGTCCTTCTGGAACCAGATTCTGCTCTCTAGCCTACAGCTAATATAAAAATGATGCCTTGTTACTCAATGTCATAAAAAGGGATAAAGGAATGGCTGGGGAAGAAAGACCTGACACATTCCTGTCTTCAGGTAATGTCCTCAAAGTGCCAAGTCTGCTTATTTTTGAAAGAGAGAAGTCATCACTAAAATAATCACAGCTGGTATGGGTTACAAATTACCCCATCCTTAATATAAGACCAGATTGCCATCGTTTTCCCTACTTTCTGTGATTCTATTTTTTTTTTCTTACAAGGAGGAAGAACACTTCTCTATTGGGTAATATATCAGTAACAAGGCAATTCTCATATCTCATACTGGCACAGCTATTTCCTATTACTGACAGAAAATATGCAGGGCATGCTGGGGATTGATTAGATATGCAGAATGAGGAGTAGCTATGAAAGTAGAAAGGGAAGATCAGGCATGAAATCTACAATGAAGTCTGGTATCCAACACCACTGTATTTTTCCATGACAAGAAATCAGTTTCAATTTTGGCTCACGCCTGTAACAAGAGGAACTGTAAAATTCTTAGTAAAGGAGAATTTGGTTTCATATAGGACTTATGTTCTATAAATGTTCTTTTCAGTGGATAATTCGGAAGGGTAATGGGCCATGAATTACCTGCAGAGGCAGTTGGATGAAATGAAGAATCCAAAAGTTTGGCTAAAAAAGGACTGAGAACAGGGAAGTTGAGATGAGAGCCAGCTCATGTAGCTAGACTTCTCAAATGATGCATCCTATGGGAAAAAATAATGGTAATGCCCTCAACCAAGTCCGTGGGTGAGAGCAAACAGACATTTTATGAAGAGGTAAGAGGTTTTGTGTGTCAAGTGGGGACTGCTTTCCCCTAATTTGCAATCTTTTTAAACCATGTGCTCATTACTGAGGAATGGGATCTACATAGAGATGATGACACTATTTTTTTTTTTTTTAGTATCAAGGAAAGCTTTCATGAGCATCCTGAATGAAAAAAAGGCACATGAGGAAGCCTTGTTATAAAATCTGAGCATTTTTTCTGCTCTTCTAACCAGATTAACATTTACTAGAAGTCAAAGACAAGGACTTTGCTAGAAGATACTGCTAAGCTGTCATTAGAAGGAAACTACTTAGAAGACTTAACTGCTTAACAAGACAATGAGAAGCTGTAAGTTGAAATAAGGAAGTCTTCACATATGATATTTTATTTCCTAAGCACCTTCATACTGATCATATCCTTATACCTGCATAACAGAAATAAACAATAATAATGCAGCTTACATTTTAATGATATTTTTGACATTGAAATTTTCCAGTGGAGCTATATCTGGATCATCTCCTCGTTCATCCTGAAGAACAATTTGTTGGAGTATTCTGTCCAACAGCTGCCACTGCTGGAAGTTTCCTCCATTCCTCTTATCTGTATGGAAAAAAGACCAACCCATGAGAACTTCCAATTCCATGCCAAAGTGCACAGACCTGCCAACAAACTGGAATTCTTTCCTTCCCACCTTTCATCTCAGTCCTGTATGCCATGAATTACAGAACACAACAACTAACTCTGAACAGTTGTTAGCAGATTATTTACAAACACCTGGCATACTGGAGCAGCACATAACAGGCACAGGCAACTTTGTGCCTGATTTTCACATTCAGGCAATGCCACCCTTTTGACAGGTTAGCTATGACTTGCACTTTAAATGTCTATAAAAAGGATTCCTTTGTGATAGCTAAGGATAGTGTTTTCTGGGGCTTGATGGTGAGGGCAGTGTGAAAACAATGAGATGTTCTATCTTCATGCTTGGTTATCTGCAGGTCAGTGAAGCTCAAGTGGCATGAAAAATTCGTACAAACATGACCAGAAAGTGTGGAGATAAAGAACAGAAATTGAACCAAAGGGACTGCTCCCATGGATATCAAAACAGAAGAGCCAGAGCAACATAAAGTTCACCTCAGTTCTCTAAGTTACATAACCTAGATCTTTAGATTCTTTAAAACTGCTCCAGTACAATCCTGTCCTGGCCTAACAGGATCTAGTCCTTCTGCTCAAAATACCCAGTCAATATGTAAAGCTCAAGTGCTGTTCTAAAGAGTAATATCAAAGAGGTCACTGAGACAAAGTATTGCTTGAATTTGTGCACAGCAGTACTTGTATCTAATGAGAGCCTGACAACATATCACATTGTTTTATGAAAAGCCCACCACGGTACATCTCCATGTTCCCTTCTCAATCTGACTGCTCAAATATGGATGAAAGTAAAGGAGCCTCACACCTATCAGGATCAAGGCAGGCAGTTCTGTAGTGACCTTGCTGTTATACTCTGGATGCATAACTGAGTTATTTTATTGCAGTTAACAAGAAGATGCTTATCACTTCATTTGGAAACAAATGCCAATATTATTTTTCACTTTGAGTTTAGGAGCTCTCCACTGATGCAGTGCCATGAGATAGCAGCCTGAAGACTTACTGTGGAATTTCCCAGTGGCAGAACAGCTTTCAGTATTGTATTGTTTCACCAGAAAAAATCCTCAGTATCTTTTTTTTAATATTCAAAATGCTATATATTTCTGGGAATTCCCTCATCTACAGCACAAGGACTCTTTTTTAAAACTTCTAATTTAAAATCATTAAAAGCTCTGTCAGTGACTAACTGGAATGTCTCAGCTACTTAATTTTATTTGCAAGTGTAGAGGGGTCAAACTGCTGCCCTAAGTATTGCGACAAAAATTTTGCTGGATGGAGTCAGTGTAAGATACCAAGTTCTTACATTCATCCAAGTTCTGAATGGGAAACAAGGGCAGTGTGTGCCCTGGTATCTGTGAACTTGTACCTACACCAAAGCTTCACCCAGTTGTCCAACACCCCTGGCTCTGGCAATCTGTAAACGTACTCACATGGCATCTGCAAGCAGTGCTGGAGGATGGATAACAAATAGGGATAGGCATCTGTGTGCTTCAATCTCTTCTTGATCAACTCAAACATCTGAGAGGCACTTTTTGTATCAATGTGGATCTGAAGTGAGAGAAGAGGAAAAACTAACCACAGTGAAAGCCTGTTTAACTGTGAAAGATCCAATCAATACAAAGACAGCCAAGTTTTCAGCAATTGGACCTCTGCAAAGTCTCCTGCCATGTCCAGCTGCAAGTTCCAGTAACAGGCACAAGGGTCTTTGACACCACCATTGTCATCCCTACCCAGTATGGAAAAGATTCCCAAAGTAAAGGGCTAGAAAGGCGGGAGGCATGCAAAGCCACCAAGAAGCTGTTCTGGAGCATGCACAACATTGGGTCCTAGGAACTGGTGGCACATATAGCAGAAGCCAAGCAAGAATGGGACAGTTGTTCTGTATCAGTGAGCAGCAAGAGCTGTTCATGAAGAAAGAGGAGACTGAACCATTCGGGACCCTACAGCTTTTTATTGATGCCAGAGGTTGTCTTTGTTTTATGTTCTTCTTTAAAATCCATGTATTCTAAAATACTGATCCTCTCCACAGGCTCTGAGGCAACAGTCTTCAGCAGAGTTTCATGTAATCTCGGGAAGAGTACCACAAAATAGCCCAAACTTCACCCATAGTCCTGTAAAGGGGATGTCTGAAACTAGAAGGCGTCCAGATCATCAGGACTGAGAAGCTGAGCGCAGGGTTGAGAACCTCCTTCACTCCTGAACATTCAGGCAAACAAAAGAAAGAAGTTTTTATCAAAGATACTCATCAGAAGGCCTGTGTGTGATCACTGTTTTCATTGTTCACACACCACAAATCTACTTGCTAAATGAAAAACAGTGAAAACAAGAGCATAGGCCACTCTCAGCATCAAAGTCAAACATTAGTTTTAGAGAGCACAAAGGAAAGTTGCACCAAGCATCCCAAGTGGACGCAAGTTCAGCTTTGTCAAGTTCAGGTACTCTGAAGAAAAACTTACCAGATCAAACTGCTTGGCAAGCTCCAGGTCATCTTCATTTCTGACCATCTCAAAGAAATCTAAATGTCTAAGAGGAAACAGAAAAACAAAACATCTGCCAATGTCCATTGCATGATTCAGACTTGGAAACTAAGTATGTCACTAGAGAAGCAGCAATACCTCAGTTCAGCTAGAACCTGTGGAAGTTGGTAAGCCTTTCCTACATGAAGTGCTGTCACAGGTACGCAACGCAAGGGGGTCAGTGACAGGCCAAAAGAAAAGGCTGGCAGAGGTGAACACGCTCTGTAACTGTGCTAAATCACTGGGTCGAGGTAAGATGCAAAAAACCCCCCAAAAATAGGAAAGGGATATTCTGGTTTTGATTAATGCAGTGCCTGCAGTGATAATACATTTCTGAGAAGTCCACATCACACTTGTTAACCATCTATTAGATCATTAACAAGTTGTTTCTTTTTAACAGTGAAACAGAGGTGCATTCAGTGGATCAGTTCACAACAGTCTCTAGATATTCCTATTGATAAGCACAGCAGCATGACAATGTTTGGATCTGGGTGACATGGTGAGAAACACATTTGAACATCTGGACTTGGCTTACATAGAGACTGGATCACAGCAGATGATGTGGAGAAAGGCTGTGGCACATTCCCTTGTATAGATCTGATACAAGAGTCTATGTAACCCAGGCATCTGAGATCCTCGCAAACCTCTGTTATTCTCTTGACTAACTTGTAAACTCCAAAAGTGCCCTAAGTCCCTCCTAAATGCTCCTGGTTGCTTTCCAAAGGAATACTGATTACCTATAGGACAGATTCTCTTATTCTTGCTTATAATGTTGCAGATCAAAAGTAACATTCCTGATTCCAGCCCTGCAGCAAATTGTAGACATACAACTTGGAAACTCAGAACCTGCACTTAGACCACGCATACTCAGTCTCAATGAATTCAATGAACTACTGGCTTCCCTCTCTCCACCCAGGACAGGCTTTTGTTCCAGTTTTGCTTCAAGAGAGAACAATTAGAACATTTTTAGTATTATTTTTTCTGATTGCCATCCCCAGCTGAGAAGAGAAGCAATTGAGGAACTCCTTTGCCACAGCCTCTGCCAGCTTAGTATGTATATTTCCTTCTTCATCTGCTGATGTTCATTTTAAGGATTTTTTTTTTTTTTCTGGGGGTGGGAGTCAGTTTCAGGAAGAGACAGAGACAGCTGTCTCAAATAGAGAAGAGTTTCTAAGAGGTCTTACTGTTCATCAGTAGCTGTTCCCCGAAAATAAGTCTTACCTGTCCAGTGTGGCATTCTCATGTCCTCTGAGCTTGTCAATCACGGGCTGAATTCCCAGCATTAGAAACTCGTATCGTAGGTGCAATCGGAACTCCAAATTGTCCTTAAAAAATGGGAGAAAACCAAGTTATTTGTTTTCAAAAGTTGTCAATCACATTTTTAAAAAAAATTACTTAAAACTTCAGTTCTTCCCTTTTTAACATTCTCTATCCTGGCACCGAATTCACAGGATGATTAATTCCAGTAAAGTAAGTAAAAAAGAAATTAATGCCTTTGCCTCCATTTCACTTAAAAGTACATTTACGTACTATGAATTTTGCATATGCAGTCATAAGGACAGCATACTCCATGTCATTCCACAAGGAACAGAAGCTATCAGCTTTTTTTCTGCTAGTCCATTAAAAGTTCCCCTCCCGGTTACAGATGAACAGTGTTGCAGTCTTTCTCCTAGTTTTTCTGTTTATTTGTCATAAAACCATATACATAAAACCTTCTGACATCTATTCACTGGGATGTTGCAGGATTCCCAGAGACAAATACATTGTCAGACAGCTCTCATGAGCTTGTTGTCTGTTGTAGTTTAAACAAAAAAGAAAAAAAAGCGCATGTCACAAAAGTAACACTTTTTATGAAATAAATCAGTTTAAACTATCCTCCAGACTCAAAAGAAAGTCTTGTTAATAAAAGTAAAACAACGGGGCTTTTTTCTGAAATGTCTCCCTTTGATATTTAAAATTAAAATGCTTTGAGCTTGGCTTTGAGTCAAAACAACCTAACATTTCAAAACATTTCTGAAGGTAAATCAAAATATTTTCAAAAGAGCCTGAAATAAAAAGGTAAATGCTCCACAGTTCTTAAAACAAACAAAAAAAATCCCACATCCAAAACAGCAAAAAAACCCCCAACCAACCAAAAAACAATCCAAAGTAATCACTTTAGTGTAAGTAGTCTATGTTACATTGAAGAAGCTCGAAACAAAATAATATGGGATATATTATAAGACTGATCTTAACAATTAAGCATTATTTTCCACAAACTATATCCACTCACTACCACAAGATTTGTGACTTAATCTACTAACTATTTCCAAGGTAAACTAATTTAAACATAACATTTCAGAAGGAATTTCCAGGGCAGTGACTCACCTCACCAGCGCCTGCATTCAGAACAGCATTGATAAATGACATGATGGCTGTTTTGAGGTTTACTTCATCTCGGTATCGCCCCATGCTTCGGTCCAGCTCATTTAACAATGACTGAAACAGAACAGCAGACTGAGTTAGAGGACATAATCCAGTTTCTTGCAGGATGAATTGCACTTCTGCATACAGGGGGAGATAACTGCAAAGAGAAGTTGTCTTTTGAGTAATAAAGCCTCTGCTTGAACCTTGACAGATTTCTCCTTGTTCCTTCATTTACCACCATCTAATATGAAGCAGACAATCATTACCTCTTGGTAATCCTCCTTTTAGGGATTTTCAAATAACAGGAATATCCCCTGTGCATACAGGTCCAAAGCTCAAAGCTGAATTACACATCTCCACTGGAAGTTCACTTGAACTCCAGTTTCCGTGTTACAGACTCACAGAATGGTTTGGGTTAAAAATGACCTTTAAAGATCAGCTAGTCCTGACCCCCCTGCCATGGGCAGGGACATCTTTCCACCAGACCAGGTTTCTCACAGCCCCATCCAGCCTGGCCTTAAACACTTCCAGGGATGAGGCATCTACAAGTTCTCTGGCCAACGTGTTCCAGTGCATCTCCAACCTCATCATAAAAAAACCTCTTCCTTTTATCCAATCCATGCCTAGCCTCTTACCGTTTAAACCCTTTAGCCCTTGTCCTTCCACTACAGTCCAAGGCAAAATGCCTTTCTCCATATTTCTTGTAAGCTCCATTTATACATTGAAAGGCTGCTGGAAGTTCTCCCCAGAGGCTGCATGTCCCCCTGTTAACCAACTAACAGGGGTATTTAGCATTCCGGGGGTGCTCAGCACAGGAATGCTTTTGGTCTAATTTCTGCATACATATTGATATTTTACCATAATCTTGTGAACATCCGGAGACAAAGGAGAAAAAGACTAAACAAATAACGTTGGTAGGCTTTGCCTTATTTAGGATTAATTCCACTTGAATATTTACCAAAGAAGTTATATGCAGAAACTGATTAGCCATGAAAGCACCTCTACTTTTAGCTTTGTACTGATCATCATTAATCCTCTCTTCAGGATCTTCTCTGATCAGTTCATAATTCCAAGGATGATTTTCCTTACTGAAAGAGTAACAAATTCCACTTGAGATCTGCCAGTTCAACTGTATGAGTTTCACTCCAGCATTAATAATAAATGCCTCACACTCATATATTTGTTTTGCTGTCACACTAAAAAAGAGAGAATTCTTTTTAGTCTCCCCAAGAAGTTTTGACCATAAAGGGATAACAAAGACAAAAATAACTTTTTAGTGTTCAGCTCAGCAGACCATCTAAATAACACTTTGAAGCTATGGTGCTGAATAAGGAAGCTCATTTTCCTCTAGTCAGTCTTTTGTCCCTGGTTACTGAAAGTGTTCATTCATAGCAAAATCCTTCCTCTGCTAGTCATCAGTTTCATAGGTCTATATTGTTTCCTGTAGAAAGCCACAGAGATATGTCTCAAGAAACAGGAAGAATATCCTCCTGTGCATTCTTCAGGGGAAAGAATAACCTCCTGGCTTCATGCTTGTTTTTGTGCAAAAATATTTTGACCTATCATACACTGTTACTGACAGCTGTTTTTACATATGAGCATAGTATGTTCATTATCAAACAAGCTTGATTTCATAAACTCCTTTCTCTTGCTACTTCTACATTTCCCAGCTGTAATTTTCAAATTTCCCTACTCCAGGCACTTGAGCTTCGATCTCATCCAACATCCCAGTAACTGTGTTATGACCAAATAATATTTTGCTAGAAATGGGAATGAGTCTTACCTAAAAGCACATGAAATGCCCTACTGAGCCAGACTGGTGGTCAGCTCAATCCAGCATCCTATCTCTTACAGGGACAACCCAAAACTATTTGAGAAGTCTTTAAATTCACCAACAAAACCAACTGTTCAACTTGACAAGCAAGCAGAAGTAAAATGAGAGAATTTTATTCTGTTACTGCCAGATTTGACACTGAAATCCAAAGCACATGTGCCTTCTTGGAATAATCGAATAAGCCATCACTACAGAAGCATCAAAACCAAGGATGGTTTTGCTGGTTTTCTTCAGAGGCTTCATTCCTATCATATTTTCTCACAGACTTTTAGGAACATGCCAGAATCTATGAAACAGCATATCAGGTATAGCATCCAGAAAGGTTGAAGGATGCTAACAAAAGTTTTATATCCCCCATTTTAGAACACTGAGCTAGGAGCAGAATGCAATGGGAGGTAAACCAAATTCTGGGCAAGAAAACCCAAAACTCTGTGTTGCATTAATCTGATTGAAGAGCAACACATCTTCATGTAATTGTTCAGCTTGAGAAGGAAACACTGTAAGTTCTTGCAATTCCTAAATATCAGAGTCTACACCCACATACTGTGGCCAAACTCCAGTATCTCCAACTCTTTGCAAATGGCTGAGGTTCAAATCTTCACTTGAACATTTCCTGTGAAAAAAGATTTCACCACACCTCTTGGCAGCCAGTTCTGTGGCCCAATTGATCTTACGGTTATAAAGGTTTTTCCTACTATTTAAGCAAAACTTTCCTCTCTTAATCCCATTATTCCTCCTCACTGACAACCAGCAGGGTTTCATTCAATCTGCAGCAAACCTCAAAAGGCTTTGGCTGAGCCCTAAAGGGAAGAAGGAAATCAAGGGGGGAATACAAACTTTTAATTTGTTCCTTGTTAGATCCTCTACTACAATTCCAAATTGATCAGATTTCTCCTTACAAATTATGGTCTGTACCGACAGTTTAACACAAACCAGGCAAGGGGGCTCTGGAAACAATGATCCTGACCTCCACCTTTCTAACTGACAACATCAAACCTTCTTTATTTGTTCACCTCAAGCTTCAAAATTTCTAGCAGCATTAAGGAGGAAAACAAGAGTTTTCTGCCCAAAGCAGCCCAGTTAATATTTCCATTGGCAAGTGGAATCAGCTTCTTTCAGACAGTATCTGACATCTAGGTTCTCTCAATTAAAAGAGAAATTCTTTCTCCCTACAGGGATCCACACTTAGACAAGTGTTTCAAATGGCAAGCTATGCTATTTAAAGAAGAGCACTGGAACATCCTGATAAACTTTTTGGGCCGATAGACCATTACAAGTTTGCAATGTCAGTTTGTCTGAAAATATGGCATGTGAAAAAGTATAATGTGCTACAATATCATGACACAGAAAAAAGGAGGGGAAGCAGAGAGAATAACAATAATCAGAAAGGCAACAGCTTAGGGAAGAGACAGATTGTGCCTCTTTCACAAGGGAAACCAGTCATAAATAGGATAATTCAGATGTGAACAACTTTCAAATCAGGGACTCTTCTTTCTCAGTTTTCATAGCATTTTATAAAACTCCATCTTCACAATAACAAAAAAGATAAAGTAATGTTTTTATGATCACACAGTAAGCCAGTGACAGAATTACACTAGTACTGATTCTGAATACATAACTTGGAAAAGAATCCCAGCAAGGACAACAAGGGCTCATCTTCCTAACTCCACATTTCTGCTCTGAGGATTTATTGTTTGGATTTCAAGTGTTTTCTTTAATCTCTCTTCTGTAGTGGGCAGAGTAGGATTTGTAGGCCAAGTAGCATGTTTCAAACAACTGGATGAAGACAGAGTTTTCCAGATTGCCTCAGGAAGGAGATTGAAGGCATGGCCTTATACTGTTGTGGTATTTGAGTAAAGAAAGGTTGCTCTGAAGAGGACAATTTTCAAGGTGAGATGAACTACAGACTGCCCTGCTAGACATTAAAGTGAGAATTATTCCAGGCAGAAGGGCATAATAAAAGAAGGGTTGACAATTAAAGCAAAGAGATAAGCTCAGGCAAGAAGACGTGGAAAATGTGAGAAAATAGGAATAATGACTATATAAATTGAGACACAAACATAAAGTATAGAATCTTGTTGCATGTGCCAAGACAAAGATGATCCTGATAGACCTATAAACACACTGAATATCAAAGACAGGGTGAACGAAAAGGCAATTGAGTGAAGACTGGAGCCTCAACAAAAAAGAGTAAGTTCTGGAGAATGTCCCCAGGGCTTTAAAGTGAATCCTAACTGAAGTTAGGGACTGACAATTGTAGTCAGCAGATGAAATTCTGGCAATTTAGAAATAAATAATATTTTACATCAGTTTCAATTCAGAGTAAAAGATGAAATTTTTTGTTAGGGAAATAGTCCTTCATATTCATATAAATTCCATCTATATTTTCCATTAACTTCAGAAAAAAAAAATTAAAAAAGAAAGAACACATCAAGAAGCAAAGACACCCTTTTCGAAGTATTTCAGCACAGTCTGATTAATGGTCTTCAGCTGGTATTACTTGGTGCAATTTAGTTAAATTAATTGGGACTAAAAGCATTTGTAATGCTCAGGAATCTCACTGTAATTTGAATTTCAGATGTACTAGTAAAAAAACCTAACTTTTCTGTTCAAGTAATAGGAGCTATTGCAGGACAGAGTAAATGCAAGTTTAGTAAGAACCATATCTTAAGTCACAGCTTTCCTTCTCCACTAATTCATCAGTTGCTGAGTCCTCTGACAACTTTTGGCAGCTGTGCCAGGTAGCAGGAGTTGTGTTTAGAACATTGACCAGTAATAACTTCTTACATTCAACAAAACATGGCATGTTTTACGTTGCTCTATTAAATACATGATCTCTACACTCCACCACACTTGTGCAAACCGGAAATAATCAGTGTTCCAATCTAAAGTTGTCATCACCAAGTTATTCAGGAGCTCAAATTTTAGATAGCTGTCAGTAAATCATTCTCCTTCTTCTTACAAAAAGGAGTGGAAGCAGAACCATGTACCCCAAATTATTATTCATCACAATGATATTCCTCTTCAAAAGGGAAAAAAAATGATTTTGGGGAAACGTAGATCTGGATTAGTGTTTCTTACATTTACCTCCTGATTCCCCAATGGACATCACTACAAATGACATGGGGGAGAGTGGGACACTTAGGTTTACTGCTACCTGCAAGAGTTGAAAATAAATCCAAACAGATCATATACAAAGTGCCCGCTTTCACAGATGAGCAGAAATAAATTGACAGCGGGATGGCTGAATGGGATGGAAAATACTTTCAACAACTGTTGTATAGAAGGCAACTCAAGGAAAAGCAACACTGGCACTGATATTGTCTGAGGTCAGCATCACCTGTAAGTTATTTGTTGGACATTCCAACAAAAGTGAGCCCAGTACCATTTCCAGAAAGCCTTGCACTTTTACTTCACAAGAATTGAGTTGATTTCCAAAATTTGAGATTATTTTCCTCTTTAGGAATTTTCTTTTCTATTGTGTCCCTAATTTGGCCATTGTCTTGCAGAGCTAGATATAAAGACTGAGCAGTGCCTTTACAGCTCCCCTCTTTCCTTCCCCCCACCAATTAGAATCAGTCTGCAATGAAGGACCATAGAGGTAAAGGAATAAATTGCTACTCTGCATAGTTCCTCCTGTTCCTACAGTTTAGTTCACAGTTTTATTACTTTCACAGAAAGAATTCTTGTTTGTTGGTTCTGCCAGATTCCCCACTTGTGGTGGATAGTTTTCAACATAACAGTGTTTAGGTGTGGCTCGTCAAAGTCAAGCTGCAAAGTGCAAAGTTTACTGCAAGCTCCACACTTTTTGGACACTTCAATACACCAGATGATGCTGCTAGCTGCTCAAGCTGCAGGAAACATAGCCCCCAAAGGGTTCAGTTTCACACCTAAAGGATCTCTTCAGATACTTGCAAACACTGGGTTACAAAGATTACGTTCAAGACTAGGATTAAAAGAGGATATAAAAAGGCTTTCTTTGTACACCACATCTTTGAAGCTTACAGGAAAGGTATAGAACAAGCAATGTCAGCTCATCCTTCTTTTTAAATGGCTTCCCTTATTCAAGTTACAGTGGATGCTTTTCTTGACAATAAGCTGCAATACCATTCTGAGACAGAGGTGCGGGAGGGCAAGAGGCACAGAGGTGTAACACTCTTAATTTTAAGTGCTAGAGTGTCAGAGAAGTATCCTCTAAAAGGTAAGAAAGACCATGACCACATTTGTTTCTTCAGGATTTAAAAAATCCCCAGTCTCTCTGTTAGAAGAATAACTGGAGATGGATGAGGAATGTCTTTGAATGAACCCTTACCTCCTCAAAATTAAACTCAAGCTATTGCTGAGTGTAGCAGAAAATCCCACTTCAGTCTCTGAACACAAGTATTAGTAATTGCAAACAAGAACACATTCCTTCTGCTAAATCATTTTGGGGATTGGGTGGGGCTTCTTTTTTTCACTTAAGAAATAAAAGAGAGAGAGTATCCATTTATCTTTCATTTTTTTTCCTAATGGAAAATTATTTTGACAAGAGCAGCATTTACACAAAATACTTTTCATGAATGTAAGAGACTGGTAAGCACCCACTAATCATTCCACCAGATTCCTCAAAAGCTACCACATTTTAGCCTGCAACGACTTACCTCAGTTATTCAGTAACTTTTAAAACACAGAAACAGAGAGAGAGAACACCCAGCTAGGGTAAACTCAGCATCTATCTCCCATATGGGCTTATTAAGCAGAGTCAATTGGTCCGGTAAGGGCAAGTTAACACGAGACCACAAGTGTAGTCAGGCTTGTGAGTTACCACTACTTTTTGCTAAGCAGCTCAAGTCATCCCCACCTGTCTCCCAGGTGTAAAAGAATGTCATATTAATTCAGGAAGGATTCTTTATTTCAGCTTATTACTAGAGAACAAGCTGACTTTGATCTTTTTCCTTCTCCTCCGTAGGCAGTACCCATTAACCTCCACATCACAGCTCATGTACATGGCTTACCTTCTGTATCTGCACTGCTCATTCCTATCCTACTCCTGTACTAAAGAATGGTGACATATTCTTATGACTACAGCTGTAATCTCTTCACCTTCCAAGTTTTACTGTAATTATGATTATCTCTATTGAAATAGCCTCAAGAGCTTCCAACTGAGGCTGACAGGCCCCCACTTCTGGAGCCATACATCGTACGTGTCACACCTGCATATTGAAGACATTCAAGTCTGAATAGAGAAGCAATGCAAATGGGGCAGTGCACATAGAGGGATGGTCCTGCCAATGCCAAATATAGGTTAATATCAAACCAAGATCTCCTGCATCCCTGTCCCAGGTCTGAGTCACATCACTGAACCGCATAGTGCATTTGGTTCTAACACAAACATTGGCAGCTACTGTCCGTCAGCAGAGACTGTTTCCCCATTCACTTTTACAGTAATAAGTTAATTGTAGCCTGAAATCCATTAGCTGAGAAGGAAGTAGGAGATAATGACTGTCAGGCATTGGGATCCAGTGCCTGTTGGCTCAACACCACTCTAATCATTTCACCTAAGAAAGAATAGTAAATGGGTGAGGTTATCCCAAAGTTAAGGAGCCACAGCTTCACACACAGCAACAGATTCTGTAATATATTTTTGTAAAGGTGCTCAGTTCACTGGGAAGAGGAATATTATAGAAGCAGCCAGTAGTATCCACAATAAAAGCCTGTCACTGACCTACTTCAAGGTCTCTAAGAATGAATTCCTCTTCTATGGTCTGAATGGGAGTTATTTGAGCCAACAATTGCTAAGTAATGACGATTCACAAGTTGATTGCCAAGTAGCAAGTGAAGTGCCTCCACTATACATAATTTAATTCATTGTTTCCATTATTTAATCCAAAATTGTTTCATTACTAAATTAAGGATTTAAAATCAGGACAGAGGCTCCTGGAATTCTGCGGCTTGAGCTTCTAGGACAGAACAAATCATTACCACCTCAGAAATGCCATCAAGTTAGAGTATGAGCAGATTATCAGCTTTCTTTTAGCCCAGCAACCTCCATTTTCAGGCAAAATATAAGGGATTTTAAGTTGGCATTAATGATAAGCAATAGGTCTTCAAATACAAATATATAGTGATAATCTATTTGAGGAATTTCCCTTCCTAAAACAAAATTATAAATATTGCCTTTTTACTACTTAGCAAGTTTGCAACACATGCACTGTAAAAATCACTCCCGGCAGAGATTCCCCATTCTGGGTATTTCTGTCAAAGTATCCTCCTTTTACCTGGAATCTTGTCCTTTCTGCAGCATAGACTTGGTAGTGAAGCATGGCTTGCAAGACTTTTTTGTGACCATCTGGTACCAAGCAGACAGCCCCTAGGATCTCCAGCACAGCAATCTTGGTCTTAATGTTCTCAGTCCGTAAGCTCTGGGATATGATGTTGATACTTTCTGGATGGGCCAGGACATGAGCCCGTCCTTGGGAGTTGTTCATCAGTGCCTTGATACACCCTATAACGGATGTGTGGATGCGGCTCTCCGAGGTCTCATAGTCCATGCTCTTCAGGAAGTTCAGCAAACAGCTCAGGCCATCCAGTTCAATAAACCTGGTCACAAACCTGAAAAGAGAAAAACCAAAAAAACAGGTATGAAAAAACAAGGAAAGCAGACCAAAGGCAATTTATTCAAAAGATGTAATATTATTCAACCCTAGATCTTTAAAAGCTGGCTAGTTTTTAACCTAAATTCACAGAACAATTCCCAGGTTTTTAAGAAAAACAAACCAAACAAACAAAGAGAGAAAACATTCCAGCTAATAATGGTGTGGTACATAGTTTAAGGGTAATTATATGCTATCACCTTACACTTCTGTTTGGTCTCTGTATTCTTTGTTGCAGTTAGCACCAAACACTGCTGTGGTTCACCTCAACAGCTGCTGCATTTTCAAGGCTGAAGGGATTCTTTCGAATTGTTCCATCTTACATACGTGCTAATACACCCAACACACAGACTTCTCACCACACTATTAGTTATGAGTTCAGATTGTCTTGAAAAACATTTTTAGACTTAGCTCTAACTTTCAGCCAATACTGCTTGTAGGTTCCACCTCCAGGAACCTCCAGGATTTGGGCACACTGGTAAAGGCGAACGCGTTCCCACTCTGTCCATCAGCCATACTGCCCTCACACTCCAATCCCATGACTTATGTATAAGAACATGTTATATTTAAAAGGGGCTTGTTCTTCTGTAAGTGGTAAAGCTCCTCTGCTTTTGTTGAAAACCAGGGCTAAAAAATCCAGATGCGTCCATTTAGACCATTCAAACAGCCCTCTAGACAAATCCATAGAAAAGGACAGAATTAGGCAAGTCAGTTCAAACCAATCATTCTAGCAATGTTTTGTTTCAAGTTCCCAGGACTAAAAATGGGGATTCAAAGACATGAAAAGGGCTGCAAATAATTTCTCTAGATCACATTGTTTACTTCCTGTCTCCTCTAACATGTTACTCAGGTAGGTACACTTTTTTGGAATGTCTGAATGCAAAACCATGTGCATCACACTTGAATTTTCAGCCTATAAAAATGTACACTAGCAATGATTTGTCCATGGCCACACTTTGGACAGCATAATATAGAAAGACAATTCAAGCAATTGAAAGGTTGCTAACAATTGCCACCTGTGCAACAAATTAAAAATACCAAACTTCTGTGTCATTGTGCTTTTACCCAGCCCCTCTTCTTCCCTAATGTACCATCTTTCTTTTTCTGTCCATGAGATGCTGTTATTTATAATCAGTAACAATAGAAGCACCACACTGAAAGACCAAATTTCACTGGGTTTTGTTCATGTCCCTGCACCACCAGCAAGACAAACCCAAGCCATACTTGTATTTTTCTGGATAATATAGATTTGACATACGTATGGTCTTTTGATGGTTACACTCCACACCACACATGAATTTTCAGTCTACCTGAAAGTTACACTCACTATGCTGATAGATTTGCCAGCTTTCAGCTTATGTGGGCCACCAATTTGACCAAAAATATGCAAGAGCCTGGTGCATTCAACAAAGTTTCGGTCTGAGGTTTGGGTTTTGTTCAAAATTGAATTTCAAAGCGACTGTTAGAGTAAGGGCACACACAGGAACACGTGCACACCAAAAATGAAAACATGGTTTAACTGAACCCTGCTAAGACAATCTGCCAAGTTTCACACAGGTCTGATTGCACATTCTTTGGATGCATCATTTTGTCTACCCTAACAAATCATGGGAGCAAAAGCCCCTCTTTCTCCAGGCCCAAGAGCAGCATTGACATTTTGCACCAGGAATTTGGTAAGTCACCTTAAGCAGTTTGTCATTCAAACTGATTACAGAAAGATTCAGACTTAGTTCTATATGCATTTAGCTGCTGGCTTGACAAAGAAGACTTAAACAAGTGCATTCATAGCTAAAAGAGTTGCTGCAAAGGATTTATTTGAAAACAAAATAAGCACAAATTCAGCGTGTTACTAAACAATGATGCCAATGAGTTCTGGTCAATTCCCTGGGCCTAAAGGGTGGAGTTGCTGTTGTCTCCACTACGGAGGGGCTACTTGAAATTCTCCTTCTCCTCCTTACCTTCAAAGTTCCATTCTATACTTTATCTATTCCCTCTGTCTTTTGGGGGTTGGGGGAAAGAGACAATTTTTTTTTCCTGTTCTTTTAACTCCCAGGGCTGAGAGAAGACTTAAGATAAATATGTTTCTGAAGTTACAGAGCAATACCGATGGAAGCATGCTAAGAAGCAGAAGAGCAAAGGGTCCCCTAAATGCACTTTTGGATGGAACACACGATCTTATGAAGAGACAAACAAGGCACTACAACCTTCATATATTTTAGTCTGCTCTGATGACCATGTGAAAAAAAATGGTAAATGCACAAAAGTCACATTGTCCCAATTAAGTACAAACTCTCACTAAATTCACTGGCAGAGCAATTTTTCTAGGACTGTTAGGATGAGGTCATTCTAAAAAGGAGGCATGCGCTGGAAAGTGGTGTGTGTCACAAAACTTGATTAATGACATAATTTAAAACAATGTTGGGACTTTCCTGTACTGTTCCTAGCCCAGAGAGCAAACAGTGAGCTGCCTTACTCAATACCAAGCAAAGCCAAGTACCTTTCTATTTCAGCTGCAATCAGAAGCAGGAATCAAATTATGATTTTCATATTCCTTTTTCTAAACACTTAGTTCCTTATTCTCTGGAAAAGACAGAAACCATGCTGGGGGAGGTAAAGAAAAGGCAAAAGCAGCGTCTGGCCCAACAGATACTCTCAGTGTGAGGATTTGCTTGGTGTCGGGAGGTGTGTGAGTAAATGTCCGTGGGGGCTAGAAAAAGAAGTGGGAGTTTAGCTGACAGCCCGAGAGCCACAATCCTCACACAGTTTGGTGTTTGTGCATCTGTCTGCCTCTAAGCAGACGTCTGTGTGTGTATGTGCAAGAGCAAAGTCAGCTTAAACGAGTAAAGAACCTTCTCACACACCGCATACAACACACGTGTAACTAACTCCCGTCCTACACAGCCTCTGTGCTGCAAAGTAAGGTCTTGTTCTCGCCTGGGAGGTGTAAAGTTAAACATATTTGCCAATTCATCCTGGCTAACACATTCAAATACTCAAATGTAAATAAAGCAGAGTGTGTTTTAATAGGTGCTAAACAAGCAAATTAAAGCCTAACCTCACCTCAGACTCTCACTTGACCAGTTTAGCACACTTTAAAAGGCAGGGCACCTCTTTGCCTTTCAAGTTCTAGAGAGTGCTGATCAGAATGAGTTAGCTAGCTCTAATAATAAACCTTTCATCCAAATACAGATGTGGTGGCCTAAGAGGTACTGACCCACTGATGGATTCCAAATGTTGGGGGTACAGCCTCCCTGTAAGACCTGATCCAGCCCAGGAAAGACAGAAAGGTCATATGCTGTGGGTGTGCAGAGAGCAGGATGTTCCCACCCTGTTAACAGGCAAGGCTACACTTCCCTGCAGCATTAGTTTTTGAACCAGGGGGCACACATAATCCTGATAACAACTGAACTGCTGAAATATTTAGCATAATGGATTTTGTTTGCTGGTTGCATAAATGATCCTCTTCAGTATGCACCTGGATGCAACATTGTTAAATCAAACAAAAAACAGCAGGAGGTAAATCTGAATAAAACAAAAGGAGAAACACACACAGCAAAGGGAGTTAGTGATGATTCAGACTAAAGGAGGTATTTTTCAAGGACTCCAAAAAGCAATTTTTTTCCCAGTCCCTTGTAAGTTTTTGCTTTTGCTGCACTTCTGAACCTCCATTTTGGGGCACTAAAATACCAAATGAAAAGCTCTTCTCTCACTGCTTCTGTCCAACAGTTTGTCATCTCACTTGTTTATAGTTCTAAGTTTTTACAAACCTGAGAGAAAATGTGTTTCTTTACAAGATGCAGATGTGGTGGTTTTGTTCTCTGTGGCTGGGATTGTTCCTCTGTGCTAGGACATTACCTGGCTTTATTATTTCAGGGCAGCTCCTAAATACCAATCAAAGTGCACTTGCTCAAAGGAGACCATGAACTTCCCCAGCGATGCTCCTATCCCATTTTCTACAAAGAGGAGATGAATTTGAGTTTGGATAGGTCAGCTTTACTTTGTGTTGTTAGAACTGGTGGGTTGGAATGGAGACAGAGATTGGTAATTACTCTACATTATCTACTAGAGGAGACACAGTTTACAGTAAAATAAAACAAAGAGCCAAATGCATGTATTTTTCTTCTTTTGATTCCTTCTGGATCAGAGAATTCAAGCAGAGGAACCTACTGCTAAGCTGTCAGAGCCCCCATGTACCCTACTATCACAAAGGGATTCCAGACAGTTCATCCTCTGTGAATTTAGGTCTCTATTTTCTTCAGAGGCCTGATGAACAGAAGTGGAAAAGAAAATAGGATTTGATATCCAAATTAAACTAGAAAGACTAGTATTTTGAAGGCTTAGGTATCATACTGCTTATGAAAGGGATTTGATGGAGCTGAGGGCCTCTCTACTGCAACCTTTCCATGAAGAAGAAATTGGCTTGTTGATCAGGCACTGGCATGCAGCCCATTTGGCAGCTAACGAATTGAGTCGCTGGAAATTAGTTGAGACACGGGACTTAACTCAAAATTTGGCTTGGCTTAACTGTTTTTTTTAAAAAGCCCCACAACCATCGCCAGCGATTTAGAAGAGAAGACTTTATAGGGCAGCCCATAGATGCTTGTGCTTGTCAGGGTTATTACAAACAGATGAAGCAACAGGCTGTTGTCAAGGGGATCCAGCAGATGCAATATAGGTTGGAGAAGAAAAACCTTGCAAGGCTTTGAGCAAAAGAATTTGCTCCAATGCTCACTGCTCTTTCCTCTTCTCTGTTGCCTTGTCCTCAACAAGGAGTTTGGGCTGTCTATTCAACAGGACAGAGCAGAACAACCAATAGTGGCCACCAAAGTGTTTCAGCTGGACAAAGCAAAGAGGCTTTGCTGCTGTGGCTACACTCAGTGAAAGCTGTCACCTTCACAGAGTAAGCATCAAACCAGCTCCACATAAATGTAACAGTTTTGCTGTATCAAGTCTCAGCAGCACAGGACTTGGGTTTAAAAGCCTGATGAGAGCGGGGAGCTTGACAGTTGCCTTAGCTTCCATTTCAACATAGAGTCCAGCCGCACTTTACTGTGTTCTCTGCTTTAGAGCAGTGATAGAGAGAAACAGTCACTTGCCTCGAGTTAGGTCTCAGTATAGGCTACAACTTCTCTGTTTCCACGTTAAAAGCACTCACTCTACCCACATGTAAAATTATCAAATCCTGAAAAATCTTTATGCCTGAGGAGCACCAGAATATGATTTTGTGCTCTCTTAAAGCCCATCACAACAGGAAATAAACAGGAGGTAAAAAACCAGAGAAGTTGCATGCGGACAATTTTTTAAAGATTATGAAAGGGAGAAGCACAATCAGCACTTAGCTCTGCAAGAAGTCTCAGAAATATCTTCACTTCAAGTCAAAGTAACTGCGAAGCAAATTCTTTGAGGGGATTTTCTGGATTGGTTTTATTTATTTATTTCATTTGTTTGGTTTGGTTAGGATCCCCCCCCAAAAAAGAACCGTATTTGGTTAAGCATCACTGAAGCTCTCTGAAACCATGATTTCAGCATAGTATGGGTGCAAAAGTATTTGGCCAATATAAAAGACATTCAGAATTTTTTTGATTGAGTGTTTCCTGAAATCATATCAACTAAAGTTACTGCTTTTCCACACTGCTCTTCTAAGTGTTAAATTGAAAAGGTTTCTATGCTGGTTAGTTTGCTATTGTTCAGAGCTTTGTTCCCAGAAAAAGAAAGATGACCTTACCTTCAAAGACAGCAAACAATAAAGTCTCTTTACATTTTTCTATGCCACAGTTACAACATAGAATGGGAAGAATGCCAAACCAGGTGATGTCAGATGGATTAGCTGCTTTGTACTAAACAGTTCACATTACTAAAGATAAGGGAAAGCTTAAATTCAAAGTTCAGAGTAGGCGCTGAGACTTTGCCCAAAGCGAATCAAATTATGTGGGATGTTCAGGGGGCTGTGAAGACTAAAATCTGATCTTCACAGTCATTTACCTGTATTTGCAAATATCTGCCACAGATTTTTCACAGCAGACTTTGTCTTTTGTTTTCCTGAAACTACATGTTTCAGCATTAATGTGCCCTCCCAAATAGGCAGGCTCAGACCAGGGCTCTCTGAGGATTGACTGAAGTATCAGAGAGGCTTGTGTGAGGTGAGACAATGAGGTTTCTGTCCTTGCCACTCTTAGAAGTGTCATATCTGACCACAGGGAGGCAGTGAATTGTGATGAAAGGCGAACAACATTACCTCATGGGCTGAGTCCGCAGAGCTGTCTTCAAGTCTTCAACTATTTTATTTTTCATTTCTGTTTCTTCTTCATCGAAAGCATACAGAGTCTGCATCTGGTCAGAAAAGAAGGTGGCAATTAGGAAAGCCCGAGCTGCGTGGAAGCTAAGAGACAGGCCAGGAATTATGAAAAACAACTATCCCATCAACACATGCAGAGGTGCCTGCTGACCTCTCACTAGGAAAGCAGTGCCTCAGCTACAAAACTGAATCCAGATGAGGCTGCTCATGTGGACTGGCAGCAGCATATCACTTTGCCACACTGGCTAAACTCAGGTTCTCAGATTACCCCCCAAAAATCACAGTTGCCAGTATGCCCGCAGAAAACTGTACCTAATTTGGAACAGCGATCGGCTGTGGTGATCTATGGATGTGTGAGGCAAAGTTTGTAGGGAGAGGCAATATCTTTTATTAGAGTGACATGACTGGAGGGATTTGGGGTGGAGGAGAAAAGAAAACCAAACCAGACTTATGTGTCAGGTTTCAAAGCAAAAAATCTTCTTCAAGTGACTGGAAAGTCTGCAAGTACCCTGAATTACATTTTCTGTACATACAAGTTTGACTTTTCTTACCCATGCAAAGTATATCACCTGTTTTAATATACTGGTGTTCCCTACACACTTTGCCCTTGCTAATTAGGAACATGCACTGCAAAAAGCTGGAGCATCATAAAATCCCTGTCCCTTTTTTTTTAAAGTAAACTGAAGCACACGAAGCCTAGATTTCCACCCCCATATGCAGCTTGTAATTACTAGAGCTTGCAGTTGACTGGACTGAAGTTGCTGTGGGTCGCTGTAAATTAAGGTGAGAGACAATAAGCGGAATACACACAAAAAATTATGGTTCTCAAAGTCAGACAAAGCTATTAAAAAAGTGGTATATCAGAAAATTAGGGTTCCAGATCTGCACTCAGCACCACTGCAACCTTGCCATGTGAAGCAAGACTCTTCAGTGCCCTTTGCATATATCATTCAGGATCACAACTCCCATGCGTGTCTTTTGAAAAAGTCAAGACTTAATGCTGGAAATTCTTAGCCTATAGCTATGTCTTCTTAGTCACTTAAACTGTAAAATGAGAGGATAAATGACTCTCTTTTTGGCAGGACTTCTTGTGGATATCACTCAGTGGTATCTGGAAAGCAGCTCTGAACCCCTTCTCAAATGAATAACCCAATTAAACTAGTATCATCTATCAGGGATCTGATATTGTACCTCTCTGTGGTGGAATCTGAGTAGCTACAATTATGGCTCATTACAGCAAAATATTTCAGTCTTTATTTTACTGTTTAGCAAGCACCAAAGAAAACCTTCCTCTCACTGGAACCTCCTTTAACCTTCTCCATCCTCGCCACCAGCCCAACACCTCACTTCCCTTGGAAGGGCTCCCACTGCTTACTTTTGCAAGTCATGTGATGCCAACACATGTCGGATCCTGAGGGTGGCCATTTGGCTGCACGCCGTTGCTGTCTTATGCTGAACAGCTGGCATAGGGAGATGTGTTTAACTCTAGGGGTCCTCTCTCTGATCCATGCTAAAGTCAAATTCACTCAGTCACAGAGCAAGCTATTTCCTGCCCTAATGGAATGACAGAGCGCTACTGATGGAAAGTGAGCTGATGATGTTTTATCTTTTGCCAGCATCCCCCGACAGCCAGAAACATAAATTGAAATGCTTAAGCCAAGCCATATATGATCCCCCTCTTCGAAAAATAAACAGAAATCCTGAACAGGCATTACGGATGGCAAAGTCCTCGGGTGTGATTTGGGGCTTAATTTGTATTTTCTTGGGTGACAGCCCATCTGGTCATCTTTCCTTTGGCCCGTAAATGCTCCTTTGAAAAGCTCCCATTCCTCCAATGGCTTAATTTCTCCTCTGAGCCACTGTGGGGGGAAAGCAAATGGATGGTAGGAAGGTGCTCAACAGTGTTTCGTTCAGAGTGAAAAAGGCCCATTTCCAAATGAAACAAATACAAATAATCCTGCCTTTACAACAGAGGGTGATTATGGAAAACCCCTTTTCTAAAGCTGCAGGCAGCCAAGAGCCCTTCATTTCTCACTCCTGTGTATGGCCAGGAATTCAAATCCTCATGCCCTTGCTTAAAGACAGACTGGGTTTGCATTGTGAAGTGGCTTTCTCGGCAAGAGTTATAAAAAGCATAACTGTCCCTGGGAGACAGAGGGGAGGGAACTGTCAGTATTTGAGGTTGGGTTTCATTCACGTGGCTGACTGATGAATTGCTTTCCTGAAGTACAAACTGCACTCGAGGACTAACGTCTGCTGGGCTCAGGAGGCAGATAGTTACCATCAGTTAGCCAAAATACTAGGAAGGGGAAGCTAAATAGTGCCAGGTCCTTTTCTGGTCCCTAAAAGGTGGTGTATATATAGGGCTCTTTTTATAAGCACATTTTGTATGTTTGGAGTTTTCCAGATCAAGAGTATCACCTGGGAAAGTATCACATCTAGTTACTTGATTTGCCAGTTAAAAAAATTCAAGGATTTGTGAAAGCCATCATTCATGTGGAATTTTATATGTAAAACTTCAGGTAGTGCAAGAAATTATTTTGAAATTTTGGCTCCACTTAAAATGAAATATTTTAGTTTTTTAAAAGCACAGATTTATTCCCACACCTTATTCTAATGGCTAATCATTCCCCAAAACTGCTGGGGAGGAAAATACCAGGACCATGAAGACAGCATGTAGGGAAAAGAGCAAAAAAAGAAAAAAAAAGAGCATAAACCAGCATCAACAATAAACTGTATGACAGACCTAATTTTACTTAATAGCCTCAGACATGTGAAATTAAAAAGGCAAGAAATAAAAAGAATGAATAGTGAAAAAGCAACTTGAATGATCTGACTTCTCATTGTAGTCAGCTGAAACTCAAGGCACACCACATCTCTAACTACATTAAGGCTGAACTAATATAATAAATTATAAATCATAAACTGTGAATAGATGTAATTAAAAAAAAAAACGAACCTGAAACTTTTATGCTAGTAAGTTTAAAGTAACCTAGATGTCATTTAACTTGGAGAAGAGAGTTATCATCTACCTGCTGAATTTTGCTGAAAGATATATATATTTTTAACCTCTTATGAAGCTGCTCTGCCTTGAACAAATGCTTTCTGAGTCAAGGAAAAGGGCCTGGTTACAGTTGTATTTATTAATCTTGACCCATCTCACACTCTTGACCAAGCCACCTCTCCAGAAAAGCTGGATCTTCAACTATTGCTCACCTGAATGTCTTTCTGTGGAAATGCATACACAGTCAAGATCATATAAGCAACACAATGCTGTCAGAACTTTTTCTTCCCAGGAAAGTGTGTTATCTGCACTGCCAAGCAGTGTCACGGGGCAAGAAGGGCAGGGGGGGCACACGGACATTTCTTTACATGTGATATTAACAGGGCAGCTGCTCTATTTTTAAGAAAAATCCTTCTGTGTTTTGATGAATCAGCAGATGACAATGACACTGATAATGGAAACAGTCTTCTATTGTGGGCATGCACCCTGTCCGCATCCCCAGTATAATTTATAGCATGTTGACATCAGAGCACTGGACAAATTTGGAGGCTCTACTTTCTAAATTAAACATGATTAGCAGCTGTCCTTTTGTCTTAAGGACTGGTCCAGAAGACAGTGTATCAATGTTCTACTCAGCGCCCTCCTTCCAGTCAGGCTACCTGGAGTATGGGACAGTGTCTCCACATGCTGTGAATTGCACACTAGTAAAGAGATACAGTTTTAGACATTTGCTCTTGTGAGAATTTGGGTTAAAATCTATAAAAATCTGAGAAGTCACAGCAACAGGAACAATTGTGGGAAGAGAACTGTGCATAAAATGCATGGGTTTTTGAACTGGATCAGGAATCTGTGACCTAAAGTGCTTCCTAACATAGTGGTTTTAGGTTACAAGTAGGGAACGTCAAACATGTCAGGAATCACCACATTGCTCTCAAACATAATCTGTGAAGGGCAGATACAGTGGGTGACACTGCAGCGGGGCTTCTGAGAAAGCGATCCTTGAGCACAGGAGCCTTGGCTTGCTGAAATCCACAGAAAGATACCTAATGATATCAGCACGAAAAAGGTGCCATTTCCACTCAACCAGTGAGTAGGAGGAACATATCTGCCAAGCTAATACAGATGAAAAAAGAACTTCATAATTAAACAATAGGACATAAAAAAGGATGTGAAAGACAAATGTGAAAAGATTAGTAAGCGATGAATTCACAGGAGATGCAAAGATTAAATTTTATTAAAAGCAGGATTTAAGGCATTTTAAACTAACACTTCTGTGATTATTACTATCATTTCAACTCCAATACTTCTTGCTACATTTCTACTTAAAGTATTACAATACCTGATAGTGCCAGGAGACACAAACTGAAATAGACTAGACAGTGTCAGGAAGCAACATAAAACATGTTTTTCTTTCATGGTTTCAAAGTCAACTCCACTTGGATGCAGTTTAAAAAAAACTCAAATTCAAAAACCCCACCACTAAATTTAGAACTGAAATTATATGGGACCCAAAAATAACTGTTTGAAAGTTAGAAATCTCAGAGGTCTAAATCATAATGAACAGAACATGTCTTTCAAAGTGTGTTGGAACTGGTTCTTAGATGGATTACTCCAGTTTTCCGCTGATACAATTTCTGCAAAATCAAGTCAACTCAGTTTCACCTGCTGAAAAGTGAAGCAACCAAATGGTAAATCAGAAGCAGGGCTTTTAACCCCAGTGTGTCTTCTCAACACCTCAAGCATTAGATTGAATTCTAAGTCTTGAAGCCAAATAAAAGGTTTTCAATCATTCAGGCACTGGCATTCAGGCATGCAAACAACATTACCAGGGCTGGTGTTTATTGGTGCTCTTAAAACATGTTTAAAATTAGAAACATAGGCCAAAATATAGTCTCATTCCATGGAGCTGTTCCAGATTTACAACAGTGGTGTATACATATTCACTCCAAGTTTACATCAAGATCATTTAAAGACTAACCCAAAAGTCACTGAAATCAATGGAAAAACGTCAGTAGATTCAAGAGACCTTGGATCAAATCCTACCAGAAGTATTTGGCTCAGTAACACTGAAAGGTTTCATACTAATTTTTTTTTTTTTTCCTTAATGGCCCTTGTAGAGTAAATTTGTTCAGCCAGGAAATCAAAGAACAGTGTCATGCCAGTCACTAAAGCTCAATGTCTTTTCTAAAAATAAGTCCATATTCTTTCTATTCCCTGACTCTGCCCCATGAAAATATAGCATGAAGGAAGGTGATCGTTTTGTTTATTCATGGCTCTCAGTAGAAAGCAGCATTTCTTTTATCCTCTCAAGTGAGTTATTATAGCTTGTAAATCTTAGGTTGTTTTACTCAGCAAGACATATTCACCATGAGAAATACATCATTACTGCCACATTTAGCATCCATTAAGACATTATTTTTATGAAATTATTTTATAACTCATAACCACAATACAAAAGGTACAGAGAAGCCTTTAGAAATCTAAAATAAAAGCGTAAGTAAACAAGCAAGGTGCGCTACCTAAGATGCTAGGGACAGAATTCTAACACCATTTTTGCACAACCATTAACTAAAGCTGAGTAGACACAGCACATGAGTAACTGAAGGAAAAATTTGACTACAAATTCAGTAAAAGAATCTAATTTCAAAATGTAAAATCTACCATATCAAAGGAGATCAGTGAACACGATATGCAGATGTTCTGATTCTGCTGGTGAGCAGTTCTACTGGGAGTTTCAGAGGAAGAGACACATTATGCAACTGTTGAACAAGGACAATTAAAATAAATTTTCCTCAAATAACTTCTTGGCTTGTATCTTATGTCTAAGGTGTGACAGCCTTATGCTCTTTTATTTATATGCTCTTATATAAGCATATATTAGCTCATATGAACAACTACCTTTCTTTAATTCTTCTACTAAACTAAGAACCCAAGTGCTATTTTGTAATTAGTTACAAATCAATTTGAAACCATACAACAAAATAAAACTTTACCTAGTTTTGAAATAGTTGCTGATTCATCAAATATTCTCTTGAATTTTCATTCCAGACTCTAATTTGATTGCCTTCAGTGCTCAGTATTGTACAAATAAAAACTGGAAATGCTCATAGTGCTTTCCAATCTACTCTTCCGATAGAGCAGGGCTCTTTCTTAATCCTCATACTCTTCTTTTGTAAGTCCTATTTTAAATCAGTTATGACTTTGGGCTAACATTCTTCTCTTTTGAGGACTTCTTCCTAAAGAAACACATCCCTATGGTAGGAAATCTTCCCTGTGTAGCAGGAGAGGTAACTTACTGCTGCCATGGAATTGATGCGGTCAATGTAGTAGTCTGGCCAGCTGGTAGCAAGCTTATTAGGATCTTCTTGTTCCTGAAACAGAAAGTTAGGCAACGTTACACAAGACAACTTTACAGGACGAAAGCCACTCAGGAACCACCTGGGATTCTTCATTGCTCTGCTCTTTATTGTGTTATCTCCCCCATATTCTTGTACAATGCACATAGACGCATGGCATTTATTACAAACATTTCTGGAAGTGTAAAGTTAGCATTGTCACTATGGTGTGACAGATAAAAAGAATCCCCTTCAGCTCAGATTATTAAACACAGGATAATAAAGTTTGATGGAGATACAGTTATCTTTGGCATCTAAGCAGCAAACCTCAGTCCTTTAAACATATTATGTTTCCAAGTAGAAGGATAGCCCATTTATAGATAGCAGGTTTACATTTTGTATCTTTATACTGACAGATCTTATAAATTATTTGGTCTCTCTACTGTTATGGTGATGGTGGAATTTACCAACAAAGGGGTTTAATGTCTGCTATGGAGAAAAAAAAAACCAGGAACCTGAAAAGAAGCTAAATTTTGCATCATTTTGATGTGATAAACCAAAACAGGTTCAGACTGGATGTTAGGAAGCATTTCTTTACCAAGAGGTTGGTCCAACACTGGAAAAGGCACCCTAGAGATGTGGCTGATGCCCCAAGACTGTTGATTATTTAAGAGGCATTTGGACAATGCCCTTAACAACCTCCTTTAATTTGATCAGTCCTGAATTGGTCAGGCAGCTGTACTAGGTAAATGTTGCAGATCTCTCCAACTGAAATATTCTATTCCATCCTGTCCTAATCCTATCATATCCTGTAAAATCAAGCAAAATCTCAGAACATCCAAAGGGGCACAACAGCATCCCCTCAATTACAGTAGGAGCAGTAGTAATCCTTATCTCCTTACCTCCCATGTAATCTACCTGAAATTATCTTCAGTAGGCTAATCTCAATCAACTTTCTAAAAGAAGACTGACACTGACTCAGGAACCAATGCTTTTTTGTTCCTTGACTGCTCAAAGGAAATCAGATTTCCTTCTAATGAATCTATTTATTTCTAGATAGCTGTAAGAGTCCCTGGTAACATGAGGATTGCTTTCTAGGATCCTCATCTCCCATTATAAACTATAAATAACATTAACACTCCTGGCATATGACAAGAGATTGAGCCACTTGACTCATCCTAACAATGACCAAAGGTGTATGAAGACTGTGTGGATCTTACCAATGCTGTCTGTGCATGAAAGCTTACTCACACTAGAAAAGCTACCCTGGAAGATACACATAACAAAGTTAAAAATGCAGATCTCAGATCTACCTGAGTACCTCAGCTATTCCACCACTATTTTGTTTGGAAATGAGAAATAACTCTACATGCCTCCTGTTAAGCCACATTCAGAAAACACCTTGCTACCTGACAATTTCATGCCAGGGTACATACCAACACATGAAAACAATTCTGCACAACTCAAGATCTTCATTTTTTGAATTAAAAACAAAGTCATGACTGAGATTTGGATCTTTCCCTCTCTTTCTTCCACTGGATTTTCAACATGTAAACTAAAGAAGCATCTCCATTCATGATACTGACAAAACAGCTTTGTCCTCATCTAGAGAAGGACTGCAGTACAGAGGTGTCAGGTCAGTGTCAGGTTGCACAGTACAAGTCACAAGTCCTTATTAACCCCTTGCACCCACCCGAACTAAGAAGAGCAGAAGAATTAAAGCATCATACAGAAGAAGATCACTGTATAAAAAGTATGAGAGGCTGGCAAAGTGGTAACAGATACCAACTACATCCACAATTGCTATGCACACACCATGTACCACCACCTCATGGTAATAGATGGTGCAATTAAAAACAAGGCGATGTTTCTCAAATTAATTGGGAAGTTCTGCTGATTTTTCTTACTTCCCTTTCCTGGCCACAATAAGCAGGGATCTGACACACACATATCTCTGTCAAATAGAACATTACAGAAATATGCAACTCCCTACCAATAGCCAGTTAGAATGGCCACACCACATGTTTTTGGTAGACTGCTTTTTGCTGCCCTTTTCTGTGCAGGACAATACCTAGTGGCAACCACAACCCTGACAACAGTTTCACACTTGGCAGACCTTAGCTTCCCATGCAAAAATCAATATATGACCTTGATGGAAAAAAAATTTAAACATACAATAGATAAATACAGCATTATTTTTATATGATAGTCTTATCATCCTCAAAGAGAACAGAAATAAGGAGCTAATCTAGAAGTATGAATAAAGGTCATTCTGCAGGGAACCAGGCTGAGCCACCTATCTGAAGCGCAACAAGTGCTCATGTGCCCTTCCGAAATGTTTTTTCTGCAGAGAATTATAAAAGTCCTAGTGACAACTGTAATTGTTTGCAGAATACAGCTGACAAGAACACTGTTAGAACAGGCAATACATGTATTATCTACATTTCTCCTGCCCCCATTCTGAATTCCAGCTAAAGAAGCAAACTCACATAAATGCAGGAGTGCCTGACCTCATCCCTTATATTCCAAAATAAGCTACAGTAAATTTTGTAAGTAAGTATAAATGCTTGAATAATACAACTAACATTTCTAGATGTCTTTGTTAAACGTGCAGGCCAAAAACTATCAGGATAGATACATTAGAAAAAAAATCAGAATTCTGAACATTTTCCTACCTGAACCCAAACCACTAGAAATCTCACAATCAGAACCAATGACAAGAAGACTCTGATAAACTAAAGTGTACCTGTATATATGATTATATACATAATCATATATATATATATACACGTATATATGATTGACAATGAGGCAAGGTCCTTGGCATACCCTGCTTTTGACCATTCTCCATCCATTACAAATTAGTCTGAACTCTTAGTCTGTAAGTCTTATTGTTTGAATTAAAACTGGGAAAAAATTTGTTTCAGTGGAACACAAAGTGTAAGATTTTTTTCTGAATTAAAGCCCAGACAAAAGATGTACATTGCTGCGGTTAGAAAAGTTTTAGCAGATACCCCACTAAGCAATCCTTGCTTTCTGAAGTTGTTTTGGTCTAGAAGCATATTAAGCAAAAGAGTCCATTCAATCTCAGTGGTCTTCCACACTCCCTGCTCACACCAGAATTTTATGGCTGTCAATGTGTGTTTTACTTCGCTAGAACAAATGATAATGTGGTTAAAATCTGGCATTCTATTTCAACATGAAGTCCCAGAAAGCTATTTATACTCGGGGTGACCACGTGGATTTTTATCCAGCCCCACGAAATCATTAGGTGGCACAGACCTAATTACAGCAATCACCTGAGTGACACTTTTTTAAAAGAGTCACATTCACACCTGTAGCATCAGAGCAATTAGGGAAAAAAACCCCAAACATTTAACTGTCTAAATTATGCAGAGTTCTGCCCATGCTAAGAGACTGCTGTACCAGACTTTCTCTCAAAAAGGGGAAGACGAGTTGAAAATAAAAAGCAATTAAGTCTGTGGAGTGGGGTGCAACAACCCACTCCACAGGGTGCTGGGGTTTTTTGTGTTTTGCTTTTAATATATTCACAGAAAACTGCAAGGCAACTTGACGATAATGGCAAAACCTTTCCCTTGCTCCAGGAGACATAGAGAAGGGAAAAAAAATCCAACCAACAGAAAAAAAATGAGGCTTTAATATATAAAGCCACATAGGTATCAAAAGCTGGAAACAATAACCCATCTGTATAAGGAAAAACATTAGCTGAAGGAATCTATTAAAGCAAAGCCTTCTTTTAGCTCCTTGAATAGTGTAAATATTACATTAAAAAACAGGCGTCAGCTTGTGGACTTTATAAGGGGCCATATCACTCTTCACTGAAGTAACAACTATGTAACTGCTGTGAAAACAGGATCTTGATACTATACAAGCCTGCAATATAGCCAAGGTATTATATAGGCTTTGACACTAATTTGGACAGGCTCCATGACTTGGTGGAAAGTGGAACTTATGACTTCATCCCAAATAGGACTTAATGGAGTTCTGCAAATATTTGGACCATCTGAACCAATCAAAATGAAAGAAAATAAAGCAAAGAATTGTGTGCACAGCTCAGCTGATCCCGAAAGCCTTTTTTGCAAATCCTGGGAGACCTGATCCATTGGGCAAGCTGTTCTCTAGGGACCAGAGACTTTTACAGGATGCCATGTCAGTGGGACAAGCATTTGCAATATAAAGACTGCCATACTAGACTCAAGAAAGCATTATAGACCACTGCCTCTGTTGCAAAACTCTCTAAAAAGAACTAAACACTAGTGTTACAAGGATCATGTGGAAATGCCAGATATTCATCGCTGAGCAGAACATGAAAATGAAAAGCACTGTTTACATGGCGGTTCTTCCAAGATGGTTTCAGTCTTGAAAGAAACAGCACAGGGAAAACCTGTACATTAACTGCCTGCATAGAAGATCTTTTGGGGCAAGCACTGGGTTTCAGTTTCCCGTGATGACACATTGCTATTTTACTCTGCACAGAGCCAACTAAAAAATATCAAGCAGTTCTCCAGAGCATGTCCTGAAAATCTGAGCATGTCAAAGCATTAATAAATACATCCACAAAATTAGCAGCTTTAGAAGGCTTCTTGCCTACAGATGGAGACAGAGAGGTTTATATTCTGACATAACAATTAAAATTCATTATCAGAGTTAGGAACAGGCTGACACTCTCTGACACTAAATCCAGCACTCCCTTACTTCCACCATCATTTATACCAGGTTGTTTTTATTCAATGTCAACAAATATTAACTCCCTGGGGTCAGGAAGTGCTCACCATCCCTGGGTGTCCAACCATTACATGGACTTTGCCACTACCTGCATACATACACACACACACCCCCCTGTGATAAACTGCTGATGACTCATAAAGTCCTTCCAACAGGCAAACTATAAAATAAAACTTCCTCCTGGAACAGATGCATCAAGAAATGCATCATCTGTTACAGATGTCACAGGACAAGCATGGGTACTCTTGGGATTATATCTATTCATTGATATCACGACTTCCTCCTCAAACCTGTCTCTTCAGTAGGGCAGACATCTGACCTTACTGTTTTGCACAGTTGTGAACAGGATGGGAACAAGCCACACACCTGATTTAAAATCTTTCTTGGACAGGAAGCCGTGATACCGTCCACTGAGCTCGTCTCAATGTGCAAACGCAGATGAAGAATATAAAATGAGGCTACTGTAATATAAATTCTTGTCCAAGCTTGTTCACTGCATCATGTCCAGACACTGCATGCTCAAATTTATACTTGAGTCGCAAAGAAGTGCATTTCCTTGCAAAAGCCACATTAAAGTTAGTGTGGTTCCTCCTCTCAACAGCCTTCACACATCATTTGAGTACATCACAGAGCTGAAAGATGGGTTATTTTACCCGGTGTGAAAGGTCAGCATCATCACATACAGCTCAGAAAATATAAATCATGGAGTTCAAGTCATTACAAGAAACTTATATAATTTAAGAAAAAGTGAAATCTATTATTCATCATAGCCCCTGTAGCTATTACTTTCAAATTTCCCATTGAAAAGCAATGAGAATTGGAATCCTGAATACAAATAGCTGGCCATTTTTTTGGGAGGCGTTTGGATTTTTTTTTTAATGACAGTTGACTGAAATTGCAACATGATTTACGTCAATTAAGATGAAACATTTGCTGGATAAAGATTCTCTGTTTCTTGTTGAAGCCCTCCCACATTCTTCACAATAACAGCTTAGCTGGTAAGATGTTCATCTGAGACGTGCAGGATTCAGACTTGTGTCCATGTTCTGTTTCAACGTGAAGTGCATGACCCTTGCTCTACGCATGAATATTCTGGCCACTAAAAACAAAGTGGGGTTTTCATTTGCCTGAAGGGTGGAAGATGGTTATTACTGGTTCTTCACTTCCCACAAGTGCAAATCTTTTCCCTTCAGAGACATAAAGACTCAGTTCGTTGCAACATCTGCTATTAATGCCAAATACAGCAATCTTTAACACCTTGCACTGCACACTGACAAAGGTCCTTCAAAAAATTAATGTGTTGGTTTTTTCAGTGTCTCTATCAGTGAGATCAGCAGAAACAGGAAAAATGGGATGCAGACAATTACACAGTACCCAGTTACACAGGAAATCTGTAGTACAGCCAAGAATCAATCCACCTAAGTTGTACTGCACTCTCATTCAAATCACCGTTCTCCCTTTTTTCATGTCTGACCTACTGACTTTTCTTCACTTCAAGAAGTTCAGCTTTCAAAGAAACATTTACTTGTTTATTAACACACTGTCCATTCTATTGGCTACGTCTCAGTTCAGAGCAGCCAAAGTTTCACAAATAAAAAGTGCTTTCATTAAAAGATACAAAATGTGTTTGATCTGCTGTGGGACAAAATGCTAATTCAGAAGTGGAGCTAAAATACATCTAAGTTTTTCAGACACTTTATGCCTCCAGAAAGCCAACCATGTCCCAAGAGATGCTAATTTTGAAACAGTACAGACCATAGGACTGAGCCATTCACTACACAGATGTGGTCACCCCTCCATTTCTCAGACTTCATGACTAGCATTTACACAAATAGTCTCAGAGTTTCGGGAAGGAAGCTATATCCAAGCCTTTTAAGCACAATTTACCCAGATTGAGAAAAACAAACATTACTTCTCTCCCTGGAATTAAGCTATTGATGTGCAGATAATAATCCTTCTGCCACAAAAGCAGTCTACTGTATAACTTATTAAAAGAGAATATTCATCAATCACCAGCTGGAGCATGTAATGAGGAGTTCTAATTGCCTCTCACAAAGGTCAGGTATATCCATACATACTTACAGTTCACTGCATTATGACACAGGGGTATTTTCCTTAACAGACCACAGGGTGGGTTTTTTCTTTTTTTCTTTTTTTGCTTCTTTTAGCCTGAGCTCTGCCCTGTTACCAGCAACTTGACAAACCTAATTATGACCTCTGAGGCTGCTTCCTAACCAGTCTTTCAAAGGAAGAATCAAAGGCTCCAGATTATTATTTATATTACAAAATACCTAATACTGTCAAACTGCGGAACTCACTGACAAAAATATAATCAAGTATAACAGTGAAAAAGGGATACATTTATGACCAATGAGGATTCCTGCTTAGAAAGCATTTCCTAATATTGAGAGAAGCTTCAGTGCTGCTGAAATTCACCAGCCTTTAGAAATTAAAATGGATTATCAGTCATTTTGGAAAGATGGTTGGCTCTACCAGGGCTGAAAACTTTCCAGTCAAGTTAAATATAATATTTTTTTTTAACTAATTATTCCATCTCTCACTTTTTTTTTGCTTCCCAAGCACTCAAAGATACAGAATCTCCAGAAGCTGTACCTTATATACACATGATGTGTCAATTCCAACCTCCTCTATAACTCAAAGCCACTTCAAATTAATTATTCCTATTTGATAGCAGACTAAGTGTGATGAAGACCATGCTTTTATTTCCTGTCCTCCAGAAAACACAGGAGATCCACGGCATATACAGACAGGGAGAGCTGCTCACAGAAAATAGACTAGAATGGCATAACTGGCAGGCAGAAAGGTGGCTGATGCATTGTTTTGAGCCAAAGATAAGAATTAGTGTTGTCTGAAACCTCAGAAGCCTCAACCACTGATTTTAATGCGTAACTCTAGTGTTTAAACCAAGCTTGTGTTTACAATAAACATATCTGGCATAAGACTTACAATAGATTGCTGACAGAGAGAGTCCTATTTTAAGGAACTTTATATTTTAGTAGGATTTCATAGTACACTTCCAGTTTTAAGAACATGTCTTCTCTTCTCTTTCCTCTTCTTTTGGCTTTTTATCATTCTCTTCAATACAGGCAGATGTGAACTTGCTGCCAGCACTGACTGCAGCAGCCTCTCCTTATCACTTACAGATCATACAAGCCTGCTTGTCCCTCTTCAAACATATTCAGCCCTGTAATAGGATGGGAATCCCACCATCACCATGCATTAATTTAGGGTTATAGTGTGTGAAGTGATCAGGAAGATAATGTGCCCCTGTATTTACACAGCTACTTCATTGTATAGCTGAGGCCACACTAAATTATCCATCAATTTCTGCCCTCAGGACAAAGCTTTCTTACCAAATTGAAGCATACCAATATTAAACATTGTTCCTCTGTTGAATCTTTAGCCTCTGCCATGGAAGTTGGTGTCTTGTTGAGTAAATTCTCCTGACTCTGTTGCTGCATAAAGATCCTTCTGTACTATTACCTGAAGTCCATAGTCATGTTTAATACCTTTTATGTGCTCTACTTTCCACAAGTCCCAGATCAACCAACTGATATTTTGTTGTTGATAAGTGTATAATCTAAATAATGAGCTGCCAAATAAGGCGATCCATTAATTCCCTGCACTTTCAATGAACAAGTACTCAGGAGCCTACCTTTCCTCAGCCCATCCACTTCTTTTGGAGGTGTCCAAAGGGAAATGTCCACTAGGGAGGATCCTACCAGTTAGAAGATTGATTCATGATCATTCTACCCAGAGGCTCTTCAGAAGAAGACAAAACATTTCTCATGGGCATGGCCTGCTCAGCAGGTGTGTGGCTGTGGACTGAGGCTGTGCTCCTGAAGCACAGCTCTGTTCCCACAAACCTGCAGCAAGCTTGAGGTCAGGGTCAAGTCCCTGCAGCAATGTGTGCAATCTGTGGCAGGTGAAGCCAGCAATCTGTCAGTGTCCCAACAAACCCTAAGCAGCAGTAGCAGGACATATTCTATTGGTTCGTTAACAACCAAAGTCTGCATTGTCCCTGTTACTGTTTACTCTGTGTTTATATAGGTACTGTGTGTACATTTCCATTAACCCCGTTCAGCTTACGGTCAACATGCCATGGATACGGAAAGGGACTTTTTCCTTACCCAACCAGCTTACCTTGTCTCCTTTCCAACAGCACTGTTTTCAACTGTATTCTACCACAGTAGAATGTTGTCACTTGGACTGTCTCCTTCCTCACTTCCTTTCCTCCTCCTCCTGGCATTCTTTAGTTAACGTGAAAAGCCACAGAAGGGCGCAGACTGTGTAACTGAACCTCCAAGTTTATCTTTTTGTCCTACTGTTTATCTCCAACAAGCAATCATTTAAAATCTCCTGTAAATAAAATGAAGTCACCTACATCCACGGCAAACACTCTGCATGTTGCTTGATGATGGAAATGAAATGTCACTTACTGTCCTCAAACACACACACGACTACCTAGGACACACCTATCTAGAGTCAGTAGAGATATTTAGGACAAGTCATTCTGGAAGCACACACAGATTTTTTTAATACCAAATTCTAAAAGGTTTCTCTTCACTGTTCATAACATAACCACTGTCTGTCTTTCCAGTGACACTACTGCTTGCTTTAGTTCACTTCTACTCTGGGCCCTTTACTAAGCATGATGACAGTAAGATGGTCAGAGCAGTCAGTGTACTTTCCTTTTCTCCGTCATTTAACCCTTCACTATTGGGAAAAAAAAAAAAGTTAGGAGTTGTTGGGCAGGTGAACAAAGGAAATAAATACAGTCTGAGAGGCCCATGGCTTTTAAGCTGATAACCCAGTATTTGAGCGTATCACTCGGTTGCTTCATCTACCTCTGCCCTTTCCATAAACTCAGGTAAAACTGTTTCTCCCAGCCCTCATTTCTCTCAGTACATCTGCAAAGTGTTTGGGATGCCAAGTGCCTTTCCAGAGATGACTGAATTATCACAGAAGACAATGTGATTTTCACCTCAATTAAGGTACACTTGTTAAACTGTCACACCTGACTGCAATGAAACTAAACAACTCTCCAGAAAGTAGAAGGAAATTTCATTCTTTCTCTTCATGACTGTTACTATATTCTGACAACAACTCTTTACTGTGCCTATTTCTAAACGTCTTACTGGAAAAATAGGAATTCAGCAACTCTTCCTGCCCAGTATTCACCAGGTTTTTTAAGGCTGGTGAACATTCAGTGAAATTCAGAGTAAGCCCTGATCTCTTCCAAATTTGCTTCTCACATACCAGAGAAATATGTTAGTTATTTACGTATTCTTTGCTCTTGCTTACCCAGCAAAGATTAATCTGAATGGTGAGGACTGCGTTGTAGAGAGTATATGTTCTTGTTGTTGTTGTTATTATTATTATTATTATTACTTTTTGCCATCAGCAGGACTGGCTCATATTCAGATTGTGAAGTACCAGAATTTTTGCAAGAGAACAGACAAGGACAGAACATAATGCAGTGGCATCAGCATTTACATGTACTTCCCAAGCAGCAGAATTGGATTGCTCACCATTATTTTTGTTCTTAAGTACAGCAAATTACACCATGTTAGTAGGATGACAGCTGGATAAATGTTTTCTTTTTTTTCTTTTTTTTTTTTTCGTGCTAGGGTCAAATCTGCTTCCACTGAGTCCTCCCAAACTCCCACAGAAGACAAGCCAAATGCAAAACACAGCATTAGGCATGATGATGACAATTTTCTAACTCAGGACTATTTGGGGCCTGATTTTTGATTAGTGTTGAGTTCTAACTTCAACTGAAGTACCAGTAGCTCACCTGAAAAATGCAGACCTGCAAGATGGACACACCAATTCTGCATATTCAGAATATCTATGGCAAATGCCATGGCAAGTTTACGGCATTTATGTCTTCAGTAGTCTGAACTAATGAGGTAGGAAGGCATTTTTTAAGCAATAACTAAACTTTTTTTGTTGGAGAGGGAGAAGAGAGGGAGGAAGAAACTAAAAATATTCCATGCTGTTCCCATGGGGGGGTGGGGAAGAAAATACTTTTCAATTATACATAAATAAATATATAATTTCAAGACCCTGACCCAAGGTAACCTCTTACGCTAGGATAAATAAATGAGTCTGCAACTGTTGGCATTGCAACATGGAAAACATAAACCAAATAAAGCAGACAACTTGGAAGAACTTATTATCTCCTCTTATGTCTGCTACAATGTGGTCTTTTAGGTGTCACACTTCCAAGCTGTAATAACTGTGTATCATTTGAATTGTGCATGCATTTTTGCCTTCTTGACACTAAGCTTATACTTTAACCTATTACAGGAGCGACTTCAAGAAAACAAAGTTAAGAGGAGCCTCTAAAATCATTAAGCCTACTATACTGTTTCTTCAAGTAGTCACTTTGAGGTCTTTGCTACAGAAGCCAAAATAACATGGAAAAAACATGAAGAAACAATTACAAGAGCTCCATGATAAACCATAAAAAACAGGCAATGATTCTTCTGAAGTAAGCTGACCTGTTCAAAAAATAATCAACAAAAACATCAACAAATTTATATTATAATCATGTGAGATAAAAATTCTAAATTCATTATATGGAACTATAAAAGAATAAGATGGTGTCTTACACGAATCTCAAGTTTTACTTTTCCAGTGAGAACACATTCTCTGCATTAAATGATGTAGAAGGAGATGTTTATCATTTTAAGCTTTACTTTACACTGTATTAATGGTGCTGACCAAATTTGGGAGCTACTGCTTCAGCCTATGACATACATTAACATGTATCATCAATCAAACAGCTCTTTCACCCTGAAAAGACCCGAGCACACCACTAATCAGGAAATGTGCATGTTTGCTGCATTAGTGACACTCTTGCAGCATTTTGTTGTTTTCTGTTATGTCCAGAGTTTCTGAATTTGACTTTCTTAAGCCTACTTGCATTTATAGCAAAGTCATTTTTGAAGTCATGTGCCTGTCTTCCATACCTAGGCTAAAGATACTGAAATGACCCAATGTCAGCATCAAGCTAACAAATTATTCCAAACATCTGAACATGAAGTCATTCTGCTAACAGAAAAAGGAACAGATGCTGGTGGGAAAAAAGGAAGTTAACTCCACAATTGCTGGCATTTTCCAAACATCCAGCTGAAGGAATGCCGTGGTTTGCAAAGGGCAACATCCTCCCACTGTGACTTCCCAGTGTTATGAGATTTCCAGTGAGCCCTAGGCTAACTGAAAGCAAGTCTATTTTCAGGGAATTACTTTGAGAGATTACACATTTCAGACTGTTTCACCAGCAGCCTCCTGAGCTAAGGAAGTCATGCAGTCTTCCCAGACAAAAAGCAACCATGGATCCCAGGCACTGGAAGGGAACCAAATAGCATCAGCTACAGCCTGTTTCAAGGAGTTGGCCTCACAGCAATAATGCAGAACAGTACATGCAACAGGAGGTTGCACGAAGCCTTACTGTTGCTCCCTTTCTTTATAGGGCCATACAGCTGCTTTCTTAGTTTGATTTACGGACAGTTTAGAGAATCACAAATCAATTTAGGATGGAAGGGGCCTTGAGAAGAAGGGAGCTGCTTAGAGCTAATTTCAAAGTCAGATCAGGTTGTTCAGGTCATTGTCAAGGTTTGAATATTGAGTTAAATTAAAATCTTGACTGAAGCTGAACTTCGGCCACAAACTTCCAAAGCACTGGTAGGAAGAGAAACAAATTGCTGATGTACTAAAGACTTTATCTAAAGTTTAATTCTTCATATCCAATGTGGATTTGCTGGCCTTTGCCCTGTGGTCATGAGACATCCTCATCAATTAGCAATCGATACTGCTAATTGCAGGATTGCTTACACTAAGCACTCAAAATCCCACATAGCTTCTTCAACCTCCTACTGCACAGCAACTGCTTTTGCTACTGTGACTCCTCACGTGCTGTGAGGGTTACCGTGTGTTTTCCAGACATCCCAGGGAACAGAGAGTAAAAGTACCCACCCCCACATCCACTCACACTTCCCTTCAACACTTCATGCAGAACTGCGAGAAAATCTCTCATGAAGTCACATCCAAGACTCATCAAACTGTGACTCCTTACAAATGGCTTCTCAAATACTGCAGCAAACCATCTTGTGTGCTCATGTCTGCTGCTCCCAGATACAGCATACGGAACAACAACTCTAAAGAAAGGAACTTATAAGGGACACATTAAATGCTCCTTAAAGCTATAAATCCATAACCAAAACAGTTTAATATACCAAATCAATAACAGACTCTAAGAGCATTTCAAAGAGGAAAAAATAATGCAAGAAGATAGAATTGAAAACAATACAACTTCAAACCACCCACTTCATTTATTATGGGACAACCATGTGCTTGGCAGTCTTCATACAGAAAGGATGAACCCCAAAGGGCTTTCGGAGCTCAGAACAGACAATACAAAACCAAAAACCCACACTCAGACAACACAATGGTGTGATCTTCATCTGGCATATTGTATCACTAAATGAGACCAGATGAAGATCCATTTTCTCTCTTCTTTAGGGAATATCTATCATCTCCTGAATACCTCAGAACTGGCTGAATGGCAGATCCCAGAGGGATCTAGTGGCCCAGGGTCTAGTTAGAGGCCTTTCACTAGTGATGTCCCCCAGGGTTCAATACTGGGCCCAGTATTGTTTAACATGCTTATCAATGACTTGGATGAAGGAGCAGATGCCTTCTCAGCACGTTCACTGATGACACAAAGCTGGGAGGAGTGGCCAATGCCCCAGAGGGCTGCGCAGCCCTTCAGAGGGACCTCGACAGGCCAGAGAGATGGGCAGAGGGGAACTGTCTGAAACTCAACAAGGGCAAATGCAGGGTCCTGAACCTGGAGTAGAAGAACCCCATGGACCAGCACAGGCCTGACAGCTGGGGCTGACCCTCTGGAAAGCAGCTCTGTGGAGAGGGACCTGGGGGTCCTGGTGGACAACAAGCTGTCCATGAGCCAGCAGTGTGTCCTTGTGGCCAAGAAGGCCAATGGAATCCTGGGGTGCATTAGGAAGAGCATTGCCAGCAGATCAAGGGAGGTGATCCTGCCCCTCCACTCAGCCCTGGTGAGGCACATCTGGAGTGCTGTGTCCAGTTCCGGGCTACTCAGTGTAAGAGAGACATGGAGCTCTTGGAGCAGGTCCAGTGGAGAGTAACAAAGATTATTAAGGGACTGGAGCATCTCTCTTACCAGGAAAGGCTGAGGGAGCTGGACCTGTTCAGCCTGGAGAAGGGGCAACAGAGAGGGAATCTTTTCAATGCCTATCAGTATCTGAAGAGAGGATGCCAAGAGGATGGAGCCAGACTCTTTGTGGTGCTGAGCAATAGGACAGGAAGGAATGGGCAGAAACTGATGCACAAGAAGTTCGTCCTAAATATGAGGCAGAACTTCTTTACTGTGTGGGTGACCAAGCACTGGAACATATTGTCCAGACAGGTGTTGGAGTTTCCTTCAACAGAAATATTCAAGAATGGTCCAGATGCAATCCTGTGCCATGTGCTCTAGAATGACCCTGCTTGCACAGATGATGCCACTGGTGGTCCCTTACCCATTTTATGATTCTGTGATCTCCATGTGTATCTCCTACTTTAAAGCAGGAACCCGAAGAAATGAACTCCTATCTAAATACATCAGGTGTAATGCAGTCTCCTGCTCTTAGAACCTCCATATGAAGCCTTAAATGCAAAGAAAAGACATCAGGGTTTGGAATAAAAACCCTGCCAGTTCACTTTAGCATAGAAATATTTCACAGAAGTAACTGTCTCTCCATCTTAACCAACCTGAAACTACGCTTCACAGTGCAAAACTACAGATGCACAGCAGCCCTAGAACAAACAGTAGGTGCAGAAACTTTCACTCACTTCTGAAAGCTTTCTCTAAAGGCAAAGAGGACTCCAGGTTTTATATTTGCATCCATCTTGTTCATCCCTGGTAGGCTACGGTAATTATATAAAAAGCAGCAAAAGCAGCTTAGATCCCTCCAGCAGATTTCAAAGTATCTTACTCTATATCCAGCTGCACAATATCAAGCTATACTTTTTATGGTGACATTTTGCTGACAATCCAAACCTCAAGGGCAAAGCTCAAAGAGAAACTCTCAAAGAAAGAAAAAAACCAAACCAGACATGTAGACATTATCTTCATTAATGTTAGACAGCCAGCATGGGACCAAAAGTGGGAGTTTGAGAAAATGAGCTGCAAATGGTATAAAAAGATGATAGTAAAACTACTAAAAGTTAATGTCCAGCTAAGGCTAGGATTCTCAAGAGTATTTCAAAGCCTATGAGAATGCAGCCCTGACGTCAGGAAAAGAGAGCTGAATGCAAAGTGATGCTGCTTCTTTGTGAGAGGGGTGTAAATCTTCTCTAGGACAGCATCTGGGGCACTCTGCACGTGGACTGCAGCCTCAGTGGTTCAGCACTGATCTGTGACCTCAGTCCAAAGGACTCGGACTCCTTAATGATTGTGTAATGCACAAAATGCCTTCTGCTCTGTCCTTCCTGTTCCTTGCAGCGAGCTCACCCAAACCCAGAAACTTCACCACAAGAACATCTAAGAAGACAGATAAGTGCAGTAAAGGAAAAGAATGACCAGTGCTTGAACTGCAAATATATTCAGATATTTCAGAACGTATCATAAAAAAAAAAAAAGAAAAGAAAAAGAAGCCAAGGCATGTGTAAATAGTGCAGGGAAAAGGTATTAGAGGACGGCATGGCCAAAACATTTCTAAAAAGTTTCCTAACTATCTATTCTTTCATTCAGCTAGAGAGAAATACATTTATACATAAATATAACAATGAAAGTTCTTTGAAATTATAAAACAACTTAAATTGAAGACTTTTGAAACTAAGCAGTTTCGACTCCTACTTTCACATTCAGTTTACTTGGTTTTTTAGTCATCAGGCAGATTAAAAACATAATTGATAGATATTTTTTAAAAATAATTGCAGAGGATAGTGTCATGAAGGATATTCTCTTATTTTCTGCATATTGGCTGTTACAGACTAAGGTTCAGGTAAATTTTCCTCAGAATTTTTATATCCTATTTTGCTATTGTGGAGAATCTCTTTCCCATAACACAAAAAGTAGAATAAATTTACAGATTTAAAGTATGTACTTCTTCTCAGATGCCGTGAATGACTAGTTCCAGAAAGTCTGTGTGCTGCTTATTATTTTATTTATATTATTTAAACCTCACTACTTCAGTTTAAGTAATCTCACTTGAGCAGATAAAGCACAATCAATTCAAAGCAACTATTCTAGGTTACCACTAAAATCACAAGAGTACAAGGTAACACTGAGACATTTAGGAGATCTCAACATATTATTAGGATTGAGATTTTTGTTGGGTTTTTTGTTTGATTGGAAAGAAGCTGCATGATACAGCTAGTCCAGTCTGACTACACTTTGGAAAATAATTTGCTACCAATGTTTTTCCTCAAAAAAAAAGACAGACATGAAAAAAACCCCCTAACTTGTTTAACTCTGCAAAATGCGTGTGCTTGCTACTAAAATCTGTTCAGCCAAAGGCTTACAAATTAGTCTCTGGAGGCAGGAAAGGCCATAAAAAGAAAACAACTTGACTTGCTTTCCAATAGCAATAAGTCTAACAGCTTGTAGGGCTGTTCAGAAGGCAATAAGCGATGGCCCGCACAATGAGGCCTCGTTCTTAGAAACACAGGCTGCAGCCAAAGCAACGTGTGCTGAAGCAGTGCAATACCTGCATTTTCTACCCTTTTTGGGATCCCAATATGAGCTCATTTATAGATGAGGCAATTGAGGTATAATTATTTGATTGATATTTAATGAGATTATGTATGTTAGTATCAGCTCCTGGTAAAACAGCACTGAAGAACACTGGTTTTCTGAACTTTGCCTTCAGAAATTTGCAAATAAATACGTCTGAAGTCTTGGTCTAATGTTTGATCTAATTCTTGCAAAACTTGAATCTCGTAGGAAATCTAGAAAGAGGAGTTATAGAGGTATTTTATTTAAGTCTAAATTTCAGCTTATGGTGAGACATGAAGATTATTATAAACAAAACCAGAATAAAGTATCTGAACTGTGGGAGGATGCTATAATTTGTATTTTCTACATATGGTTTTACTTAATAATATCAGTGGAAGCTCCTACTACAGAGGAAGAGGCTATCTAAAACATGTACTGGTGGTTTGCGTAGAGGATCAGGGTGCCATCAGTGGTGACTAATCAATGATTCTTCTGATGCAAATCAAGACAACTGCATTTTTCATTGCCCATCCTGTACTGATTAATGGCAAGGTAGAGAACAGCTGAGATTGAGAAAACATTAACATTTTCCAACAGAGCAGCCTTTATTCCTTGCAAATAGCTATTCCACAAATGAGAGCAAAGCATTCACTAGAGCTGCTAGCTAGAGCTACTCTTTTAGGTCAAATAATTGGCAATTTGTTTTTAATATTAATGATTTCAGATATGAACTCAGAATTGCCAAAAGTGACCAAAGCAAGCATGTAATACTGTATGAATGCTACTCTGTAGGTATCACTCACAATCACGAAATTTCAGTTCAGAATTCAATCTCTTTTGATTACTGTGGACTGCTGACTGGCAAGCTGTGTCCCTGGCATACAACTTTCAGTGCACAGACATATCTGTCTACCTCCATTTCTTCAGAAAGGCTTGATATCAGGAACAGGTGGAATGAGTTTTTTAATACAGTAGTGACTTTCTGCCACCACATTGGAATCAAGTACCATAGAAGATTACATCTAACATCTGACTGCCAAGATAAATGTGTGTCTACAACAATGACTAATCTTCATTTTTGCAAGTGACATTTGTTTATTTAAGGCAGCCTACTAATCTCACCACCTTTAGAGCAAATCAGGAAACTCTGACTTTCTATTACTTTTAAACTAGAAGAGGCACCTCTGATTAACAATTATGAACAGTTGCCTCAGTCTGCTCTTCTTGACCTTCTAGTTCATAGTGTTTCCACTTGCTGTATCTCAAAGCATAGGGCCCTCACTTCCCAGGAAACCCAAAGAACCCAATATTGGCAAGACAAAGCCCTCTGGGGGCTTGTCCAGGGTAGCTGGAAGTGCTCTGCCAAGTGAGAAACTGGACCCTTTGTGGCTAAAATTAGATTGCAAACTCTTCAGGGAAAAAGGGGCTTTGCTTTAAAGGGAATTCTGGAACAAGCCTCTCTGTCACTGCAAAGCAATGATGATAGGTGGATTAGGTAGTAGGCTAGAGAGAGATGTCATCACCAATCATCTGACTGTCTGTGAGGGAAACAATGAGTAACATTGGACAGTTAAGGTTTCAAGTAATTGAAAGTATCTACAATGTAATGAATAGACATCTGGCAATGGTATCCCATTCCAGTTAGCACATCATTTTGGATAGCTGGAGTTCAGCTAACTGAGGTTGCACTATAAACGCATTACAAAGACTTTCCAGTATGTAGCTTCTTTAACTTTGGAAGTCTTTAAGATTCTTATAGCAAATCCACTGCTATAGAACACAGGGGAAAACAAACAACCAAACAAGCAAAAAACCCCAACAAAAACAAAATCCCCAATGTAATGAGTGAATTCAATCAAAGTATTAAATACATTAAAGTATGAATCTTCCTGCCAAGGCTGACTGGTCCGGGAGGCGAGATGTCTCTAAGACAGCTACAAATAGATCTTCTCCCACTAGAGCTGAAAAACCCAGCTGAACTGGCCAGGAAAATGTAAAGTAGACATTAATCACAGCAGCCTGCACCTTCCTTCCACTTGCAAGCTCTGTGTACCAGCAGGAAAAAGGAATGGAGACAGCATTGAAGACAACGGAGCCGAGACTGCTCTTGTGCACTATTGCTAGCTCTGAGCTATTGTTAGCTCAGAGCCACTGTAATTAATTGATTTCTATTAACTCTCCTGTGTGAAGTTAAAAAAACCCCAATCAACCAACTAAAAAAAAAACCTGAAGGCAAAACACTCTGATTGGACTGGTTTTCTTTAATTGCACAGTAAGAAAGCTCACTGCCCCCACTTGGAAGAAAAAAGGCAGCAAACACAGCCTCCAGAAGGACCATGAGCAAGATTTTAGTCTGTCAGGTACAGTATTGAAATCTAAACCTCCTCTTCCACCTTCTGTTATTCAGACGTATGTCTAAAGACTGATGTTCTCATAGCATGACTTGCACATTTGAGAAATAAAACTAACCAGCAAACCCACCACACCTTTTTCCTCCCTAACATTTATGGCCAATAAAGACATGCTATTGGGGTTATCTTCATTTCTGACTGTGTGTTTCCTAGAGCAGCAAAACTTTTCCAATGCACCATTACTGCAGAAATTCCTTGTTTAGAAGTTTCACAGCAATAATACAACTCATCCATTCACTTGGCCATCATTCTGCCAGCAAGAAGGTGTTAGTGTGATTCATCAGCCTCTGATTTATTGCCCCTTTACTGGTTTGTCAGAAATTTGAAGACCTTGAATGGAGAAGTGTTACATGGAAAGTGATATGAGCAGGTGCTCCTTGCTTTCCAGTGCAATGGGGAACATTTCCTACAAACTCTGGAAGAACCTGAACTACCAAGTTTTAAGACATCGCTATTGTGTACTGTATAGGTATTTGAAGACATCCTGAAAGACTTCAGCAATACTTTTTCTATTTTAAGCAACCAACAAAAGTTTTAAAAAAATTCCTTAATGCATTTCCATGGCAGTTTTTCTTTCACCTCAAAGAACAAACAAACAAACAAACCCCCCAAAACCCCCACAAGCCCCAAACAAACAATAAAACAAAAAAAACCCCAAACGTGTAAAAGATTCAAAAGGGGACAGTGTACTATTTTAAGATGTTAATGTTCTCTTCAGAAATCACATCTGCATACATTACTTATCAGAAAATTGTGCCATATCCATGCTGATAAAAATCCTTCCATCACTTACTCATGTTCTTCAGTAAACAGTAGATAAACACAAAATTCAAATCAAGACACAATTATGAACATGCACACAGAATTTATTGGTGAGCTACTCCAATGAGAACAACAGTGGTACCTTCTTTTTGCTGCAGTAAATCTGCCATTTCTTCTCTGGAGGGAGTGCAAACATAGCCTCTCTGTTCTTGTCTGTGAGATCCAATTCATCCTAGAGATTGTGAGAAAGAAAAACAGAAACAAATATAGTCAACAGCTGCATTGGTAATTTCTGACAAGTTGGGAGGTTTCTGGACCAGGCATGTTTGACTAGACTTCAATAAAGAGGACTTAGTGGCTCCCAAAGACTCCAAAGATTATTGGTTTTGTGATGATTTCCTTCTGCCAGAACTCTGACAGAGTTCTCCCTGTCACAGCATAACCTATGAAGAGAGGCAGCCTGAACAACTCCCATGTCAAACTTCCATTACTAATGATCAGTCAAGGATGGGAAGGATCACATGAAAGGGATGAAGTGAAAAACTCAAAGCACTGGATTATGTGACACAGACATTCTTTATGACACTTCCTTATTCCTTATGAGAAAGGCTAAAAGTTTGATACATCTTTTTTTCCTGGCCGGCAGTACCAAATTGCTCTTCCACAGAAAGGAAGTAGTTGAATTTCTCTGTCTTTCAGGCAAAGGTCATGAGACAGTTGTCTCTCATCAGCAACCTACAGATTGAAATGTTTTTCCAGATATTTGTCCTCTAAATCACACAGTCCCCCTCAAAGACACCCAGCATTTCAGACATAAAGGACATAACTCCACAGTGTCACATCGGGTTGATCAGAGCAGCACATTCAGTCTCTGTTAAGTGAACTCAGTAGAACATACCCTCTTATAGCTGAGCCAAGCTTACATTAGTAAAATGGAGGATAATGCTGTGATCTGGAACTGACTGCCAAATTCCACAGCTTCAGTTATTCCTCTGTAAAACGTGAAAAAACAATAGACTCTTTTCCTCTACATGTCTCTAAAACTATCAAACCAGAGGTTGCTACTTCCTATGTGTAATTTCAGTACTGACCAGGACAGGGCTCCAATCAACGCTGCCAATTTTAGGTGCTAATAAAGGGAATTAAACAAAAAAGAATGGTCTTCAGAGCAAGCAGACTGCATGAGCAGGGGCCGATGAAGATGTCTAAATTAGAGTTTCAGTAATATAAAGAAAATCTTCCATTAATGAATCCGTTTTGGCAGGGCTTTGGGTTTTTTCCCTGTATATTTGAAATTTTTGAAGAAGGAAGTGTCTAGGGGTCCAATATCAAGATGACATTGTGGCACTAAATTGCTGCACACACAGATTCTGGCACCCACACTAACCTTGTCCAAGCAGAGACAATACCTCTTTAACTCAGCCCAACAATGGCTCATTTGGAAAGCGTTCAGGGCTGGGAAACTTGTGAAAACAGTGAGCAAAATTGCACACTGAGCCTGGTAGCGGCTGCTGACAGATTTAAAAGCCCATAGAGATTTAAGCTGCAAAAAGGTACAAAAGAAATGCAAACAGTAACAAGGCGAGGTCAGTGCCAGCAGCCCAAGGTAGAAGAAGCTGGAGGGTTATTTTAAACAAGAAGTTTAAAGGGAAAAAAAAATTAGCTGTGCAAAAGGAGTGCAAACCATGTGGAAATGTTTAGTGTGAGTTTCCAAACAAGAGGGCAGCCAAGCGAGGCAAGGCGTTTTATCCTTGCTATACACAATTAGAAAACTCAGGCCAGGATCACATTCTTGGGGGGAGAGGGAGAGTGAAACTGCATGTAAGGCCTTAAGACAAGCAAAGGAATGCTGTTAGAAGTCAAGCACGTGGAAGGGAAAGGAGGGGCAGATAGGGAATCAGAAATGCCAGGTTTGGAAGAACCACCATAGAGGCCAGAGTACACATGAGCTGTCTGGGCTCAGCTGAATTCTTAGAAAAAAAATATGATTGTTTTATCAACCTGCTTAATGAATGATTTTTTTTTTTTTTTTTTTTTTTTAAATTCCAGGGGNAAAAAAAATATCTTCTTTTATCAACCTGCCTTATTGATAGTTTTTTTTTTTTTTTTTTTTTTTAAATTCCAGTGCAGCTAACTTGGTTTTCTAATCCGTAGTGCCCTTTCCAGAGTCTGCTGGCAGATCAGACAAGCAGCAAAAGCTCTGCACAGAAGCTGTGCACTAAACTGAATGAAGATCTCAATCAATACAGTTCAAGACAACCATTTCAACAAAAGAATGCACCTATTGACTAAAATCACCCTGAGGACAGGATTCTGACACTGCAGCTTCTGGACACTGCCCTGGATGCTGGTAGTATTAGGGATATAAAGATAAATCTGCTTTCAATGAATATGCAAATTCCAGTCACATAGGTTTGCATCCTGATAACATGACATGCTTTTCAGGACAGAGGCCTAGAAAGTCAGTTTGAAAGGACAGAAGATTCAGAGGGAAAATAGTGCATCCCACATTACTGTGACTCAGGAGGTTAGAAGAAGCCAAAAGAACTTTAGAAGTCATCACATTAGCTCAGGTAGCATAGTAACAAGGAAACTGTTTGGGGTTTCCAGGCATAAGGGGACACACCTGCCTGGAAAGTAGCACATGGAAAATGGCTTACCCTTAATTTTAAAAGTTAGCATTTGTCTTTGTTAGGAGGTAAAATGCTGGGTTCTAACCCTCAGGTCAGATGGGCAGGCAGCAAGCATGAACACTCAGCAGGGAAAGAAACATCTCCAGAACACAAAGCAGCAGTCAAGCTCCTCAACTCCCTTTCCTGAAGTTAGCATTCAGCAAGTGTGCTCCTTCACTGAGAAGAAGAAAGGAGTGGGAAGAACTGAAGAGGCCTGCATGTCCTCATCTACCTACACCATCAATCAAAACCCACCCTATAAAAAAACCCAAGAAATCCCTGCAAAATACAAAAGACATGAGACCTTCTTCTGGAACTCTCCAAATCATTTTACCTCTCCCATTCCTATTCTATAGAAGAGGAACAAAAGATCACTGTGACTGCACAGGAAAACCATGACTCTAGCTAAGACAGAAGACCCTGAATTAGGCAGGCTATTTTTCTGTTCTGATTCAGGGTCCTAACAGACTGCACATGAGGAAACTTGCTGCCTTGGAGGGAAGCAGGAGGAACAACAGAAGGAATAAATTTCAGGAGGGTAATTTGGTTCATGAACAGGTCATTCTGACCCAAATGACAGAAGCAGCTCTATCAGCATATAGAAATTCAGACTGTAGTGTTAGCTCAGTGATGGCAAGTGGCTACTGAAGAAAGAAAGGAGTTGCCAAATTCAGCAGGAAAGGGGAAGAATGACAAACTGAATGCAGTCATCAAGGCTGGGGCTGGAGCCAGACTAAGGTAGCCAATGTGATTGAATGCCCAGGGAGCAAATGTAAAGGGCATAAAAAAAAGGGTCGGTCAGAACAAAGCAGGGAAAACTCCCTCCTCCAGCACCTGTGCAAGTTTTCCAACAGAAGTGTAGCAAGTCCCCTTCTACACCTTGGATGGGAAGCCTGGTTCCAGCAATTCATGCCAGCATGACCCTGCTCAATGGAGCTCAGCCTCCTGGCTCTTAAAAATGCTTGAAGTTGCATGAAACACTCATTAAAAGGATATTTGCCAGGCTGGACTGAGGAAGATGTAAAGTATCCCCAGTTAATAGTGCCTACATTTCTCTCCTCTATTTATTTCCTATTTTATTTTATCTAGTGATAGCTAATTCAGTTAATTTCACTTTCTTGTGGACATTTTATTTACTTACGTAGCTTGAATTTCAATGATAAAACATTGAAAAAGAACTGGAACTGGATTTGAGGTTCAAATACTTCCAGTCCACTTCTCAGGCCAAAAGAGAAGATGGCCTCCATTCAAAATGGCTACAACCCAAGGAAATAAGAGACAGAGAGAAAGAAACAGAACAAGGAGGAGGAATGGGTAGGAAACATAAATCCAGTATTTTGCAGGATTTAAAACCACATTATGTCCCTTGTTTTTGGGAACATTCATCAAAGCATGAAAGCTGGATTTGATGCTGGGCAGCCATCAGCTCAGCAATGATACTCAAAGCTCCAGAAAAGCATTTCTCACCTAGACAGGGCAGTACTTTGTTTAGTGACACAAAACTAAATTAACAAAGAGAAAAAGTAAGATTTTGGTAATGTAGAAGAGTGGTTCACTTGGAGGGAGACCCACTAAAGGAGAACCCTTAACACCTACCAACGTGCCTCCCTCCCCAAAGCAGAAACCACAAGGCCATAAGTACACAGAGAATCATAGCTTCTGGACTCCAGCATCCCTTGATTTGAAGTCAGAATCATAGAGGCCAAGAGCCCCAAACCTGGTTCTCCAGGGATATTCAGACACTCATGGGAGGAGATATCCTCAGTTCCAGTTTCTCATTCTATTTGTCCCAGGTCCCTGGGCTGCTGGACTTACTGGTCACTGGGGAGTTTCACACTGACTTAAGGTCAGACAGCTGCTTCATTTTGTAAAATACAAAAACCAACAAACCAAAACAACTAACCAACCAACCTTTACAGGATGGTGGGTTGTTTTGTTGTTGCTGATGTTTTGTTTTGTCTTCATGAATGTTTAATGAGTCATACATAGCATTTCCAGCATTATGAAACCCAGAATCCTCATATGATATGTTTACTGCAAGCAATAACTTGATTAATAGGGCATAGCAAATATTTCACCAGAAGGAAGAGGAGTTTTGCTTATTTTCTTACATTCAGTTGGATAACTGTCTCATTTTATCAATTTCTTATCATTTCAGCTACAGAGAGTTGTATTACACTTTTAATTTTTACCTGTAGGTAGCAGTTTCTCTTACTTACAGAGCTCTTGGGAGAATATCCTGTCTATAAGCATCCTCCCCAGGCCTGTGTTTCACATTTAATTGCTATTTTTAGGACTGAGAGACATTAATGACATACAAAAGCATATTCTTATTTTTTATTTCTGCCTACAAACATATTCAGGCAATTATTAAAGCATTATTAAAAAAGGAAATGTTTTTATTATCCTCAAATCAAATAGCTTTGACATGAAATCAGTCTTTATTTTACACCACAGAATCCAACACTAAGACATAATACATCAACAAATAGGCTTCAACACTTCCACTGTTCAGAGATTTTGATTGTCTGATTACAGCTCTGTTGCACTCATTAGTTCTTTAACCAGTGGGTACTCACTTACTCGATGGGTACTCAAGCAAAAGGACAGCTAAATCTTGGCATTAACAGGCTCCATGGGAACCAGATCTTCAGATGGCACAAACTGGCAAAGCTCCCCAGAAACTCTACTCTCCTTTGTTAAACTCAAAATGGAAACTTAAGACCTTCCAGAACAGATGAGAGCAGCAGTTATCTGACCTGTGACCAGCACCAAAAGTTATAGAAGGCTGTGTGAAACCCTGCCAAATACAAAGCCACAGAGACAACTCTGTAGATGGTCAAACACTTCCCAACTCCCTGCCTCAAACAACCTGGCTGATTTTTTGATACAGGTGAGTTAATATCCCTTTCAGGACGGTGATAACAATGGTATTCGCAATATTTTTTTGTGCAGTTTGCTCCGTCACACCAGCATTATCCTTAATGGTTCTTTGTGACTCATCCAACAGGGCAAACTGAGAGAGTGGGAATTATATCCAGATGCCTTTACACACTCTATGACAAGCTTCACAATTTCAAGACTACTTATTTTAATAACTTGCTTCAATGCTCACTTCAAAAACTTAGGTTCCAAGGGTATGTTCATTTTCACATTATACCTTGCACTGTATGAATTTTAGTTTAATGCACTGCTCTTACCTTGCATCTTGTTCATATTCCCATTCCTTTTTTTCTTTCTCTTGTACACATCTACCTTTTCTTTTTCTCCTTGCTAATCTTTTTCTCATTCCTTGACCTTTTTCACCTGTCAAGTACAAATGCACTCTCCCTCATCCACCTCATCAATCATTCTCTCTCAGTCTCTTAACAGCATCAAATCCACCCAAGTTACAAAATTAATTGTAATGCACTGCTGCCAGTATAAATTCCCCATATACTATGATAGCTGTTGCTTCAGGTTCCCCAAGGTCATTTATATAGATGTCTGTCACCATGTCCCCAAAGAGGTCACATTCCAGTTCCACCAATGCTCCCAAGTGGCTTAGCACAGCTGATGGCCTTATGTTCTGAATGAATTTGTTTAAATCTTGTACAAAATAAACAATGACTATGACACACCATGGGATCCTATCCAGCATCCACTGGTAGGCCTCAGAGAAGGTTCATGTTCATGTGTAATCACTTTGAGGGGATAGCTGATGGTGGGTTAATCAATGCTGAAGTGCAACTCAAGTAAATATAGGATAAAAGGCACTGACATGCCTGGGACTTTAGAAGAAAGAGAAGCAGTGGAAAGAGATCAGGGGCAAGGTTGTCAGCAGCACACTACAAGCTTTTGGAAAAGAGAATCCTATCCAGCATAACTTCTACCACTTTAAAAAATGGACTGAGTAGGACCATGTTACTAACGCAGGACTGAAAGCTACATTTTCACATTAACAACAGCCCCAGGAACAGCCCCATATTTCTGTTCATGCTGCCTATGCCAGGTTCCATTGGCAAATAACAAGCAGGTTAGCCTGGTGGCTCACATTCAAGCTGTGCCCACCAAAAAGGGAGTAGCAGAAATGCTCTTGTCATAAGTCCACAGGCAGTTGTCCAAAAAGCTGCTTCAGAGATAAGCGCAGTGAATGAATAAAGTAATGAACCAAAACAATCTTAACTCAGATCTCAGTCTCTTTGCAAAGAACTTATGAATCCTTCAAATAGAAGAGATAAACCTTCCCTATTTAATCACTGTGTCTACCTCCAGGGGACAGTACAGGATTGTTCCCCTACAGTTTTCCTTCCACTGCTTTGTTCATTCCAGCTCCCCAGGCTGACATCTACGAGGTAGCCTGCTGGAAGGATGCTCATTTCCAGTGCTCAGGAGGTCAATGAGACATTCTGAAAGACTGCCTGACCGAACTGTCAGTGAATGAGGTTCATTTGACTGCACAAACCACCTACTCCAGTACAAACTGGTGCAGTGAACAGTACAAAAGTCTTTGATCAGACAACAGCATTACCACCCACACAGCCAGCACATCTCCAGGTGAAACACACTGGTTGAAAGCTCCCCCTTGTGCACCTGATACATGTGCTAAGTCCACAGATAACCCATGAAGAAAAAGCAAAAAGACCCCCAAAACAAGCCAGTCGTTCCCCTCAAGCTCTTCCATCTCATCCTAACCCCTTGAATTAAAAGCAGCCTTTGTAAAGCACACAGAAGCAGCACACTGTGAGGAGTGTGTAACATTTCAATCAGTTTTACAATTGCTAAGAATTAGGTGCATCAAAGTAAAACATCACTGAGTTTCCATGCATTTGCATACACATAGTACGTGTATGTGCAGATACGTATGCCACTCACACCTCACACACACAAGAACTATACACATAAGACACATCACATAACATCTGCCCATGCCCACAATGTTTTATCATTATATTTGTGCATTAGGAAACCACTGTGCACACATGAATTGCTAACACAGCCTGTTGGCAGAGGAAGCAATGTTTACATTTCAGCTACTGCCACGGATCTGACTATAAAGCAGAGAAGCAGACAAACAAAAGGCTGTGATTCCCATCACGCTTTCTTCCTCCCTGCTTTTTCAAAAAGTTGCAGCTTTAAAAAGCCTTCAGTACTAGGGGCCCAAATCTCTTGATTCTCAGTCATAACAGTACAAGAGAGAAAGCACCTGATGTTTACATACTGAAAGATGTGTTTCTCCTCTATCTGCCAACACAGAAGTTACTCATTCCTGAGGCTTAGCAGCAGTGTAAGACTTTCATCCATCACGGGCACTGCTTTTTGGTAGAGAAATTCTTCACACAGAAAGTCAGTTAACAGGCCTCCCTCTCACCCCCAAACACACCCCTCATTATATTGCTTTCCTTTTCCCTTTTTAATCATTGGTTAATTGCTTCCTTGTTCCCTGGAGAAGAGCTAAATCCTGTCCCTCTCCTACTCCTCAAAGTTCTCTGTGACTTGATAGCACACAAACACACATAACCAGCAAGGCCTATTGTGGCAATCCCCTCTCACATGCCACTTGAAAGAGCATCTGCTGTTCATTTTTCAGTCCTTCACAGGCAAACCACATGCATGAGACACCAATCTGCTGGGCCAAACAGAAAGAGAAAGAATGAGGAAAAGCAGTACCTCTTTATGCAACAATACACACAGGTGTTTAGAGAGAGAAAAAGATCCAGACTCAGACACGCACTCTCATATGCAGGGCTAAAATACAGAGAGGGCAAGAGGGACATTCCATGGATACGGACGGGCATATGAGGACAATAATGTAAAACAGCTGTCTATCATCACTGCTTTTTCTGTTAAGGTGGGCTGCATGTCCATGTCAGTGAATTTAAATGAGCCCAATGAGAGGGATGGGGATGAAAACTGAATAGTCAGACTCATGTCTAATCTAAATCCCTGCTGCTGCAATTTAAGCCTATTACTTCCGGCCCTATCAACCACTAATGTGGTGAGCAGATTTTTTTCCTTCCTCTTGATAACAGTTTTTTGAGGCTGTTAAAGACTGTTGTAATGCCCCTCCTCTCAGTCTCCTTTCTTGAGGCTAAACAAACCCATCTCTTTCAGTCTTTCTTAGAGGCTATGTCCTCTGGATCTCTCATTCCTCTTCTAATTGACTTCTGGCCTCCACCCAGTCAAAGTACATCTTTCTTGAATTGCACTGCTCAAAACTGGGGACAGTGTTCCAGCTGAGACCTTACCAAAGCTGAGTGCAAAGTTTATTTCATGCATCTTCCAGACTGCACTTCTGGTTATATACTCCACATACTCCATATAGTCAATGACCTTTCTTTTTTTATAAAAATCCCTCAAAACATGCATGACTTATGTTCACTCATGCTCAACTATAATCCCTAGTTTTTTCTCTGAAAAAGTGTACCTGGCTGCTTTCCATCCTGAATTACCAGACTTGCTATTAAAAGGAGTTTTAACTGTCTGCATTGAAGGCCATCATTTTTTCACACAAATTTTCCACCTTATTTTAAGCTTATCTTTTAACATATCCACAGTATGGACACGTGCCTAGTGACACACTCTAGAGAGATGTGCTGCTTACTGAGGGCTCATATTGGGGATATCACTGAGAGACTACCAAGCCTCGCACAGTCTACTGACTATTATCCACTGCTGCTGTTTCTAGTGGGCACAAGTGATATGACCAGGAGCCGTCTGAGGAGCACCTAGAAGGACTACAGAGCTCTGGAAGCTGTGGTAAGGGACTCTGGAGGGCAGGTAGCTTTTTCGTCAACTCTCCTGGTCAAAGGGAAGGGGTTTGAAAGGGCCAGTTCAATCTGGTAAATCAACTAATGGCTACAGGACTGGTGCCACAGCCATGTGTTTGGCTACTTAGACCATGGGATTCATTTTGAGAAACCTGGTCTGCTGGGGCTGACAAGGTCCATCTGTCAGAGAAGGGGAAGAGCATCTTCAGTTGTCATGCTGCCAAGACAGTGAAGAGGGCTTTAAACTAAAGTTGCTGGGGAAAGGGATCCTCAATCCATCCACTCCTACCAATTTGATGTAAGTGCCAGCAACAGATGCCCAGATAATAGACAGGGATCACATGTCAGCAGGAGAGCACCTGGAGAGCAGCAAAAAGGAATTCCAAGCACTGCTGCCAGGAACTCAGAGTCATCAGAGACCCTACTCCATGCATCACGTAGCATGGGGAATAAACAAGAGGAGTTTGAGATGTGCACACGCCTGCAGGGCTTTGATCTCACTGGCATCACAGAGGTGTGGTAGGATGGCTCCTATGAGCTGGAATGGAAGACCACAGACACTTTAGGAAGGTCAGGTAGAGAAGGTGAGGAGACAGTGGTGCCCTCTATACCAATGACCAGCAGGAATGCATGGAGTTCCATCTGGGGATGGATGAGGAGCTGACTAGGAGCTTATGGGTCAGGATTACACGGAGGACAGGCACAAGTGACATTATAGGGGATTCGTCTTTGGGCTGCCTGACCAGGAAGCCCTTCTGCAGACAGACAGGAGCAGCCTCACAGTCACTGGTCCTCCTGGGGGACTTCAGCCACTCAGATATCTGCTGGAGGGACAGCACAGCAGGACATAAGCAGTCTGGGAGTTTCCTGGATCACACTGATGATAATTTCCTAATAGATGTGCTCTGTATTTCACCATCCAGTCAATTAAATGAAAACACTGAACAGAACTCAAGCTGTTATACCTCTCCTTGATAATTTTTTTCACTGTGACAGGTTACAAGTCCTCTAGTACAAGTGCAAATTCACCTCCACATTCTGATTATATACATGGTACCAAATACTTCTCTCAAACAGAGCTTCTAGTATCAGCGTATATAGCACTAAATAAAAATAAAATCTGCTGTTTCAGCACAGTGCCCATTTTCTGCCCCTTATTTCCTTTCCTTCCCCTCCCCTCATTTCCTCCCTCCCTTCCCCCTCCCTGTGCCAGGGTTTGTTTTTCATGCCAAGGTCCTCTAGCTGAGACCCCGTATGGGAAGGTAGTTGTGGGAAAGGTTATTAGGAAACTGCCGTCTAAACTGCTACCTTTCCGGCTTCCCCACCCTCTCCCTCCCTACAAAGTCCTCTCTGTTCTGTTTTAATACTAATGAGTTCAGAGGAGGTTCCTAGGCTGGAGCAATTCACAGTCTGGACTGTGCCAAAGTACACAGGCACACACCTCTCTGATCGCTTCCTGCCCAAACACAGTCCTGCTGGCTCAACCTTCAAAATGTGGGCTGGGGATTGATGCTGCTGTGCCAAAGGCAGGCTGAATTTCCAGGGGCGTCAGTGCCACCTACTCCTCCCTCCCAGCTTTATCCTCTTGTGTGCATCTATTTGCCATATGCCCCTATAGAGGAAAACAGGGGTAAGTCAGAGCTTGGCTGACCTTTAAATCTCTGATAAAATATTACGTAAAAGGGCAGGAGGAACTGAGAGGTTGGTTAAGAATTTAATGAGCAAAATTAACATCTTGTTGAGATTTGGTTGTGCAGCTAAAAAACACATGCTCAAGCTCATATGCAGGGTAAACTCAAAGGAACTCCAGTAAATCAACACCATTTTTGGCAGAAGTTCAGGTTTACACAGATAAAAGCAAAAACAGAAGCTAGCTTTAGTTGTTTGCTTGCCCTCTGAGTTATTATTCCAAATCTGGTAGTGCAAACCAGAAATCAGAATGCCCCTAACTCCCTTAAATTGAGCGGACTTACACCAGTGGAAAATATTAATTAAATAACCTCTTTTGTATTGTAACAGATTAAACCTCTCAGCTTAACCACCTCTAACAGTGACTCGCTCTACAATCTACAGCACAGATTTAAGACATAGAATAGACTGAGAAGTTTATCAGTCTTCTTTTCACTATTTGTTAACTTTTACTTCAATAAATAGACGATCTGTATTCACTGCTAATCAGTCCAGACCAGCTAGACTATCATCCACAAATGAGGCTTCTGTTATCTCCTCTGGGTTGAAGTGGAGGAAAATTCCACAATTCTCTTCCCTCACATAAAGAGAATATTTCCATAGTCAAACAGTGAATTGAAGGCATGACAGTATATTTGGTTATCCACTCACACCCTGTCCTGTCTCATTGCTCAAGTATTCTGATAATCAGAACAGAAACTACTGTACTGACATCACTGGGCTTAAGAAAACACCGGCTAAGATGTTTTCCTCTCAATGTTTCTACTAAAGAAATTATCAGAAATTTTCACAAAATACAGCAAAAAGAATAAGAGAACAATGAGCATGTGCCTTGCATTATCTCCTAACAACAAATCATAATTGCATTTACTATCCCGTTAAGCATTTGTAATCCAAAAATTCTCCCACATCATTAATGTATAAGCCAACAACTTCACACCAACCAACAAACTCATGCAGCTGTTCCTCTCTATTCAAGATGTAATGCTGAAACACAGCCACTAAAGCAATCCCAATGGATTTTCCATGACTCAGGGATCTTCCTGGACACCTTCCAAACTGCGAAACTGCAATCTGCTTTCCCCTTGTAATTTCCTTTGGAGAAGTTATTCTGCAAGCCTCCACCTAGCAAACCATTGCATAACACTGTTGTGCACACTGCTAACCTTTTCCAAAGGCTGTTAGTGTGGGCAGTCTTGCCCTTTATGTGGTCAACAAATGATGGGAAACTGCAAAATTAAGACGCCCTGAAGTGTTTTAATGTAAAAGTGCATAGAATATACAAATGTTAACTAGGGCCTTTTTGCACACACCACTGGGTCTACAGGAAGGCAGCAGAGCCTTGCATCAGATTCTCCGTAAAAAAAGAGCAAGTAGATAAGAGCAGGGCAATGTCTATGACAGGAGGCAGTAATAGAGATTTGCTCCCAAGTTCTTCAAATACAATACATTTGCCACTGGAAGACTCCTGTACTGCCTATAATGCACACGTGCTTCATCTTTTCAGCACCTTCTCAATCTGGCTACAATTCTGTATTAAAACTGCCTTAAGAAGCATTACTATTCCCTGTGTCACACAAGGGAAACAAACTCACAAATGCATGGATTTAGTTGTGTAAACTTGCAGGGGTAGCTAGGGAAATACAATGCTCTTCAGAAGTTTTCCTCCCATCAAGGTTAGAGACAACAAGGTACCTAATGTTGAAAGCTCTGGGTTAGTGCTGTTCCAGTGCCAGGTGGAAGGCATCTGTCTATACTTCCTCAGAATGAAAAACCACAAAACAGAGCAGCTGTGGAGGCAGTCTGGTGTGATGAGTGACAGGAAAAGCACCTTCTGACACTTGCTTTTCATGTGCTGCTCCCACTTGGTGCTGAAGGATGAACAGAAGGACCTCTCTTGTATTTAGTGACACCAAAAGCTTCCCCTTATCTAGTGTGGAGGAAGGTGCCTGAAAAACCTTGTATTCTAAAAAGTTGCTACTCCATCCACCTCACCTGTAGCAGCTTGTGCTCTCCACTTTGGGGTCTTGCACACCAGGTAAACAACAAGAAGAGGCCATTTCCCTCCAACCCCAGAAGAGCAAACCCAAATCACCTGAACAGGCCCCCTGAATGATAAACAACCTTGAGTACTGTTTGAAAATAGAATCCACCTATCCACAGAGACATGACATAATTACAAACCCTTTTCCCCCACTCTCCTTCAGGCTGTATGATACACTATCTGAGCAACGATTATATCTGATATAAATTGTTAGTAGGTGAGCAACTACAGAAACTAATCTTAGTCAACATATTAAAGAGATGATACTTCATGACTGTTATCTTCTTCTCCATTCAATTATCTTATTTTGTTAACAGTTCCTCTTAAACTCCAGCTACAGTCTACCTCCCTAAGGATAACTACTATCCAGAAAGACACTTACATCCCATCTTGTTTCTTGACCTTTTCTCTTCACTGGAAAATTTTACTGCTTCCCCAGCTTCAGGGGAGGAATTATTATAAATTATTACAAATTTTATAAGGTCTTCATTGTCAGAGGGATCTGGCTTCCCCTTTCTTGCTGACATCAGGCTAAGTATCAAAACACACCTCCTACAGCATCTCAGATCCAGCCCTTCCTCTATGAGCTGCAGAAGAAATAGACACCCGTCATTCAACCTCCCTTCATCACCATGCAAGTTCATTCACTCTAAAAGCACAGCCTAAAGATCATCTTGGCCTAGCATTCATCCCATATCACCTCCATCTTTGCAATTGGTCTTCACTCTCCCTTCAGCACCACAACTACTTCATTTGTTGTGTCTTTTTCTTCAACACTCTGGGAGACGTTCCTCATCACAATCTCTCATCCAGTTGCAATCTGTCCAACATGGTCTTTGCAACACGTAATACTTTCCTCTTGTCATTTCTCACAGATGCATTTCCAGGTGGCACCTTCTCATCCCATATTACCTTTCTTATCTGATTTATAACAATCTCTCACCTTTCCTTAGCAGACCAAATCTAGATTCAAATACTCTCTCCAGAAGGTGAAGGATGAGGTCTTAATAACAGATTCCTAAGCCATCAAACACAACTCTGAAAAACACAAGACACTAATAAAGAGAATTAAAGGATAGAAATTGCAGAAGGGCAGGAATCCTACTCAGAGAAGCCATTCCAAATTGTTGGGGCAATAGGACATCCCTGTACTGCTGCTGTTTATGCTATTTCTACTAAAGAGAGCCCGCTCCCTAAGTCAGCAGGCAGTGTGGCAGGAAATATATGAGAATGGTGGTTCAATTCTAGAGGAGGGCAGAAAATTGTCTATTCTGTATCCATCTGAGTATAGATGGAAAAGCTCCAGAAAGCTGAAATAAAGGTAAGTAAATTTGCTCCTTCCAGCTAGCAAGTATGACTCCTACTATCTATATAATCACAGTGTTTTATCTCTTCAGCAGCCCTCAGGCTCAATCCAGAAAGTTGCTGACTCTTTGTTATAGCCCTTGTAGAACACAAAAACCATTCAAATATTAATTATGCCATACTAAGGAAAAAGGCCAGAGTAGAGCTTTATGTTATTTTTTTTCTTTTTATGTTATGCTGCCTAACACTTGCAGCTGTGCCAAAACATGACAGTATTATCAAATCAGGTGATAAAGGTCTTAGAAACACATGGACACAAGATTTCTGAATATTAAACATATCCACCCTATCCATGATTTCAGAGTCAGGATATCATGACAGCTCCCAAGTATTCAATAGAGGGAAGAAATAAGATTGACATTTTAGCACTTCCATCCTCTAGTGGTAGATCTGTTCTTTCACTTCCTTCTGCATCCCAAGCTGCATATCTGTTGTGCCCCCAAAATCCAGTACTTCTCCTCTTTTACCCTAGATGTACTACATGCATTTCCCTGCATGTTCCCATGGGACAACAGCATTACCCTGTTAAGAATATGTAGTCTTGTGAGATCTTTCTCAGGTGTTTCATGTCTACTGTAAGTAAATCATTCTCAGAACACACTCACACATTCCCTTCAAGTATTCCAACCATGACCACAACTCTTCCCACTTTCCAGAAAGGCAGTCAGTAAGCTCTTCTTGGGATATTCAGAAGCCAACAACCACCACAGACACAGAAAATACCACACAGGCCAAATTTCAGTCAATGGAGAATGATGTAACTCCACTTCTGTCTTCAGTGAAACTGAACTGGTTTGCATTGGGTACATCTGTCCATAAGCTTTATAGTAAAGCAACAAGATCCAAAACATAGTGTAGGCCTGTACAAAATCCTTAAAACTACACAGGTACTTTGGTACCACCTCCCGCTTCTTCACTCCCAAAATCTTGCACGTAAGACCAGGTCCGGATTTACATTCGTTTACACAACCCTATTGATTTCAGACATGGAGTGTAAGATCTGGCTCCCATCTCATGCTCCTCTCACAGCATCTGTGTCTCACACATTTGCAGCATAGTGACTGCTGCTTCTTACACAGCTGGTCAAGGAGCTGGGAGCTGCCAGCCAGCTGCACCTACTGGAAGGGAGCCTAAAGTGAGAAAGTGCTGGTGCTTCACTCAGTGCCACAAGCCTGTTCCTGTCATAGCAATCCAGATGTAGATGAGCACCTGAAAGGGGAAGCTGTCTCTGCCACAAAGTCTAAAGTGCAATACCTCTTATGGATTTGGACTCAAATAACTACAGAAAGCTTCTTGTAGTGATTTGCGCATTAAAATCAGGGAATGTACACATGTATTGCATATGGGACACACATAAAGCAGACCCAACATTATGAAAAAGTCTCTCTGTAGAGCAGGAAGAAAAAGAAGAAAGGTACCCCCTGTGTGGAAAACTAAAAAGAAAAGAGGTATCCTGAGTTTGTACAGTCTTGGACTGAAGAACTATTGCTGGACATAAAGGAACTCTGTGCATAACTAACAGATTTTGATACCATGAAGAGCTTTTACCTCCCAAGCCTCAGCACCAGAACAGAAATCTTAAACCACCCAGTTCTTCTCCCATTATTATAACAGAAGACAAGTGCATCTGAGTGCATGAAAAATATTGATCTGACAACTACAAATTACCCCAAGAGAAAGGAAAGTTTCTGTGGCCTGGCCACCATCACTGAGGAAAGTGATTTGCTGCCTCAAAGCTTTGCTTTTTTTCTGCTTTCAGATACAGCATCTTCTATTCAGTGGGTGATGCCAAGGCATCTTACTGGATATGAGCCTCTTGTCAGAAAAATTCTGCCTTGGCCTCATCAGCAGCATTTTCTTACAACCTCCACTGGTGCATCCTCATTAAGTGCACGAAAGGAAGTAATAACTGGGGTGGGGAATCTCCACTGAGCCAAGGCCAGCAAAGCCTCGTAGCCTGCTGAAGTCAGAGCTCATCAAATACAAATAAAAATGAAGGACCTCTCCAGCTGTCAATTGCACTTGGCATTACACTTCCTGACATATTAGGTAGATTAATTAACTACAGAGAAGCACAGAAGGGATGAGGGATGGGCACAGGGAATTAAATAACTTCCTCTTATAGGCAAAACAGAATAGAGGGACTTTTAAATTATGGTTGCATAGAAATTTGCATTGGGCAACAACTCAAAGCTGCCAGTCAGAGGCATAGTCTGAAACTATGATTTAGATGCAGGGCAAGTGACACAGTAAGTAAATTCCTGTATTCAAGAGAATCCAGCATTAGGATAGAATGACTCAAAAGACTAATAATTTGAAACTAAACACTCAGATCTTGGTAATGTGCCTGAATTTAAATGATAGTAAATACGGTTATCAATACACATGACGTGTTTGGGGGTTGAAGCAAGGATGTAACACACGTCTTTCTAAGCCACAACCTTTCAATGAGAAACTAAGGACTTAAATAAGCTTCAGACATAGGGGCTACTTTTCTGGAAAGGTGTTGCTCCATACTGAGAGCCAAGAGACAGAATAGGCAACTCTGCATCTCTGCTTCCCAGAAATATTACGAGAGAGCTGGAGGAGAAATAGGGAACTTTTTTCTTCAAGCCCTGCAGCAGACACATAGAAACACAGATGATGCCCTCTTGTTCTTACATACATTGACATATGTTGTCTATATTCACATGAAAGATCACAATGGAAGCATTTCTTGTACTTTTTACCACATAAATACTCCTGCAGGTTGCAGAGCCAAAAAAGGGGCCTCACGAACACTGCCACAGCTAGGACTTGGCAAGCTTGAGTGGGACAGGTGATATATGGCAGTACTTATTCAGTGAGGTGAAGCCTAGTTTTCATCTGAGGTTTATGTTGTATCCATTACACTAAATGGTCTGCAAGGGAGAACTAGGCATGAAGGGAAGTTGCTACTTCTAAGTCAGCTGTTTGCAGTGGGAACCACTACTACAGTTATTTAGGTTTGGATCTCATCTCCCTGTGGCTGTTGAAGGTATGTTATCCAGTGTGTGCCTCGCTCAGAAATTGTTTTGCTTCCTTTGACAAAATAAATAAATTAGTTCCCAGATACTTCCATGCTTTACCTTACTTTCTTTCACCATAAAACTCTTTTCCTTCCTTTTCTTACCAACTTTCTCTCCTCTGGGAAAGGAGACAATAATCACAGAATTTTACTCTCTTTTAAGGTAGAGAAGCAACAGATGTAGAGAGATTTCACAGAGTAAGCAAAGAGCAGAATTTTCCCAAACTTTATGCTACTGGTCACTTCATGCAATGCTAATAGAAACATGTCTAGGGTGACCCCACTGTTCCTTTGCCTCTGTGCTGAGAGAACTAGGACAGATACCAGTCATGTGGATGGCTCATGTACTCAGAGAACATTAATCAACTCTTTTCATCATTCTGGCACTAAAGTGCTTGCAAATACTAGCCTGGTGTGTTGAGAAACCCAGAGAGCACAGCCACTTACAGAGCAGCAACAAACATCGCACTACTTCCATAGCTCCATTCCAGGACAAGATGAAGACACTGATTTACTCAGGAAGGGATTAGTAGACAGTGCAGAAAAAACAAGTGAGACCCAAGAAAAAAGGCACGAGCAAAAGGTACAGTAAAGTAATAGGTATCTTGCTGTAGATATCCTCCTTCCTCAGGTGACCCAAGGCATTGAGAAGTTCTAGTCACAGTTACAGAAGCTATCAGGCTATTCAGACGATACAGAGTTGCTGCCTCTGCTGCTTGGACTCTTCCGCCATATCCCCCCCTCATAATATTTCCTCTTCATGGGAGTTCCTCTATACAGCTCTTTTCAAAGAGATTGAAGGAGGAGGAATTAACATAATTCTTATTTTCTCTCTTCTCTTTACTAACATAGTCACTGCCATTCTTTCCAGCTAGATTCCTGGGCTAGTTCATCTTTAATTCAGAAAGTGAGCCAAATCTGATGCTGTGGCAGCCATTACTAAATATAATGAAATCAGAGGCAATGAGATGATGAGATGAAAGACTAAGAGTTGAATTTAGGGTGGTGTCAAAAGGACATAGTTCCATGCTCTTGTGGTCACTGTTGCAGAGCACTGAAGACAGAAACCACGGTTACAGTTTCAGTCATGGTACCCAGCAGGGACAAAGGGAAGGAGAGACCTGGATTCAGCACTTGCTTCCATCTTCATTTCATTGCACTCAGGCAATATTACAGGGAAAATATGGGCTTCATTTCCAGTGGTCTTGTTGCTCAGGAATACACAGCAGTTCCATATGCATCTTCTCTACAAAATCTGGCAGTTTGCAATAGGATCAGAACCCTAGATCTAGAGAGGGAGAGACAGGAGAGTGTATCCTGCCTCACCTGAACAGCAACCTACCTCTCTCAGCCATTCAATGGACAAGAACTTTAAAGGCAGGCCAAAACAGATGCTGGATAATTCTAAATTTTTCAAATATAGAGAGTTCATAAGTATTTGTACTGCTCCTCAACTGTAAATAATGGACCTTTAGATTTTATGCCAAAAGTACCTATTGAGTTTTGTTCTGGAAAAGCCTGTCAAGATGGTAAATAGGAATATGGACAAAAAGTTTTTGTGAACCCATAAAGTCAACAAAACCCCTTCCTTAGGGACTCGGCGGGGGGGGGGGGGGGGGAAGAAGGAAAAACCCCCCAAACTGAAAATTAAATGGGTTCAAATGCAACATAAGAGAAACAAACCATGACAAGGAATTCCAGTCAATATTCCACCTGAGCTAAATGCAAGAATGCTTCAAGGGCAGACAAGACCACAAAAGAGTAACAGCAAGCATTTCTCAAATCCTCTCCAGTATAATAATCTAATGTGCTGAAGGTAACTCATTCAAGTTGGGAGGATATAATGACACAATCAGCTTTGAAAACATAAACTCAAAAGACAACTCCATTTCTTCCCCAAGGAATTAGCATCTTAAAATACAGAATCCTGCACTCCACCTTCTCAAATACCATGACCATCTCACAGTCACTAACAAAATAAAAAGAGAAACAACAAAAGCACAAGCTCTTTACACTGCTTTTTCCTCTGTGCTAGCATTCTTCACATTTTTCTGTTTTTTTCTGAATTGCCAGCATTTAAGTCACCCTTCTTGGTATGGTCTGAGTTCCAGTCTGGGATCAGGTTGCTGGTATAAGAGACCTAGAGGGCAAAATCTTTACTGCCAAGCAGCGCACCACCTTTAACCACCAAGAAGAGTCCAGGATTCTAAAAATGAGCAGAAAGTATCAGAATCCACTGTGACAAGAATACGCTGCTGCTAACAAATATGAACAAGGACATGGAGAAGCTGTTCCACAAAAAAAATTATTTCCCTTTGCCTTGTTCTTTCAGATTCTTCTGTTGTTCCTGTTCAGTCAATAAATCTGTACAAAGAAAAATATGTGTCTAGCACAGCTATTTTTGTCAGAAGGCACAAAACAGTTTTGGAGCCTGCCAACAGACCACCATCTGCAGCAGCACTTTACCACTACATGGCAGAATGGAAGCAGAAGTGATAGAGGTCACATCAGCCTCGATGGTCGGGTAAGGCCAGTTTTACAATTTGTGAAGTAAAGGACCAGTCCACACACCCTGCTCCCTAGAGCTTCTCTCTCTGCTTGTTCATCGAAGGAGAGATGCTAAAGCCAGCTTTTCTGTCCTCTTTCACAAAAGTGGCCTTTGAAGGGCAAAACTTGTGGTCACAAATATTTTTGTTCGCTTTGTACTTTGTGCGTCTACACTTTGATAAGGACTTACCTGAACTGTTACCACTGCATTAATCCCAAGGCAGTCACTGCCAGGAGATGGCCTGAGAGCTGGTACATCATCTCCTGTCTCAGCCCAAACCAAATCATTCTAAATCACCATAAGCCATGGTCTTCATTCACACCTACTCTCTGAACATATTTCCAATGGAATAAATCAAGATAGAATTTAGGACCTATCAGGAGTAACTCTTTATGTTTTACTTTTCTAATTGATCAGAAAAGGCATAAATACAGCATCCAGCTTCAAGTAACACAGAAGCCAAGGATCCATCCTAGAATTGTTTTTCTGGTTGAGTGGCAACGAGAGCATGCATTTCAGCTGAAATCAGCATCAGTTTATCATCTCTCAGTCACTGCCTTGGTCAGAGTCCAGTCAGGCAGCTGCCATTACATAGTTGGATGGTCTGGGTGCATCTCCCAAACAGAGCACCTTGCATGTGTGTATCTGCCTCAGTCTGGAGACTACACAAGCAAGTCTGAAAGCTTGGAATGGGTCATGTGAGCCCATCACAAATAAAGAATCCCAACACGTTCCAAATTTCTTTCCCTTGAAAAATGGACATCTCCAAATTCGCTTTTCATGGTACTAGTTTAAGTAGCACATGAACAGGAGAAGAAGACATGTTCCTGGTCCTCAAAATGCCAGTTTTCCTCAGAAAGAGAGGTAGAAACATAATGAAAGTTTACTGGATTGGAAAATTCATCACAAGGGAGACTTCTCCAGCACAGCTATGCTTAGCTTTTTCTTGTCATTAACTCTTACATGGGAAAATGCCCCAGATTTTAACCGCAGCAAGGGAAAAAATAAGGCTTTTAAAAATTCATTCAACCACACCAATGTTTCATTATACCCTTTGCAGAACAGATGGCAAGATGAGGCTATACCCCCTGGGCCTGCTTCAGGGAGCTAACACAAATGCTCTTCCCACTACAGATCTCAAATGATGTTGGTGTCATCATTTCACTTGGGGATTTGGGTCAAAAGGCTTTACACTCAAATCTGGTTTTTATATAGTACAAGTGCGCCCAGACTAGACCCTAACGGATAAGCGTCAGGGAGCTAGCACACAGCACAGAGCTCTCTCAGGCACTTCCAGGTCGCTGATTTACACTGGTGCATTTACAGACTGAATCTTTCTAATCCAATTAAAATCTCATCTGAGCTGTCAATACAGATGTAGCCTGTTGTATTTTAGTGTCTCATAGAACATGCATTAATCCAGACCTGTGGACAAACTAGCCCTTCTAGGCAAATTCTGCATTTTGCCAGCCCAGTTTCCAGCCCAGGTTCTCTTGCACATAAAGCCCTTAACTGCTCTCAACTGTCTAATCAGGAACTCCTATGGACATGCATTGCCATCCTACCTGGCTGCTTTATAAAAATGTGTGATGTACACCATTAACCTTCTGAAAAATAGCACTTTTCTCTCCCAGCTCACTTCTCATGCAATGATGGCTAGGGTGCTATCGTTAAATATAAGAACTGAATATGATCTGTTTTCATTTCAATGGCTTCATTTGTTTGAAATGCATATGCCAGTTACAAGCTGTCAGCACATTTAATAAGTTATGGCACAAACCAACAACTCTCAAACTACTGAGGCCAAAAATTTTTACAGATCATCACATATACTTGTCATTAAATTTTGCACCAGAAACATTATAAATTATACTGTTTAATAGACTTCCATAAGGCAGCTGTGAGCTGTTTTGCCACAAGCAAGCACATGGAACACCAGTATTCGCCAGACATAAAACTAGAAGTTAAAAGCAACATTAATACCACCACAAACTCTCAAACTCCTCATAAAACTGATACCCTTCTCAGTAAGCAAAAGCCCAGCAGCAACTCAAGGAAGTCTTTCACTATTACCCGAAGGTAAACAAGTTCAAGGTTCAGGAAGCCAAGTTCGGGAGCAAAGCACATCTGTTGGTGACGTCTTCAGGAAGGCTGGATTGAATGCTTCAATGGATCTGGGTCTTGGAGAGAGATGAACTTTGATACAGCAGTTCAAGCTTTGCATGTGAAAACCAATAGTTAAGCAGCATCCAGAAATAAATTGTCAGCAGAGCAGATTACAGATTACACTCTTACTCTTGAGAGATACCCGTCACCACGTGGACTTCTCCACAGTCAGCTGCATTTTCTAAGAGGAACTCAAGTAGTCTCACATAAAAAGCAAACTGACCTAAATATAGACCCAAATTTTGTGAAATATTTCCATAAGAGGAGATTCCCCATTTGCAAATTAGTTCGAAGCACATAGACTCTCTTCTGCTACACACATTATTCTTCCTGAAACAGCTGCAAATCCTGTTGACTCCTTTCTGTGCCCCTGCCACAGAATACTGACAATGCTAATGGGTGCTGGGGAAGTGAAAACAGTTAATGGAAAAGAAATCCATACCAATTTACTATGTAAACAGAAGGCAACTTTTGACTGAGGAAGTCCTTCAGCTGAAAACTGTTAGAGGGTTGGAGAGTATCCTGGAAAAGACCACCCTATGGCCACAACTTATAGTCTCCAACACCTTATATTTTTCCCTAGCCATCTGCTTTGGACCCCATCTTGAAACTGGAGCCTGGGCTAGGTTGTCAGACCACTGATCTGACAATCTACAGCTGTCCCTGTATTTGGTATGACATGCTGAAGTTGTCTGTATATTAACCTCCAATTCCATATGCAAATTATGTGGTTATTTTCATTGCTATGGCATTTCAAAGCTATGGTCATGGACAAGAATTTATTGGGCTAATGTTATAAGTGTAACATAGAAAGATGGCAAATTGGAAAATTCCTCTGATGCTGAGATCCAGTATTTTCTGTTCTATTCCTCACCTCAGTCGTACTCCTCAGGCATCTATGCACTTGCAGATATCTCGCTTTACATAAGCTCCAGTCTCAGAATGGCAATGAGAAACCTAATCAGCTGCATCAAATGGGCATCATCTTTACGACACAGTTTGCAAAACAACCCAGCCCTATGACCTCTGCCTGTGTTTTGCATTCAGGCTGAACAAGAAGACAAAGACAGTGAAGTCATTTGATGCCAGGCATGAAAAGCAAGTGTCTGGCTCCTGGAGTCTGCAACATTTACCACAAAAGCAAACAACAAAGTTCATCTGAAATTATTCCTCCTCTTCCTGTTTATGGCTGTTGCTGCAACAGCATCATTTCATGGTTCAAAGGCAGCTATGTGATGAAACATAATTAGCATGGTCACCTGATTCTTATACCTCACCAGCAGAATGCTACTCATCAACAAAACCAAATAGTCCTTATTTTACAGATCTGCAAACCCTAAGATTTTCCACTATATTATATTATACAGAAGATTTTATGCCAAAGTTGTAAGCAAGAAATTGACTGTCAGCTCTCTCTAGAGAACTTGAGAGGTTCCTTCTAATATGCCCAATCCTACACCTGGAGAATTCCATAGTGCTATGGGAATAAATAAGCATATTTAAACTTTTTTTTGTACTTATATCGAGTGCCTCTACCAAGTGGTTGCTTGCCACCTTTCTCCTACCAAGTAACCAGTCATAAAAGAATGAAAAGGTTTTTTTAAAAGCTTCAACAGAAGTTCTCTTATAAATCTCTTAAGTCCTCTTATTCCTCCTTTAAAGGGAAGAGTTCATCCACCGTGTAAATATATCAATCTGTCAGCAGAAACTTACCACAAGTTCGGCAAATCTGGCATTGAGCTCTTCTGCTGGTGGGATTGGGACAGAAAACTCAAGGAATTGGAGGGGGTTATTGTCCTTGAGGTTGATTTCAGGGAGGTCGTTACCTCCAAAACAACAAAGAAACCCCAAGGCATGACGATTCCTCTTCCGGGGGGCCATGATCATGGTGTATGATGCTATCTTCTGATCATGTTCTGTAGGGAAAAAAAACAAAACAAAACCAACAGACATTAGATGATAAACAAGACTGTTAAATCTGTGCAGCTCTGTGCAGTTACAAAGGCTATCACTGGACTAACAGTTGGAAGAGGACAGAAGGATCTGATACCCAAAAGAACAAAATAAACACTCAAGCTAGAGAAGGTAGCTAGGCCTTTGTGTGGTATTAACATGTTCTTCTATGGCAGTGTAGAATCATTTCTCCCAGTTTCTCTGAAAAGGTTTTACAAACTCCGTGGGGAATTCCCCAGCAGGTAGATTCATCAGCAATGCTCAGTAGCCAAGACTGAATGCTACCACAGAATGCTGGTATTGGCCTTTCTCTCACTACTACAATAAAGGAAAGAAACTATCGGAAGGAAAAAAGCATGTATGGGAGAATTTACCCCGAACATGTGGAAGAATCTTCCAAAGGTATCCTGTTTGACAAAATTAAAAAAAAAACAATGAACAATGAAGCAGACATGAATTTTCCACCACTGCAGAGCCAGACCACCAAACATTCACTTATTCCTTCATGGCCAGGACTATCACAGTAGGACCATTCTGTCCATCCCATTTTCAAACACACATAACTAGTTTGGGCTGCTTTATGCATTCAGGGAAGAAACAGCACAGTGCTAATGCATGCTTTCAAATTTACATTTGAGCTGCCAGATCCCATCTTGATAGGACCCAGGCTTGAGGGGCTTTGGTATCACAAGTATAAAGGGAGGCAAAAGGAGGCCTGAAGCAGAAGCTGGAAAGTGACTGATTTCATTACCACACAACACCGTTTGTGAGCAGCCCATCCAAACAGGAAGTCTCCTGCCAGCAGTTTGAAAGGAGGGATCTGTGCAGTGCACAGAGAGCCACATATTTTGCCCTTTTAAGGGACTTGTTGTTTGACAGCTCAGGGGCTTATTTGTGTTATATTTTTAAGGACTTCACTTTTTCACTTAATCTGCAGAATAAGACATATCCTTAGAGAGTAAATAATTAAAGCTTGTTGTGAAGCTGGTCTCCCTGGGCACAGGGCAGGGGAGCAGGAGGGAGGTGGCAGGTGAACCAAACCACAGGATGCTGGATGCTGGATCAGCAACAACACAGCTGAGCTTTGTCATCAGAGCAGCTGCTGCCCTAACCTGCCCCACAATGCTTTGGTCTGTTTCCTTGCCAGAACAAGGCTGCTTTGAGCTTTCATAGAGACTGAGTAGCTGTGCAAGGAAAAGCACCTTCGGGACAGCAGTTGCTTAGTGGGACTTAGCATACAGAGCACAGCCAGAAGCTCTCCAGGTATGTTTTGTGCAGAAATTGGCATACTCGCTTAAGAAAAACCTAAGCAACAAACAACAACAAAAAAACATGCCCAAACCATCCAAACCTCCACCCTCTGGCACTGTGTGCTTGGCAGGAATCACCTGCCCTACTCTATGCTGGGATTAATTTACCTAGCACATTCTCTTACGCACTGGAGGGGCATCACCCGCCACTCTCATGTAGCTGAAAGGAAAGCAAGCTGGTAAACAGTACTGTCTTCTGGCATGCCCACTTTGCTTTGCTCTCCATGCCAGCTCTGCAAGGGGTGGTATGTCCCAGCAGGATTCACTAGGGCAGGATGTTGCTGGCTTCAAAAGCCCATTCATAAAAACATCGGCTTCTCACTAGGAGATGCCAAAGGTCAACTTAAAACTGAACTGGTCTTTGACAGCTTCAGTCAGCAAAACCAAAATGCCCTCAAATCTATCACAATGAAGTGCATGACAATTTTTGTTTCCTCTCAGTAGCGGACACTTAAGAGGTTCAGCTGCTAAAAGATTTCACAAGAGAGCCTCGGAAGTTAAACTTGTACACTACAGACCATCTTCTCAAGTATTATTACTCCAAGTGCAATGCCCTTTATGGCAATCTGGTCATGACTGAGACTAGAACCAATTAGTTTGACAAAACTTTCCTTTGGAAGAAACTCAGTTCAATGAGACAAACCTGATTTACATGCAATACAAATACATTTGCATCAATTCAGTTGTAACCAATCTCTGGCCCACTGTCTAAAGGCTTCCCCATTAACCATCAGAGGACCAGCATTCTCTAGGGCATGGACAATGAACCCTTGTTGGAAAACCTGTCTGAGCCTTTGAAGTGATAGGACCATAACATCTTCCTTTATGAGCTCAGATCAAGACTTTGGTATAAACTTCACCAAAAGAGGTACCTTACCAGGAAAGGAGTACTATGTGAATGGATGCGAAGCTCAACATTTTCTACAGGGTAAGTACTGCCCTGGTCTGGCTACCACAGGTTGTCCTGCACTGAAATTTCATGACTTGGCTTTCATCTTAAGCAGGTTCATCTAAGAGGCTGTCAGTCTCCAGGCTTTCTTTATCCATAATGCTGAGAAATACACAAGCTAATGTTTGTTACTGTGATTTTTTACAGAATATGCAGTTCCTTGGGATCCACACTTGTGAAACTCAAGGCTACTTACTTTTTACTACTCTGCAAAAGCATGCAGAGCTCACATGAACAGTAAGCTCATTTTCACAAAGCATCACTCCATTGCACAACTCATACTCTTAACATTGGCATTTTCCAGGTTCATCTGTAGGCAGCAGGCATGAAATTCATACTAACACACATGGGTAAAATAACACTTCTGTATTGCTTCAACACTGTAACTGTGGGGATAGGTGAGGTGTCTAGATGCTTTTAAAATAAGAACAATTGAGGACTGCTACAGAGGAATCCAGCACAGGTATTTTAGAATTGAATCACTGAATGAATGAATGAATGAATGAATGAATGAATGAATGAATGAATGAAATTTCTAAGTTGGAGCACTGTCTCTCTAAGGATTAAGCCTGCCAGTTAAGTAGATGTCCTTCAGAATCCTCTAAGTTGCACTGTTTGTGCTATTTAATAACTAATTAAAACTTTTTGATTTTTGTTGATGATCAACAAAATAAACATTTTCTAATTACCTCCAAATTAATAAAATTTACCTTTCCTTTCTCACTCTTGTGCCTTTCCTTTGTCAAGAATCAAATCTGGGAAAAATGTGCTTCCAAATAATGAGGAGGGTGGGAGACAACAAAGAAAATGAAGACAAATTTTTCTGGGTGGTAATTGATAGCAAAGCTGACATAAAAACTTATGAAAGTAACAAAAGGTGGGGGTTTTTTTCTAATAAAAGCGCTATTACCTGTCAACTTCTGGCAAGTAAAAATGAAACATGTGCAATTATGTATTTCTATATATATACTCCTGGTGAGAATCAATAGGAAATCTCTCTCTGGAGAGAATCCCACTATTACACATAACTCCCTCCCGCAGCTCTTCTCAGTTCTACTGTTTGTGTTGTGCAAAAGGGCAAAACAAGTTGCTGTCATTTCATCAGCTAACCACACACCCGCTCCTCGTAGCAATCCCTCTCCTGCTTCCCAGCCCCATCTGTGGTTCGGCTCAGGTCAGGAGTCACAGCCTGGAACTTTGCCCAGGCTCTAATTATAACAACGTCCTCTTCCTCTGACAGGGCGTACGTGTTCATTTCTAAACCATTTGGCCCAGTGACCAAATATAATTTAGCTAATTTTTCCAAGCCTTATCAGAAGTTTTAGCCGCATGGGATCAGACCCATGCTAACTGCACACAAGGATCCTCTTTCAATTGCTTTCTAAATTGCTTCATTAAGTCTCACCCTTCTCTTCATTCTCATCTCACAGACTGTAATTTTCATGCCAATACACACTAAATAAGCAGCGTTCCACTAATAGTAAGACACCTGAAACAACTGCTCTCCCAGCAGCTCTCCTGTGCAAGAGAGCTGATTATTGTAGTTTTTATCTCACTGTTCTGTCCTTCAACACACTTAACAGCCAGAGTATAACTGTAACTAAAATAGAGGAAACTACTTTTGTATCACCACCTTTGGAAAAAGGGAAGAAAGAGAACTCAGTGGGTTAACCAAACACACAAAGTCATGCAAAACCAGTTCACAACATAAGGAAGCATTAATGGTAAACACTTTCAGAGCTGAATCTCCACTGATCATCAACAGACACACAATACCAGTGGATGCAGCCACAGCCCTCACCTGAGTGGGAAGCATGGGACTAAATGTGTGACGAAGAATCAATGCCCACACTAGCTTATGCTAACAGGAAAGAAATTGAAGTTAATAATTTCCATTTCCTTATAATTTATCTATCTTTCTGTGTGGCAGGATAAAACATATAAATGTAATGTGTGATCACTGATGTAGAAAGAAATCTGAATTCAGACTGGTATAGAACATAAACCAACTCACCCACAACCCCCAAATCCAAGTTAAAACTATATTATTCAACTATTAAATAATAAACCATGAGAACTTCCTGGTATTAAAACAGCTCCCTACATTGTCACTTATTGATGATGAAATGGAGAAAATAAGCATCATGCTCAAAACTGTCTGAATATACACACTGGAGAAAGAGCAAGAGCTTTGTACTGATCCTATGCTCAGCTCCCTGGACCACGTTGCTTCTTCAGTACACAGATGGTGAAATTATGAGCTTCGTGGCATGTTCCAATTACCATGGGAATTTTCCATGTATGTCACATGTAATGTGACAGATGTCAGATGCACTATATGGCAATTGCAATATGGGGGATGGGGAAAGGAAGCAGATAAACAATCCATTTGTTGCACGTTTAATAGGAACCCAGCTCCTCTGGTTTGGATTTGTCACCGTACTAAGGAGTCTCCTGGTCTCCAGCACACAAAACAGCAGCAAAAAACCATTTAAAGCCCACAAAGTTAAAACCCCTTATTTTTCAGGGAAGGTAATGCTTCCTGAAGATCACACCTCCCTGCTGTGTTGGACAGGAAGGCACTGGACCCGAAACAGATCAACAGATCTCTGGAAGTGACCTGGAAACAAGCAGGGTCCTGTGCAGCAATGGCTACTCAATCCCAATTAGCCATGGCCCACACTCAACAGTTTCCACCACAGGAGAGAGGGCAGGTCAAATCATGCTGTGCATTTTGAAGCCAGTTCATGGATTTTTCTTTCCACAACACATTGAAACAAGAGTGCAGTGCTCTCGGTGTTTATGAGGACTTTGCAAGACAGCTCAGGAACTCAGGTCTGGTTTATTTTACACACCTTCCCATTAAAACTGGGATGGTTGATAATTTCAAAGCATTCCACAGACATAAAGATTGTCTGTTATTATATACATAGTATTATATATATTCATATTTATTTAATTTTTATTCATTTATTTGCCTCAGAAATAAGTCCTGAGATAAGAGAAAAGGCAAGGACTATTTGAAGGCTGACAGGTGTAACTATATCCATGAACCTACTTACTGCAACGTGTCTGTCAAAAATCTCTTTATTTTTAATACTTTAAGGATGCTCAGGATGTGCTGGGTGACTAATTACCACTAATTCTAGTCTGTTAATGCCCACAAATCCACTACATCTCACCTAATACCAACTTATCAACACCCAACAAAAAAAAAAAGCTAAAGAACTGTAAGAGACTTCTCTTCTGAAATACTAATTTGCAACACTTTCTCTACCTTCACCTAAGAATGAGGGAAAAAATAACTCTACAGAAAAATAAAAAAACAAAACCAAAAACCAAACAAAAGAAAACACAAAAAAGATATACCTGCTGGTTCCTTGTGTTCCTCCTAATCATTAATCTATCCAAATTGTATTCATAGGAAAAAAATTTAAAAAGAAAGTCAAGATTCGAAATACAAAATGAAGAGAGCAACAAAGCAGTTAAAGTCAGTGTCATGAATCTGGCTAGTAATAGTCAAATGTTTCTTTATGCCCTTTTTTCCCACCCTTTAATGAAATACAGATTAATAGTTTTCTATACTTAACTGAGCTGACCAAACAATCCATTCACTCTTTTACTTGTTAAGAATTTATTTTATTCTTGCAAATGTACTAGTTTCCTATAACTGTGACTTCACACAGAAAAGGGAATAGTCAAAACTAATCTGTCCTCCTACACACCAAATGCTGAGTCTTAATTATATCCTTGCATCTCATTTATATACAAGTAAATCTATGCATCTTTAACATTTCTGAATGGCAATGTGACCACCACAGCTTAGACTACAAACAAAACAAGTAAAATTCACATCTTAACTGTTAATCCAGGATAAGTATGTTCTCCATCTCCTCTGTGTCTGATTGTACCACAGATTTGCATCCTAATTTATCAATTCCACACCGAGGCATGTCTGCCAGCAATTCAAACCACCATGGTAGTGGAATGAACAGGATTGCCTACTGCCTAAAAATATAATCAACTTTTCTGGTTTGAGTGAAGTAGTCTGGAGTCCCGTCCTTCTTTCCTTGTCCCCCTAAATGTTACTTCCAGGTTCTCTAAAGTTGCAGCACTGCAGTTTCAGCAACATTTACAGATACCCTCCCTTTCCTTCTCAATTAAAAAGTCACTGCTGCCAAGATCAATTTTCTTGTCTTCTTCACCATGAACTACATATGTTGCATTCATGTACCTCACCAAAGATTACCCATTCCCTTCTATTAAGAAAAAAATCTGTTCCCTTGTAGTCTTAGTTCTCCCTTTCCTTCCTTTCTACTAGTTTTATTTTTATTTTCTAGCTTTTCACTGTTTCATTGCAATATCTCCTTTTTTTCCATGACAACTGTTAGAATTGAAATGGCTTCCTGTAGTGACTTCCCATGCCTCACATTATAAAACCTCCTTTTTTTAAAACAGATATTGAAGAGAAAAATTCTTCTAAAGAGACACCTACTGCATGACACAAGCTGCAAAGACTGCATCACACTTTGTGTACATTTTATTTTTGTTGTATTTTACTTTATTGTCCTAGGTGTGGCACTGAGGTTGTAGGTTCTCCAGCGCAGGGTCTTACTCACCTGCTTAAACCAGTCATTTTACAGTGTCAAATAGACTGTGGTACAATACAAACAGAAATAACAGGTTCACCCCCGAGTAATGATGCTGCTGTAGAGACAGCATTAAGCAGTCTCCACAAATCCAGCATGGATAAATTTATCCTTTATGAAATAATGGAATTTATGCAGTGATTTCCCCTACCACAGCATTAGCTTCACTGGATGGGTCGGTTTATAATGTCACTGCTTATCAAATTGCTGTGGCTGTAAGAGCCAATGGGAAATACACTGCATTAAAAAAATATATATGAAAAAAATCCCACAAACCCCACAGATGGCACCTCAAGACCCAATTCTGAGTAAGGATAAGACCATGCAGCAGCAAGTATTTTCAAACACTCTTGAAAATTCACAGATTTTACTTTTGAAATAATTCAGATCCTAAAAATGTTATTTTTAAGGCTTGACAAAATTATATTGCAATTCTAGGGCCATGAATTCAAGAGAAGGCTATAATCCCAGTTTTTGTTTGTGCTACTCAACAGAGTGGGTCTGAACTTCCATTCCTAGAAGCTACAGATCTAGACAGCAGAGCCCAAGTCAGTCTCTCAATTCTCTTTACTTTCTTTTGGTGATGGGTACAATGCAGTGATGCAATTTCACAGAAGCAAGTGCCTTGGGAGTTGGAGTGCAAGACGAAGCCTTTATTCAATATAAGAAATCATAGACTGAAGATTAAATAGATCATGATAACATCGATTAAGCAGACATACATACTAAGAGCCAGAACCAGCACATCACTTCTTCAGCTTCAGTGCAGAAGACGACTATTTTCCTCTACAGGAAAATGAAGTCCTGTGCTTTTCACAGGTCTTACAGTATGAAATGCCTTTAAAGTCACTGTATGACACTGACTCTAATCAGTAATGTCTGTCAGTTCTATCCATAAGACCAGGTCCCAAGGATGAAACATCCATACCCCAGAGCAACATTTTTGATCACCTCAGGAGAGAAACCAAGGATTGAGTGATCTGTAGAACAAGGTGTCCCACTCTATCCTCTATGCCATAAGATCAGGAATACTAGTAAAGCAGATTAGTACTTTAGATTAGTACTAAAGCTTGGTCTAGGAACTCAAAATCTCTCCAGTATTTCTATTGGGAAGAGTGGGGTTTAGTTACAAAGGAAGTCAATCCAGAGTTTCCCAGTAGTGCTCATAACTGCCACTTTCAGAAGAATGAACACACAAAACCCCATTACTAAGAGCGTCCCTGTCTTGTTTGAGTCATTGTAATTTTTCCATTCTGTCATTGCCCAATTATTTCTAGACATGATGTAACTATTTTGCCAAGGGATTTGGGAGTCAAAATGTTGCTGTTGTTGTCATCGTTATCCTGGGTGCTTGAATTTTCCAGACAAAATAAGCAGCTGAGGGCATTAGAGTGCCTCTACTGAGAGAGAAATACTCTGTAAGAACTGCCAGGGTGCTCCAAGAAAAACAAACAAATGGTAAAGGTCCAATTACATCCCCCCAAACTCCAGTTTATTTCCATTTGAAATGCTGTTTTCTTATTCAGACAGTAAAAAATTAGTAGAATAAAATTTCAGCTGTTGTCTCACGTCATCATAGCACAAAGAAATTGATTTCCATTCTAACATTCTGATCAAGGCCACTTTGGGATGTTAAAACTCAACTTGACTATAAATATGCCTTGATTATAACCACTGGAAACAAACCACAGATGTAGGTATGCAAGTGCTGTCTCCACTATAGACAGGTGAATCAATTACCTGCACTGGTAAAATTTTCCTAAACTTCACACTCTGGAAAAAGCAATTCAGTCTTTATAGCAAATGGGTATAACTGGGAAAAAACTCAAGACAGAGACCATTTGGACTTCTACCTGTTCTTGGTGGATGGCACTGAATCTCTTCAAAACTAGTGTTCATCAATGCCACCTGGGAAAGCCAGGATCCAGGCTGCACAGCTGCCACTTTCCTGCTTAGTGCCCCAGCCAAAGCACAGTGTGTTTCTATGTGTCCCTGCAAACCCGTACATAATAAAAATGGTGGCTCTCAGTTCAGTTCCATAGACTGAAAAGCCACCAATGTGGATGATAGTTAAAAGCCTTCTTAAGTGATTCACTAATGGAAGAAACAGCCACTAGATGCATTCAGAAAAGGAACAGGTCTCAGGGTTTTTACGCTCACTCCATCTTGGAGATGGTTCCCATAGGTCAAGGCACAGACAGAGTCAAAATGTCACTGATTTTAAATACCTATTTTTTAAACTACTCAGATTGCAGAGTTGTCAATTTGGCACCAAAAATAAACTCCCTGTAGAAAATCAAGTTAAGAAAAGGTCATATATGGCATTTTATTCCAGCATTTTTATTTTTGTTCAACATTCTGACCAGGGATACTCTGGGTTCAATGCCCTGAAACCTCAACATTACGCAAGTAGGTTTGAACTCCAAGCCAGAAGCTTGGTGAAACTACTGAACTTTTAACCTAACGTGTCTTCATGAAGAATGGATATTTGGAAAGAGTTTTGCTTAAAGACTTTGGGTTTTTTTCTGTGTGCATTTTTAAGTGGCATCCAGATAAAATATATTTTCTGGCTGCTGCAATATTTTCAGGAGGAGACTTTACACCAACACTGAAGGCTGGTTTCAGAGGCGTGATGTACTGCTTTAGGTTTTGGGGCTGTCAAGTGTTTCATTGTATTAAAGTGAACAAGGCCTCCTCTATATTTCAGTCAAATTCTACAGAACTGATGCTCTGAGTGACACAGGTAGTGATCAGTTATCAGGGTCTGAAAAGAAAGTGCTACCTAAAACCAGCCACCTTCCTTTCATGGTCAGCAGTATGCTGGCTGAGACCATGATGTCAAAAAGAGAGCAGTAAAAGGAGGGACAGGGAGAAGCCCCCTAAAACGCACAAATGTGAGGTTCTTCTCCACAAAGTGATGCCTACCCATGTGGTCGAGAGCATTTGGTACACAAGGGTGTGGTGCCTGTGCCAACCGTCAACCCTCCCTCCTGCCATGCTTGAACAGCCAATAGCTAGTTCTATTCTCCCAGATTCTCACGGGAAGAGGTCATGTCCACATCAAGGCCCTTTAAGGCTCATGATTAAGAAAAGTTTAAGTTCTGAAGTATATCTAGGGAAGACTTCCTAGAACTGTAACTGACCTCCAACACACTGTCCTTTCCCAAGGATAAGTCATTTTTAAATGTATACTCAGATACCCAAAGAAAACTGTGGAGAAGTTGCAGCAAATGTTTGGGTAGTCATCTCCGGACTTCTAAGTGTCTACAAGTCAACAGCCTGCCTGAAAATACAGCAAGTTCTTTCAGCCTCTGAGCCCAACCTCCTTGTAGCTTGTTGACAAAGCCTGGAGCACACTCCACAGAAAACCAGATTGCAGTATAAAATTTCCTCAGCTCCCCATCACAGCTGCACACAACTGGAAAAAAAACCTCTAAAAATCCAACAAAACAACCAACCCTCCTTCTAAACCACCACTTGATCTGGATTCATAGTCCTCAGACATAATTCAAAATGAAGGCCCATTGTATACAAATAGAAGAGAAATCTACACTCTGTCAGAGAAGGAACATGTTTATCCCCTGGGGGCTGCAAATATTATTGAGCCCAGTGATGTATGTCTTTGCAGAACATGTACCAATATCACTGCTTGTTGTCTCTAATTTTGTACAGCACTGACTTATTTCATAGGTTGTACAGGGTTTTATCCAAATCATCACCTGCTGCAGTTCGTTTTGTCTCGTCCTTTGGAAAGGATGTATTTAAAACTTAAATCAATAATTTTTGTTCACTTTATCTCTTAAATTTATGGATGGAATACATACAAATAAAGACAGTAAGCAGTCATACATTGGCTTGTACAAGTTGAGATCTTGGCTCGGCTGCCCTGGTCATATGAAAGAACATGTCCCACTGCAAGAAAGGCTGAAATTGCTGTTATCCCCATTTTCTACTAACTGAACAAGAGCCACAGCCAACCAGTACCAAAATCTTTCCAGTAACAAGAAGCAGCAGCACTTGTCCCTTCTCCTGCCCAGAAACCCATTTGAACAAGGAAACAATCTCAATTTTCATAAAACCTTTGCCAGCAAAATAAGAGAGAACTGCAAAATGTCAGTAGCTCTGAAACATCAGGACCAACTATGTATTTGGTCTGGGTGGCAAATGCAAGAAGAAAAGCTTTATATGTAACCCAACAATTTGCACACAAGTTGACAGCCTACCACTAAATTTTAATGATTGGCTGCTGGACCAGTAAATACAAGATCAAAATGGCACTAATACTATGGAATACTCATGTTTTACTTCTTCCCCTTCTTCCAGTCATTCATATTACAAGGAAAGGGTCTATCACACTACCACAGTGAATGCTTAAAACAGATAAAATTGTACAGAGAAGTGTATCCATCTCCAAATCTCTGAAAAGATAAACTAGCAGATGTATAAAGCAAACACTGAGTCCATATCAGTGAGATACTCTTCTGAGTGAACTCTTCCCTGGTACTTGTTCTGTCCGTACCCTATCGTCAGTCAAACACAGCCTGTAAGAAGCATGGCTACTGCCCAGGAAATGTTCTTACTGCTGAGTTTACAGTGTCATCAGCTATTAATCACAAAAAGATCCAGTGGGATAACCCCAGAATTAAACAAATTTAAAAATGCACACCCCTCTAGAGAGGGGAGTTGGTGTGGGAAGTCATTTTAAGGAACGTTGTTTTGTTTGCAAAAAAAACCCAGTTCTTTAGACAGGAGTGAGTCCACAAGGTCTTACGCTGTCCTGTTCATGCTGAGATCTCAAACACAGGCAAAAATTTTCTACATTTTTAGGAGGTCATGCATGATAAGGAAACAATTCATCTCCTACAGGGCCTACTAATAGCAGCATTAACTCTTCCTAATTCCCACAGCACATTTCATATCCATATCAATATTGTGGGACACATTTCCTGTATCTACCAGAATACTCCTACAGTAAGAGCTCACCTCCACTTAAATTGCAATATTCTGATGACATGGTGAATTCTTCACAATCATCAGGTCCCAGCACGTGACCACCAAGTCATCTATTTCCCTGAAAGCTGTTCGTAGTAGAAGCGCCCTTTAAAGAATGATTTTCATAGCACCTCAGAAACCTCCGTGTGAAAGAGGATGTCCAAATGAAAACAAAACTAAACCCCAAACTCCCACTTTAATGCCGTGACTCGACTCACCTAGAGAAGGAGTTCTGTCTTGTTCATTTGATAGAGAGAAACCAACACTCCGAGTATCTTGGAAATGAGCTCTCTCTACGCCTTCTAACCGACCACTCCGGACCAAAAAAAGCATTTCTCTAGGTTGGAGGGACTGCCTCTAAGGACCAAAATTTGAGCTTGAGTTACTAAATAACTGAAGAGAGGGGAAAGCACTTATCACAGGATATAGAGCAAAAGGCAAGAGGAAAGATCAGCTTTCTATCTGGAAGGATGCTGTGCTCTGTGGGTGTACTACAGCAAGTCGCATGCTGTGGAAGGACCTCGGTGTGGAGGTAATGCCAGTGGGTCAACGAGCCAATAGTTCAGTCAAGAAAATAAATTTATGTCTTTGTACTCAGGTCTTCAAATATTTAGGCTGAGGTTACTCCAGAGGAAATCTCTTTCTTTTTTTATCAGATACTAAGGAGTTTATATTGTATAAAACAAAGTATTTCAGACATTTTTTTGCGAGGGAATCCCCCAAAAATCATATTTATGTAGGCAAAGTCAGCAGAAAAAGAAAGAAAAGGGTGAAAGAAAAAAAAGAAAAAAGAGAAACATTTTATCCTTCTCTTCAGAAGGACTTTGGAAGGCATACTCAAAAATCTGTTCATCTTATCAAGGCAGTAATTTCATCTTATCAAGGCAGTAAAAAGGGTGAACATACTATTCAAATTAGGTTATGGAGACTTCACAAGAGCCTTTCATTCCTCAGATGAGTGAACAAAATACACTCCCTATATCATTTCCTCTTCATGGGTGTAACAGACTCCTATTTATTCTGATGGAAACACATAACTTAGTAGAACAAGAGATCGACTCTTCCAAGCAGAACTCAGACTCAGTTAATTTCTGGTGCAATGGCCCTTACTGAAATTGTGCCAGACGGGCACCTGAGATTTATTTTTTTTTAACCTCCCAAAATATTTTATTTCCTCCAAAGACCCTTCGAGCTGAATTTAGCAAAGTCAATCCAAAGCATCCAGAGCATCTAAATCATCATTTCCTGACTCCTGAGGAATGTATTCCAAGTCATATATAAACTTCAGTAGGGGCCAGTTTTTAACTTTAGTCCTAACTCTGAAAGTCTCTTGACTAGAGATTCAGAAAAGCAATGTATTCTATATGTCAGTAGTAGTTTTGTGTTTCAGCTGTACTTCCATGTTTTGCCTTAAATTTTTCTTACCCAGGAGTACTTTTCCGTGCTCTGTGTAACAGCTCAACCAGTTTGCCCCAAATTAGAAAGAGATTGAGAGCAGAGCTTCTGCTTCTGCCATAGCACTGCTTCTGGTGCCACAAAGTAGAAGCTGTTCTAGAGCTGTGCACAAAGTCAAAGCTTTTCTCTCTTGGCCCTGAGCAGAGCTTCTGCACCTGCACCACCAGCCAGTGCCAAAGTGCAGAGCTGAGCATCATGGACTGCTCTGCAACAACCTTCAGCTCCCTCCATTCTGCACTCCCATCACCACCACCAGCAAAGACCTAGATGTGGGTTTCCAGTGTGTCACAGAGCAGCAATACATAAGCAGCACTGGCTCTGGAGGGGATAACTAACACAAGACACATAGGAGAAAATAGATTTTCCTCCCCCTCCATGAAGGGAAGAGTTGTTGGGATATGCCACTGTTCTTAGTTGGCTTCAAAGAAACATCTGATGTTATTTTCTTCCTTCTATTTGTAGATTGTCTTCACTATCTACAGCCTTCGTTCTCAGCTGCCTACCACTTCTGAGACAACCCCACGGAAGTAAGATAACGCCAGCACACTAACATTCAGGAGCTGCTCAACAGCCTTATCAGATGTTTAGCATCAGCCATCCACAAACGATACGCGGGCATTCCTAACCCGAGGCACTCTCAGACTATTGGTGAAGAGTAAAACAATGTCCTCCTATTCTGCTGGTTGGTTGAGGTCTCACAAGTGACTCATGAATAACCATGTTAAAAATGGACAGCACTTTTGGATAGTAGAACATATACTTTTAACTTCAACTACTGAAATATGAGTCAAAATTCTAAACTTCTTCCACTCTTTTGGTAACATATCCCCAGTTTTCAGTACAAGGCATTTCTTCACAGTAAATGTGCCCAGGCTTTCAAAACCAAACACACACCACCCCCAATGCAGTTCTAAAAGAGTAAAATACACAACTTCCATGTACGCCTTCCTTCTCTATCTGAAAATAATGCATCAGCCTTTGTCCAGACTCCTGCCTCCTCTTTCAAACTTCACTGACTGCCATTGTAGCAAAATTTTCCACCTTAGTTCAAGCTCTCTGTTCCCTCTAGACAAAGCAACTCGGAAATATTCAGATAGAAGAAATTGCCTTCCACTAGTTTTATTAGACCATTGAGAACACAGGTTTTTGCCACACTTCTTTCCTATCTTCTTCTAGCCAAGGAAGCACTTCAGTAAGGAGATTTAAAGATAGAGGTAGAGGCCCTAAAACAAAGCTTTATTATAGTCTATATATATATATTTCTCTCACTTCCTTGTTCTCATTCCCACCATCAGGCAGACCCAGAAGCCCACAATGTCTTGATAAACACACCAAAAGTAGCTCGGGATGTAAGTATGAAAACATGTACAGCAAGTTTATTTTATGCCGGTTTGTTTTATGGCTCTCTTCCAGCATTTTGGATGCACAACCCTACTAGGGTCACAGTGCTAAAATTTTCCTTAAACAAGTCCATCTCAAAGGTCCAGGCCTCTTTTTCCCTTTCCATACCACCTGCATCTCAGCACTCCTTAAAGAAAATAGAATTTATCCAGTGCAGAAAAGAATAATGATGTGTATGTACATCCCTCTGTACTGAATTCTCTCCTGCTTGGCTGTGTTCCACCTTCCTTCATCAGTGCAGTTTCCCAAGTACTCCCAAATGGGCAGGGAATATGTACAAGGCTGCTAAGGTAACTAACTGCTTTAGCTCATAAGATCCAAAAGTTGGTGGGATTGAAACTTAAGAGTTTTGAAACAAGCTCAGCAGAACAGCTGGAGCATCTTGGAGTCCTCAAAGCCTGAGTTAGATGAGATAAATGTCTCCCCCACAGAGCCCCACCTCACAAGGCTCCAATGCTTCAATCCATGATTTTCCATTAACAGGAAATTAAAATCCCAAACAACACATTTTATTCTGTCCATGTCTGAAAGGTATCAAAAATTCCAAGTCGACATTCTTTTACCAGGTAGTAGAGGCCAATCGCCATGAAATACATGGAAGAAATGGGGTTGGGGGAGGGAAGGGGAAGGTTGAAGAAAAGATAAAAAATTAAAACATTGCCTTCAGCCTCACTGAAGGAAATTTATGTGTCTGTCTTTCTCAAGAAACAGTGCTTCTTTCACACACTTATAAAGAGAGGGTTTTTTTTGCAAACACTCCAAAACTAAAACCAAATAACTTCCAAATTAACAATAAAGACCTGACAAGTTTTCTTTAAGATGACAGGTTTTCTTTAAGAGGCAAACCAAACAACACTTGGAGCAGGGTAGTGGCTGGGTGAGCCATGACCCACCTTTCACTCAGAAGCAGATAAACGAGTTCTGAGCAAATGGTAGAGGGGAAAAAAAAAAAGGAGAGGAAGAAAAGGAAAGTGTGAAATAACCAGTCAAAATATTCCCTTTAAGTAAAAGGTTAAGCTTCCCTCTGCAAGAGGGATTAAAGAGGACACTCAGAACCAGTGTGTAGTACCAGGAATCCTTTGAAGAAAGACCCAACTTCCTGGCCCCAGAAGCCACACACTGAAAACTTTCACATGGTCAAAAGCCAAGAGACACACACCACACACCTTGTGAAGGTGAGGAAAGGGAAAGCACTAGGAAGTGGTTCACAGTCTAGATGTAACAATACATACTCATGACTCCTGCTGCTCCTTTTGAGATAAGGCTGGGCCAGGCAGGTAGCCAGTTCTTGAGAAAATGCTGCAATACTGATCTCAGCAGTTGAAAGGACCCTCTCAAGAGTGTCTGATCCAGTCTCCTTGCTCAAGCAGGGTGCTAGGGCAAATTGCTCAGGACCAGTGTTCAGACACTCCCACAGGAAAAAAGTTCCTTGTGTTCAGATGGAGTTCCCAGGGCTTCAGTTTATGCTCATTGCCTCATTCTGTCACTGGGCACCACTGACAAGAGCACACCTTTCTAAAGCAAAGAGTCAAATTTCTCAAATGGCTTCTTACTAGATATGCCCTCTTACCAACATTAACAGCTCTGTGTAATTGTTTCGGGAATTTACCCCTGTACAGATCTAGACTGCTTGCATGACAACAGAATATCGCAGAAATTCACTCTTGTGCCAGTGTCTGCAATGACAGACAAGAACAAGCTGCAGAACAAAGAACCATGCATAGAAGAGATGTGTCAGAAATAAAAATACCAGCACATTTTCCCATAGGCAAACTCATTATATGTTCTCACAGCACAAAAATTCAGAGACAGGGTGTCAGGCAGCCAAAAAAAAGACTCCTCATATTTGTAGGAGGTCTTCACAAATGGTTACTACACTGCCCCATCCTTTCTCAAAGTGAAGTATTAATGACAGCACAATTTTGTCATTAACATTAAAAGTTGTGAATCCCCAAACAATTTAATACAAGTAGAAGCAGCCTTAAAGAAAAGCTCTTGACTGGTAACACTTTACCAAACTACTGTTTCCCAGTTCTAGTCCTATCCACAACACAGACCCTGCATTAACACAGGCAGTGACAGTGACAAACACAGTGGACTTGTACATCTACTGGTTCCCACACCAGGTAAGGTAATAGCCAGTGCTGTTGCAATGGCTTGCTCCAAGGCATTCCCTGGACATTCTAGTCTACAATCTTATTACTCCCCTGCTTAAGAATAAGCCTTTGTAACTGGTGATGATCCAAACAAAACAAAACAAAACAAACAAAAAAAAAAGTCTTCTGTTTGATTTGAATTCTCCAGAAGTTTAGGGCTTTACAGAATTTTTCCCTTTGTATGTCTCAGCTGCTTCCAATGAAGTCAGCGGATGTTTGACCACTGATTTCTGTAGGAATGACATGGGATTTTAACCACAGCAGGACTGCTAACAACTACCACCTAGTATTTGCCCTTCAGAAGCTTTTCAGGGCAAATGCTTAGAAAGTAGTTGAATTCAATTTTTTTGCAAGCAAAGGCCCAGAAAAGCCCTTTCTCAGAGGTCAAGCCCTGTTCCCTGAGGCCTTGGTGCAAGCTGTCTTGGCAGGATTTCTCCTGAGCCTGTTGTGTGGAAGATAAGGAATTTGAATGATTTCCTGCTCTGCAGCATATAGCTCCCCAAATATCTGACAGTTTATGTCCCAGGGACTGTCTCCACAGAAACCTGGCTAGAGAGGCCATGATGCTGAAAGTGAGAGTTATGCAGTAGTCAGCAGCTCATCTTCACTCTTTCACACTCCACATCCTGAACTACTTTCTAACTACCTTCTCCGGCCTGTGGCTCTCCCAAATCACACCAGGTACTGCACACCTCCTCCCAGCCTGGTCTGAAGAAAAGGTTATTAACTCCCACACTAATGCACCAATGCTACAGATAAAGCAGCTCCCCATGGGATCCTGAAATCAAACACACTCTCCTGTGTTCATCAAAATATCATGTGCCAAGTGAGAGTACACTTGGCCCTGACTTGCCGCCCTCCTGCACTGCACACATTATCTATCAGATAAGCCTCCAGCAGAGTCCTTGGGTGAGGTCTTTTCCACACTGTTTCAAAATCAGAAGGATTTTCCCTCAAGACAGCTTGACTTTTATCTCAGAAGACTGAAAAAAACCAGGGGAAAACCAAAAGCATTGTTAACATGTTGGGTTGTCCTAAACTAGAACTGCGTGCAACCCTACACCAGAAAAACAACCGGCCCCCAAGGACTATTCTCTCTCTTCAGGCAATCTTTACCATACAGCTGCTTGGTCTCCTCAGGACACTCACTTGCTCCCCTATACCCAGGAGATGCTGTGAGTGTGATTACTTCCAGCAAAATTGCCCAACATCGCCTTGGGGCCAGGCCTATGGCATGCAGTAGCTGAGCTTATCCAGCCACGTCCAAGTTTCATGGAGTTACTCTTTGAGGACTAAGAAGAATTTAGTACAACAGTTCTAAAGGCTGGCCTGCAGTGATGCCTGCAAAGACAGCTAGCCTGACCTCTTCAAGGCATAGGTGGCCCTTCAAGGCATTCATTCAAAATGGGGATTAATTGAAGAGAACATCTCAATTAGTTGATACTTTTTCCGTTCAACTCTATGCCATAAAAGGAACATTTTACTATTTAGAGGACATGCAGGAAATCCTTTCCCTAAATGCATTTATCAGTCTGCTCTGCAGCCTAGCACTCTTCACCACTGCTGCTTGCAAAAAGAGAATTTTACCTACAATATGCAAACCTCATTTGCCATGTGTGCACAAGACAAACTTGAATTTCAATAATTAGAATTTAAAGAGATTTTGGCTCTTGCTTCAAGAACAGATTTTCACAAAACTATCCAGCTTCCATTTCAACAAAGAACAGGAAGCAAATATCCAGAATAGTGCAGCTTATTTAACAGATCTGGTTAAAAGGAAGAATTGTCTTGAAAAAGAAAAAGAAAATGTAATTTTGAAAGCAAGTGCAAGCTATTCTTGTGTTGGGGATGCTTTTTGAGTCTTTTTTTTTCTTAAAGAAAAGTAAAAACAAAGACATTTTCATTTTCACCAATATTTTCCCCTTCTACTGAACAAAAAAAAAGAAGACATTAACACAATAAAGAAAAGAATTTAGAAAAATCTATCACCATTGATTGCATAGCATTCAACAGCATAAAAAAAAGAGAAACAAACAGTTACAAAAAAATACATATTTCTGGCATGATTTCTCACATATTTTGAAATATCCAGCTCTCATAAGAATGTGGAAACATTTGGGAAAATCTGTGTTTTCTTCAAAATTTGGCAATTCTGAGAACAGACCTTTTCAATGAGAAAGTCTCAGTGGAAAAAATTTGCATGAGACATACTGAGCTCTTTCGAAAGCCTGACCACCCGTCTCAGGAAGGGAGATGAACAGTTACTAAGATCGTCTTTTGAAGAACAGTCCCTCAAACAGACAAGTCCTCTCCAACACCTGTAGGCTACCACCAGCCACAGTCCTTCAGAAATAGCAATAATTGAGCTGCTAGTTTGGCCAAGGACGTTGAAGTTCTCCTTTGCCCCTAAGCTGTGTCCTCCACTCTGAACAGGTAGCACAGCACACAGTAGGAGACAGAATAAACAAGACCCACTGGGCTCATTGCCTTGTACCACAACATACAGGTGGGAAATTAAAAGCATATCTCTCTCTCTGACATAACATGGGCAGCAACTCAGTAGCCAAGGATCCTTTTGCTGAGCAGTTTTGAATGCTACAGTGCTTGGGAAGAAAAATTCAAACCATATAAATACAAATAAAAATGAATGCTCTATGTCAATGATTGCCAAAGGGATAGCAGAGCAGGAATGCCCAGTTGTGTCCACAACCTCATATGCTGCTTTTTAGATCTGCTCAGACTTTATCACTTTTCAAATTCCATTTCAAGAGAACAAGCAAAACAAAAAAAGAAACATCCCACAATTTTAGGATGTGCGTGGAAAGTACTGCAGAATGGTAGCAAGCTAAGTGATAACCATGCAGCACTAAGGAGATAAAAGCAACACAAGAGGATATTTCTGTATGTTAGCTGGGCAACAAGTGAATACAGGCTGAAAGCATGAAGGATGTGAAAGGTGACAGTGTAAAACCCTGGCCTCGGGTTTATTTGGCTTCCACTGGCCTCAGTGAGACTTACACTCACCAATCTGATAAAAAAAAATCTTATGAACTGTAAAGCTGAAAGGGCTGTACCAATCAGCTAGTCTGATCTCATGCATAGCACAAGCCACAAGATTGCTATAAATTAATTCCTGCCTGAAGTAGAATATAACTTTTCAATAGGCATCTCATTTGATTTAAAGATTTCCAGCAGTAGAAAATCTACCACAACTCTCAGTAAACTGCCTCTCACTTTAGAAATTGTTTCATCTGCCAAGTTTCTGTTCCCAGTCTGGGCCCTGACTTACTTTTTCTAGATTGAAAACGCTATCACCAAATGTTCTCTGTATAGCTAATTATAAATAGTGATCAACAAGTCACCTTTTAAGCACCTCTATAAATAATTACAGGATAAGCTTTTGAGTCTCATCCATCAATACCTGGGATTAATCAACGTTAAATTCCGCAATGTTCCATTTATGACCTCTGCAGCAGTCTGTCACATATACAATGGTCACTTGAAATACAGTTCATTTTTGGATCAAAGGAGTTAGTCAAGTTTAAAACAGGAGTTCTTTCTCATGGCAACCTGGCAGGATACAAGAATATCACAATACAGGTATGAAGAAAATGATGGTCTGCTTAAGATCATTCAGCAAGTACGTGGCAGAGCCCAGAGTAATGCCAGTTAATTCAGATTTTAAATGTTCATCCTTGCTCACAATGCCATCTTCCTGCACAGCACAAGACAGAAACTATTCTAAAAACAAAACAAAAAAACCACATCCTGGAATCTCTCCAGATTTGGAGCAAGGCTTTTGAGCTATTTGCATGCAACTGAAAGCAATATAGAAAAAAATCCTGGTATCTGCATAATAATATCCTTCCTGATTACTTTGAGGCAGAGAAAACATACCAAGTAAATGAAACTCATAGGCCTGCACCCACAGTAGGCCCACTCACAGATTCTTGCTCTTTTGCATCTTCAGAGGTGCTTGGCAAGATCAGTTCCAGCAGCCTACTGAGGCTTTACTATCAATTTGATTTCTAAGAACTAAGTAGTCAACAAAAAAAAAGTCTGTCTCACAAATTCCAGTTTGCTAATGTAAACATCATAAAAAAACCACAACAACTTTAAAAACAAAATATTTGAAAGTCAGTTTCCCTTCTTTACTAGCTGCCAAGAGCAGAGTTCAGGGCTCAGTGCTTCTTGAGTTGATGAAACCATTAACACCTACAGCAGCGTCAGGAATGTTAGTCTGCCCTCAGGACTTGGTAAGTAATAAGAAACTGGTGTCAGTTTCACATTTAAAAACCAGTTCCAAGTAATAAATTTCCAATTTCTGATCCGGATGGAAGCCCATCCCAAGCAGCATAGCAGAGGCTCAAAGCACTTCACCAAAAAGGTATCAACACCGGCAACTGTGCCAGCAAGATGTCCGTGAAAACAGTCAGAACCTAACATAAAAATATGCCTTGCTGCAAAATGCTTCCAGCAGAATGTGTGGAGAGTTATTACCAAAAAAAAAACCCTAGTGAACAACACTCACAGAACAGAAAACTTGTGTCTCTCTTTAGTCAGTCCTTTTGTTGCTAGTCGCCAGACCAAGACTTAGGGAGACCTTGTGTGGCAACACCAGGCAGCCAGTCTGGAAGCCGGAGAGCCAGCGTGAATTACAGGGTCTGTATGCATTTAGCAACTTCAATAAAGAACCCCCTTTATATTCATTACAACACAGTTCTGTCTTCGCTGCTACAAGGGGTGCTACAGAGGAGGCATTGGCAGCTGGTCCTTGCAAGAGTCAGAGTCTTCTAACAGGATGAAAGTGGGGTGCGACCCTCTTTCCAGCAATGTGAGTCTCAAGTGCCTCACGGAATGTGGTGATAGCTTTGTCATGGCTCCTCTCCCTCTTCCCCAAACACAGCTCAGCAGGCACCATCCTACACAAGTTGTATGTGCCCATGTCCAGTTCATGAGGGAGGGAGCCATGACTGGAGTTCAATACCCATTCATTCATTTGGGTGTGCCTAAGAGAAGCACAGCTAACTTTCTAGTGCATTAAGCCACTTAAACCAACATTTCCCTGACTGTGCTACTTCCCATCCATGCCCTCTGGGCTCTAGGGATGGAGCAAGAGATGTAACATGGCCACCTCTCTTCTACTTTCCTGTTCCTCAAGTGAATTCACCATTGCATTATAAGGTGCAGAGGAAAATAAATCCCACAATGATAACCTGCCATTTATTCTGTATCTATTTCAAGCTGAAGGCAAACTCTCTACCTTTCATCCCATTAGTATGGGATGCACAGAGCATCCTAACACACCAAATGTCCTGCAAGTTTCTGCATATTTTGATGCACTTCTTTTGACACTACTGCTATGTTTTGTTCCTCGCCACAAACATACGTCAGATACCCTTCCTGAAAACACCTCCTCTGACGTGTGGTCCCGTGCACTGCTAGTGCCATATGCCAATCCTCCTGTAAAATTCACTTCCTTGTGTCCTACCAATAGCCCAGTAGTCCAGGATCCTCAGCCATTTCCAGTCCCTTGAATTAGCATCCAACAATGTCCTGTTTACATTTCAGGGCTGTGGTAGAAATAAACACCATAATGTCAGGACATTCCATCAGCAGGATTCCAGCGCAACCATGCTGGGCTGTGACCAGGATGCTGAACCAAGTATGGTCTGACTTTTTACTTTATCTTATTTCCTCTTCCTTATACTTCCATTACCTACCAGAGGACACCTTCTAGTGAGACAGTCCCTGTAAGCAATGAACACACTGGAAGGGTCTTTACAATTGTTAAATTGCTAAACAAGGAATTAACCAGTAGGGTTAACAACAAGCAGGGAAGGGGTACTGGACCTCAGAAAAGGATTTTATTTTTTTGTCAAACAGAAGTTCAAAGTAACATAATCATCCCTCTATCTGCCTGATGATGAAATTGAGACGTGGACAATGCAAAGCCATTTCCTGGTTAGATGGTTGCAAGGACTAAATTCTGCTGTCAACTATGGTAGCAGTAAAATCAAAGAAGATTCAAAACTAATTAATTTCAATTATTCTTAATTATATTTCACCTACTTAAGTAGCAGTACTTGAATAATCAGAGGAGACATCACAAATGCATCTGCTATTAAACCTCAGCCAAGAGACACTTATTTCTAAGTAGGTTATAAAATTTCCAGGCTAGAAAACAGCCTGTTAGCAAAAAAGCTGTCCTGTGGTATGATTAAAAACTCTCTACTTCTCACCCCAGCAATGTACAAACAAATGCTGTCTTCTCCATTCCAATTAGAATATCACATGTAAATATTATGAAGAAGGATCTCTCAAGACACACAGATTGGATGGCTACCAAGGACAGGCTGAATGCTTTGAAAGCAACATTTTCTATGATGCACCGGATCTCTCAGAATCAGAGAAAACAAAGAAGGGAAAGATATACCAAGCTTGTATACTCTATTTGTCCCAGTGTAAAAAAACTCTGCTGAATAATATTTAGTTGAAGTGTTAGTTCAATCTAGATTTCAAGTGCTGCCATTTTATGCAGAGTAGAGTTACTGTTCAGGTACTGATTCTTGGGGGAATATAACTGGAAACCAGAAGATTGTGCTGTTGGAATGAATGCTTGCTCTTTGGGACTGAATTAGCATGGAAATGGCTCCCAAGCATTTGTGTAAGATTCTCATCTTCAAGTCACAACCCTGGCCAGAGCCGTCTTTAAGACAGTTTTGTACAATGCTTTAGTCCCACAGATATCTCATTTACTAAGACTGATAGCCCTGAAGACTATTTGGAAACTCCAGGAAGTGTGGTAAGATCTGCAATCTACTCCCTAAATAAAGGGAGATAAGACCCATGTTCCAGGCTTGCAATGATCTCCTTCCACACTTCTAGGTACCAGTTATTAGCCACCATTCATCAAGTGGACCAAACCTGACAGATGCCTTAGTATGACAACGACAGCTTTGAGAATCTGCCTTATGTCCCATTGCTGCGAAGAAGATTTTCTGTCCTGTGAAATTTGTTCCAGAAGGATTGTGTGGAAGCCTAAGCCTCACCACATTTAGACCATGATGCAAGACTCACGTCTTTGTCCAAAGCATAGTGTGAACTGCAGACTCAGAACCTCCTGGCACTTTTCCATGAGCTGTATTTTCCTTTCTCCCTGTCCCTGAAGTTTACAAGCACATTGTTGGAGGCAGGTAGGGAGTTCTGGTACTTTTGCTCCCCCTGTTTGGGAAGCTGTTGATTTAAACCATGTGCACACAGTGAAGTCTCGACAAGGACATTATAAATGCATGTAATGATGTGACGGCTGCTGGCGATCAATGGAAAAAAGAGAAGGAGGAGGGGTTTGCTGGGTCTTGGGCCAGCTCCTAATGGACAAGCTTCCACATCACAAAACCAAGCACTGCAGCTGCCACAAATCACATCAATCAGCCCTCTCCCCAGAACAGCCAGGCAGCAAATGGACAGACACTGACCGAGCTGCTCTCTCCTAACGAGGTTCCACAGGACTCTGGAGCACCCTGCCAAGACAGGCTGTGAGCAAATTTGATGTATATTGCCCACACTTTGCCTGCCACTTTAGCATCTTTAACAAATACTACACTAACTTTAGAAATAATCAGTGGGCCCAAGTTAAAAATAAATTGCAAGTTGGCTTCCATGAGAAAGCAACTGAGCCAATACCATTTATAGTAATTCGACGTGTCACTGAATAGCATCATTTTTATAAATACACTGAAAGCCGGACATGAAATAACTGGTTAACAGCTCCCTAATCACAAGGGCTTCCTCTGCTACACATTTTTCCTATTTATCCAACGGCTTCTGTTTTATATCTAGTTTGCTAATGGAAAGAGGGGCAGGGGGAGGGGGGGAAATTGGCCTTAAACTGATCCAGCAGATGCACAGAGCTGGGGCCTCAAACACTGGCTTCTTTTCTGCAGCCACCGAAGGGCGGTGGGGGAGAGACATTTCAGCAAAATTCTTTCTCTGCAGTAACTACCACAGAAACACATTTCCCTCTGTTTGTAGCCACTCAAAATAACTTCAGCTCAAATGCCAGAAGAATATTTTGTGCTCCCTGCATTTAGAAGAGAAAGAAATGGGAAAATACTAAAGAAAGTTCCTAGTATGGTGGTCTCAAAACAGCAGTAAAATGCTTCCAAAAAAGTACACTCTCATAAAGAAAGCAAAACAATCTAGCCCAAAAATATTTGTTATTTAATGATCCTAAAGTGTTTTACAACCATGCATAGGAAATACATCATTTTATAAGACTGTTCATCTTCTAGGCCACGCAAACCATTCAGAATTTTAGAACAACTCTCTGAGCCAGATTTCTTACAACTGCCAGGAATGCCTTTGCGAGCATGACTGTGTGCAGCACAAGCAGCTATCATTTATGCATGTGCTAAAATAATTATAAAAATTTCCTCAGTATGTTGATTTCTGTCTGCACTGCTTGAAGTTAGGAGGCACACTGAAGCCTGTGTATTTTCATAGTGAACACCCTGCCTTGTGTTACTAAATGGATGGGAGGACACTTCACACTGGCATAAGACCATAAGGCCAGGAAAAAGGTGAGGGATTCACCATCTACTCAAAACTGCACTTACCTTTGCTCAGTCCATTTTAATTTTAAGGTGCTTGATAAATACATTAATCTACAAAATGTTTTCAATCTGCAAAGGTGGACGAGGAGGGCACTGTACATGCATGCAGAACGTGATTGCAAAAGTTGTCAAAACTCAGGTCAGTAGCAGAAGCAAGAAGCAAACACCTGCCTTGTGTTCTGTACCCATGAGGCCCTTAGCTCCAGTGAATAAAGTTTTACTGCACCCCTATTTCTGTACTGCAGTATTAGCCCCAGAAACAGGCATGCAAATCTCCTAACCAAACTAAGTCTCTTGATGTCAAAACTATGCTTATGTTACTTGCATGTCCTTGCAGTCCCCCATCAGCATCTAAAGGGACAGTTTTCTCTGTTGTGATGACTTATTTCCTAATCAATTGTCAACAGTTTGTCTATCCAGAGCAGAGGGAAAGAGAGTGGTGACAAACATAGGAAGGCTAGTGGCACTGAAATAATCTTCTGTACTCACTCCAGTGTGGGCAGCTTCTGGACTCTAACCTATATTTCTCACTGCTTAGGGTAGCCTGTGCTTAATGCATTTCCAGGTGTGGGTGAAAGGCATTTCTCTTTGTGAATGAGTGAATTTGGGAAAAAACTTAATAACATATCAGTAGGAACTTAGTGCTGGAGACCACTTCAGACACAAAAAACAAGCAAACTTTATTCACATGGTAAGTTTGATCCTGACTTTATGATGCAGGCCATTTATGGCTAAGTTTCATAACTCCTCCATAAGGTCTCCTGACACAATAGGAAACAAAGGAACTAACTACAGCTTTAGGAATGACTGACTGCAATGCATGACCTTTGCCACCAGTAGAGTAGACAAAGGAGAAAGAAAAGCAAGAAGCAACTTCCAGTGTAACCATGGGCACGTGAGCCAGGGACACCATGAGATCTGTTCCTTCTTCCCCTTGTATCTCTCGATCTCCTTTCACCATTTGCAGTCAGGACATGGTGTTCACAGAAATAACCCAGCAGGTTTAATTCTGTAATAAACAATGAAGATCTTCCAAGAGAGTTCCTCTCCTCTTGTTAAAGGCTGAGGGGAAAAACATTACCCGAAGTGGTTAGTCTTGCTAGTCCAAGCACAGATGCCCTGCCTCGTGCCAGATAAAGTCAGAGAAGACAACGACCCAGAGATAATGCCTTGACTTGCTGAGTGAGATTACAAACCAAGGCCTGGACTTTGTATGAAAAATCAGCAAGCAGACTGCCAAGACCCCTCTCTAAATACATTTCAAAGTGGGTTATTGTGAGGAGTGTGAGCATTATGATCTCAGCTGCCAACAAGTACTTCTGTGGGAAGCAGTTTGCAAGCGGGAACTCATTCTCCCAACAATCCAGGCTTTGACCCATATTCGTGCTGTGCAGTTAATCTAAGTGGAATTAGTGCTGATGAAAGGGGCCATATGGACAGCCCTTGAGACAGAAATCTTATTTACCCACAGAAATTTCCATGGCCAGCAGCACTGTAAGATACATCTTACATGCATGTGCCAAAGCCACGTGCACTTCTCTCCAGCTGCCTAAACAAGTAATCCTGGACTATCCAAAGCCCAAACTTTCTGCAAGATGGAAGGGAAAAATTCTGTGATTCTTACATTCACACAAAGTAAATAGAAGAGTTATTCTAATGCATTTTTATATAGCACACAGAACACCTACCAGTGCTTTCTGATTAGTGCCATGTTTGTCTGGGTCGGAACAGAGGACATCCAAGAACACAGCTATTGGTATTCTGGTCGAATTTCAAAACAAACTCAGTGTGTTAAAACCAAAATGTATTTTTCCATACTACCACGTATTTGCCTCTCTCTCTTCTCAGTGTACAGCTCCTTTAGTGGTATCCCAGAACTACTTATACTTCCAGTTAAGATCTGCTTCAGTTATTATGAGAGTGTAAGTCAGAGAGGAGCATAAAGCCAGCAAAGCAGAAGTTATGACTGGACTTAGATCCTACTTTCCATGGAAAGCGAGGCTTATAACGTAATTCCCTTGTGTCTTCACAAGGCACATAGATTGTGTCTACACAAACTTTGGAGGACACCATGCATATTCTTCACGTGCAAGATAGCAGCATATCACACAGCTGTCAGAGAAGCATCCCTTGTTAACATTCTTCAGCTTGTTTTATGAACTGAGATGTTGCAGAGAAGAGCAAAAAGAATAAGCTGTCCAAAAAACAGTGCTAAATGATGGTATAAGGGTAGAGACACAGGCAAAGATAGGTGCACCACAGGTCCATGCACTGACTGACTAAACAAGAATTGCTTTTCCTCACAGTTAGATTACATGTCTGAGAAGAGATATGGTAGTTCAGGACCCTCTAATTTCTTAAAATGCAATGGCAGATGGCCTTAGCAAAGCTGCAGTTGGATTCACTGTTGTTCAGTATGTGTTAGCAGAAACAACATCTGGTGCCCTTCCTTGTATTTCTTAAGTTTTCAAATGGGAATATGCCTTATTTAATTACTTTCTAGCCACCCTACGCAAGGCATCCCACACACACTCCTCTGGTGGATTCCTCTGCACAAGTGCAAGCTGAAGTATTACAGCAGTGCATTGCCTTTCATACGGTTTCATGCTAACCACCAAAGTTCTGGCTTGACCACTATTGACAGGTACACAGACAATTCAAAAGCTCTTTGCTGCAGACTTCCTAAAACTACCAGGCAAGCACAGAGCAAGTACATTAATGGCACCAGCAGAACAGGTACTGCTTCAAAGACAAGCAGAAAATCTCACTGCTTTCCTGTATCCTGTCATCCCTGACCACCATCTTTGCCTGATGGAAGGACATTAGTCTTTCAAAAGAACAAGCAGAGAGAGCAGAGGCAACATTATATCTTGAACTCATTATATCTTGAGTTTATCCCTGTATGGAGATATGCTTATGTGTGTATGCCATTGTCCTGTTGCACATTCCAGAGCCAGACTACTCAGGCTTCATTTGCCCCTGGCTTCTACAGAGAGAGGGCTGTATGTTTGAGGAGATAAGGTGGGGATCCATTTGTGGCATGTCTGCCTTCAGCTCTGAGAAAAGAGACAGACACAATATTCACTTCCACCTTTCTACTGAACTTAGGGGTAAATTGCAATTCAGTAATGAATGAAACACTTTTTTCCCAAGAAACAAAGCTCAGGTGTTTACATTGGAGCTTAATCCTCCCTTCCACCAAAGCAGTTATACACCAGGACAGTCTTCCTAGCTAAGAAGTGTTTGGGGAACTCCCAATAATCCATTGTCCAGCCTGAATTCCCACTTGGACACGGCTCCAAGCACTAGACCTTTTCCCCTCCAAGCAGCAAAACAGTGGTCATATCTCATGCACAGAAAACAACCCCAGTCCTGCTTTTACTTCTTAAGTTAGTACTGTTCCCACAAATTCTGCATCAGATCCTCAGTTTGTTTATACTGAAAGTTCCTTGGAGCAGTGGCAGCTTCTCCTTTAGCTCCTCACTGCAGCTTAGCTGCAAAGAATAATAGTCAAATCTGCATTGGCAACATCTTCTATTGCCAGGCATGAGGCCCAGAGAAAGTATCAAAAATTCTCTGACCTTAAATACATTCTCCTACGCTTGCTCTGCATTCTCAGTTGTACCATATTCACCTCAGAGGGGGTGAGTTTGCCTTTGAACCCATTGATTACGATCACATAGTCATAGCAACACCTTCCCAAAACACTGCTAATACTGGACCACCCAGAATGGTATCAGAATGAACTAATGGATAATGGGATGAACAATCTCAAACCATACACAGTACGAGGCACTGAATTCACCAAACCAGATTAGCACTGCTATTTATTGGTTACAATATCTATACAGACAGGGGTTTATGCCATAAGGTCATCCATTCCAAGAATCTAAGCACTAAAAAAGATGGCAGAGAAAAACCAGACACAGAAAAATGGCTGTGCTTCCCCCTTCTGCATTAGACCCCCTTGCAAAAGGCCATTCTCCCTCCTCATGTCAGTACTAAAGGCCTACTGCAAGTGTTGTTCTCTTTAGTGTTCAGGTGATTATTTGTTTCATACATAAATTTGGCTCTAACTTTCATGCTTTATGGATAATGCACAGGTCACGCTACCCAGCACCTGACAGAAAGATACTCCTGTTAGATGAAGGTCAGAATGCACCATTATGGTCATCATAAACCACCTCTTACAGAGCACAGACTGCAGAATCTCACCTAATAACTTCTTATTCACTCTCTCTCACAGAGATAGAAAGAGTTGTCACTGCATGGTATAATGTGGGGGTTTTTTCTGACTCCCATTTACAACAGGCAGGAGATGTCTCAACAGCCAAAGATATTCATCAATTCATGTTTGATAACCATCCAAATTACCTTACTCCTTGACCCTCCTTACCAAGGATCAGTAAGTGCTTTACTAATATCAGTGACTTTAGTCTCAGGTCATGATTAAAGGAGTCTTCTTTCTCTTAATTCACAGATAAAGAAAGAGAATTAGAAACCTTAAAACTACACCTATACAAAGTAGTATTTGAAGAGTTACAAACAGAACCTAAATGTTTGTTTTTCAAGATCAGCTTAATTTTTTGACCAACAGTTTCCTTTAAATTAAACAGGTAATGCAGAAAACTAGGGGTTTATTTGCATTGTTTCATTGTCTTGCACAGGAGAGATTCCAGAAGGGATAATAATCACATCCTGTGACCTCCCTTGTGCTGGACAGCAGCAAAGAAAGTTTGACACCAAGAGCTTTTTCATGTCCTTCTCCAAATCCCAGAGTTTCTCCATCAATGAAAGCTTTACAGAAATTCATATGTATAGTGGTGTGGTAGGACTGCTCAGTTATAGAGAAAGCAGCAATTCTTTTAGTGTGGGGCATCACAGACGACAAATGGGAATGAAGAAACAAGATCCAAGAAGTCAAGCCAGTGTTGATTTTGGTTCTTTGTGGTTTTTTTCAGGGGCAGAGGATTGGGGTGAAGCAGTGAGCTAAAAGAAAAAAAAAAAAAAAAAAAAAAAACAAAAAAAAAAAACCCCAAAAAAAACCCCATCAGACTACAAAATTCATTGTACTTCAGTGCTTCTAAATGTCTCCTGCCTTTGTGTGAATGCAACACAACCGTGAATCCGCAGGGTGCAAATTTCACCACAAGAATTCTTCCTGCAGCTTAGCAAATATCCACTGGTAGATCCAGCTCACTGGTAGATCACCAAATCATTGTTGATCAGGTACAGACAGCATCGACTCTCAGACATCGCAGGCAAAACATTCAGGAATACTGCTCAAATGTAATTTTCTTACCAATGTAGTAGGTATTTGTGACTGAGGCAACCAGAAAACATTCACCCTACCATGAAGTTAAGAAATAGCTACAAGTTTGCTGCCTCTGGCCAAATTCTTTGCTTACTCATAGAAAAACATGTCTGACTTCAGTAGGATTTTCTTAGCATTTCAAAGGTGCCCTTGGTCTCCAATGGGATGCAAGGTGTAAACAAGCCAAGAACTTGACCCAAATTTGCTTACTCCACAAGACTCAACTATGAGATACAATTCCCAGTAATTTTTATGATGCCATTAGTTTGTTCCCATCAACACCACTTGAACTCAGCAGCTTTCCTTTTGACCTGTTCAGCTAATTCTGTGCATTTGCCAGACTGATCATAATGTTCTGAGAAAGATACAGTCTCTTCCTGTAATTTGCTTTTGAATAAATTAAAGCACTCTGGTTCTACTCTTCTGAATCTCATTAAGTTCCACACAGTAATGATGCAGTTTCTTCCCTCAGAAACAGCAAGAAGGCTCCTCCGTTGTGCCTGGTACAAACTGTTTGTGATTTTCACCATAGACAAGTATTTCCAGGGACAAAGAATTCCTGTATGCACTATGGGTATACCATGGATAAGAAAAATATCTAGAGATGGAAGACAGACACTTTAACTAGCAAAAAAAGGCTATGAAAAACTGTATTTGTAACTTTCAGGATGTAAGTGCACCTCAATCAGGAGTCAGGAAGAACATGTCCTCTCCACCACCTTTTTAATTTGGAAAAAAAAAAAAGGTAAAGAAGGGAGATGTTTTTCTTAGACTAGAACTATGTCAAATGGCTCCAGGACAATGGAGAAGAAACATTACCTCTACCAATAAGTATGAAATATGTGAATCTTAAACTGTGTAATTTGTATAGGATGACTAGGATGTAACACTTGAAGTTTAGCTCATCCTTTCCTCAGCATAATGCTTTTCTATTTCTCTGGCCAAAGTCATTATTCTTCAAGATATAAGTTGACCAGAAGTTGAGAGCAGGGACACTGGCAAGTAACTTGTGCAAGGAATGCAGGGGAATATGCATTGGCTTCCATTAAAGACAAGATTCCAGCTAAAATGATTACTTGGTCCCCCTTGGCACGGTTGTTAAAGTGCTACATTTTGCTACTGTAACAGGACTTTCTAACCTTACTGTTTCTATACAAATTTAATATTGATTTCTGTTGCAGTTGCTGCCAATACAAGGTCTTGAAATACAGGGCCCCACCGCAGTCAGAAGGAAAAAGATGTACAATGGAACCAGGGATGGGTTAAAGCAAACACAGAGAAGAACATTGTACTTGGCTGTACAAGTAACTCATGAATACATCTTGAGAAATGTCCTGGATTATCAACTGTAATAAAACTCTCTCAATGAGGAAAACAGGGATGTCCTGGAGAACTACGAGTTCTGGTTTTCTGTGTTCACTTCATGCATGGTCTGAAAATATTCCAGAGAGAGAGGGAGAGGAGAGAGTTGCACAGAGAGAGAGAGCAGCAGAGAGAGGGAAAAGAGAAAGCAGCAAGAGAGAGGGAGGGGGAGAGGGACGTAGAGAGAGACTGAGATAGAGACACAGAGAGAGAGAGAGAATGCAGGCACAGAAAGCTCATTTTTCCCGGTAGCTAGAGACAGATTTAAGCACTGTCCCTGTAAGAAGAAAGACAGAAAAATACCATTTGGAACATGGATGGGAGAGCAGGGATACAGAAATAAAGAAGGGGGTTATCTACTTCTTATTCAGTCAGATTTAAGTGGGAGACTGAGAGCCCAATTGTTAGTTTGGGGGCAGCAGTTCCTCCATTAAAGAATGTATTTGATGAAAGGAGAATGAAGTGGAACTGAAATAATGATCAAAGAATGAAGCGGCCAACAATTGCACAGGTGTTTGCTTAAACTGGGCAACTGGTTGTAAGTCAAGGGACTTTAGGAACAGCAGTAAAGAACTCAGATCTTTTCCTGTCAGTGTTGGCACACAGCATGATCCCCTCTCTGTCATCTGCTATGGAGTAGCCCTTTTGCCGATCTTTAGGCAACAGTTGGCAATATCTGTAAGGTACAAGCCAGAAACAGCCTTCTGCACCATTACTGTAGTAATTACTTCCCCTGAATTGAGGAAGACTCTCCAAGTTTCCACATAAATTCCCCATTTCCTATTGAAACATAATGTCTTAGAATGTGAACATTTCTCCCTCTCCAGAACCTGTATGTGTTTGAGTAGGAAGAAGTAACTACCCAAATTACTCCTTTATATATAAAGCAATAGAAGCTCTTAATTTTTATGTTGATATCCTAGGAACTCTGCACACCAGAAACACAGGATGAGTGCTTGCATGCACTTGGATGGAAGACTATTTGGGATTTTTTTATATCTCTTTCACTCCATCTTGATATGGTTGAAAACTACTTCAGTCTTCAACTTCCTACCTGTTGGAGTTAGGCTAGTATGTTTGCTATAATTTTTTCCTTTTTTAGCAACAGCCAAGATTTAAAAAGTAGTCCTTCTAAACTTTGTAAAAAGAAATTTAATAGTCTGTTGCAAATGCTTGTTAGAGGGGCTAAACTCTGCTTTATCTCAGGCATTTTTAAGGATGCCTCAACTATATGCAGGGACAAAACACAATAAGAGTTTTAAGAAAGAAAAAAAAGAGCAAGCAACAAACTTTATCTTCCCATCTTCATCATAAAAATGCAAATCTACCCATATGGCCCACTGCAAAAGAATGCATTTCCTGGAGGCACTGTGCTGTCTCACTAACAAACACATACAAGATGTACTGTACAGATATAGGCTGGAGGTCACAAAATCCCACTGCTGACCAGCAAAAAAAAAAAAATCCTCATATTTCACAGTAAGGAGATTCTCACAGAGCCACATTTCACAACACAGCAGCTGAGTAAGGACTTTTAAAAACAGCAAAAAACATCAAAGCATGTTTAAGGTCCCAGTTACACGATTTGTGCTCAAAATAAAAACTGTCTGTTCCCACTGTTTAGAGGAGAGAGAGTTGGATGTGGTTGTGGGTTTGTACAGTGACTTGCATGCACAGCATCATAGCAGGAAGCTTGCAGATCCATGATGAAGAGCACAAGCTCGTGCTCATGCATCCCAGGACAGAAGTGACTGCGTGCCTATTCACACACTCAGGCGCACACGTGTTGACCAGGCAGGACGAAGGCAGGAACACAAGTTCACACACATGCAATTCTTACCTCTTCTCCGTATACAAAACAGATTTAGAGCCTGAGTGAAATAACTTGGCAGTCAGAAAAGAGTGATATTTCTCATGCAGAAAATACCACCCAAGTTGCAGAAGTCATTTTTCTTGCTACTCTTCCATTCCACATGCATGTTGGCACCTCATGCCGACATGAAGTCATAGGATATTCCAGGAACAGTTCTAGCCTTTTTTTCTTTTCTTTTTTTCTTTTTTCTTTTTTTTGTTTTTTTTTAGAAGGAGAAGCAGCAAGTTTACCAAAATTGGCTTAAACCATGAAGACCAAGACCCTGAAAGATATGTAGATGCTTTAATCATGGGACAACCATCCCCCAAGAGAAATCTTGGGAATCTGTGTTCCTCTGAACACCAGCAGAGTCAAAACCACAGTGAGGTCAGTTGATGACTGTGGAAGAAGATAGAGGCTTCTGCAGGCCATTAACCAGTTTGTCTGCAACTGTATTAATAATCTGGAATTTTTGACATTCATAAAGCAATCCAATAATTTCTGATAGAAGCAGTGGACAATTATGTACATTTTGCTGTATATGACAGCATCAATTGAGGCTTTTAAGTGCCACTGTGGGTCTTGGATGGTTTCTCTATGCTTTTAAGCCACTGGTACCTCAACTGGAACCCAAACAGTGCTTTTCTGTGATGTGTCTTCCTTCACAGACATTAATTATTTTCTAAAGCATTCTAATGAAATAAAGGATTGGAAATGTGAACAGATGCTCTGTCTCTGACTGCTGCTACCAATATAAGATTTTAATTACTCTAAAACCACAGAACCGAATCTCCAGTTTTCCAAAGCTGTGCCACAGGATCCATACCCTGTCCCTCCAACTTCTAACCCACCAACAGAACGACAGGAGCCTCAGGCATTAAAGCAGTTTTTAGCATGCACCACTGGAATTCCAGGCATAGAATTAAAAGCTGGTTTTGCTTTGTCGTGACAAGAAATTATTCCAGCTAAAAAATGCTCTGTAGCAGGAAGAGACAATGATTTGGTCATCCCTAAGAACCCTGAAGAGGCAAGAAACTCCCAGCAGAAATCAAATGTTACAGAAACCTACCAGTGACAAATATTGATACATCTTAAGCCCAATGGCCTGACAGACTGGGCAGAAAGGGCTCTCCGAAGCTACAAAGCCTCATTGCCAAAACAGTTAAAGGATGATAGTTATCCATTTATCTGTTTCTAGTCACACAGCTCTGGTGGATTGGTTATTTTTGGTGAGTTTTTTGGGCTTAGACTGAAAGCAAAAATAAACACTATGCATTGCTTAAACCACTGAGAAATAAAATGCACCAAATAATATCTATGCCAATCTTGCAGATCTGCTGTTGGAAACTCCTGCTTTATTAGCAGGGTTAAAATGACACCAAAATGTTCAGATCAAAGCGCAAAACTGAGGACAGATATTCTTTCCTAAATACATTTAACCACGTGTACCAAGAGGAAAAGAACATTTTATCAAGGGATTGAGAGCAAATCCAAATAGAAGAACAGTTTTATCAGATGTTCAAACTTGCTGCATTGGTCTCAGTCACACAAGCAGCACTTTCATTTGCTTTGTCCTCTAAGCAAAGCTCACTTAAAGAGCACAACTCCCTTTTATTCTGAAACCTGTAGACTGCAAGTAATCCGGACAATTTTTCCAAGCTCAGACACCACAGGAGAAGGCAAATGATTCCTGGGTCATGCTATTTTTAATGCCCGTCTCTCTGCCATGCCATCACTTCTATGCCACTTCTACAGAGGATGACAGCTTTGGAACAGCTTCAGTGGAGAAGATATGAAAGCCATATTAAAAAAAAAAAGTATTAAGTATGTTCTTATGTGAAAAGTGTGAAGTTGTAGCTTTTGCTTAAAACCTTTGGGTTTAGAGGCATAATATAAAGGTAATGGTCAAAATTTTCACTGTGACTGTTAAGCACTGCAAGGATCATGGGCAAACAACACAACAAAACATCCAAAAATTTAAAGTCCTGCAGAAAGGCACCAGGTTTCAGGATCAAAGGAATGTTTGCAGACCAGCCAGTTCCAGAAATACCCTTCCTCTTTAAAGAAAAGAAATGTGCACTGTGAAACTGTTCCACTTTCCCTCAGTTCAGTTGCATGCTGTTCATGATCTTTGCTACAATGGGAGGCAGAGGGAGGGAAGAGGAAGAGAGAGAAGAAAACAGAGGAAAAGTGAAGCTTTTGACCATCCAAGAGTTTGGTAAAGGTGAAAGGAGTTTTTAGGAAAATAATTTTTAGGAAAGGAAAAGGAAAAATATATGCAGCATTATTCTTAAAGTTTAGCAGAATCAGCCATTAAATACAAACAAAAACCTGCTCATCCTGATATAAGAACGAATTTTTTTACAGTGAGAACAGTCAATCACAGGACCACCCTCCACATGGGTATGCTAGAGACCCCATCACTGTAGGTTTTCAAGATACAATTGGACAGGGAGCTAGATAATCTCATCTAGGCTTCTTTTCCCATAAAAGGTTGGATCAGAGAATTTTTCAAGGTTACTTTCAACCCTGGATTTTTCATGAGCCTATGACCACTAAGCTGAGGATTTGGTTAAACCATGTTAGGTTTAACATCCAGCTGAGTGAATAGTAGATTCTACTTCCTGAAGAAGTACCTATGTGGACCAAGATTGCAAAAAAAAATTCAGTCAGTTCTGTACCACTGTTAAGATTTCAATGTATCACCTGTTCAGTGGTAACACCAAAGTCACTCCTCAGTGACAACGGGACTGGTTGGGCATTCACATCTGTGTACATCTGTGCTCATGTCCATGCTTTTTCAGCTTTACCACTATTGATTTTGAATTCTCTACTTGCAGTACAACTGTATCCACATTACTATGATTGTTAACTGTACATCTGGAGCCAAGCAGACAGACTGGGTTTGTCATCTTTTGCTTTCCAGTTGCCAGTCTCTAAGCCTAGAGCAGTGAAGTTTACACAGAGCACCCCTTTGCTCTGCCAGCCTCTAGAGACTTCCAGCTCTCCTCCATGGATTTCCTGCTCTGTCCATAGAGAAGCTGAGACAGCTGGAGTCATTAGATGAAGGGATCAGTGTTGGTGAATGCTAATGAGGCCATTGCAAAGGGGTTGTGACACATTTGGCCACAGACCATCACATCTCTGAAGCTTCAAGTTACAAAGAGGTGCACACAGAGGAACCGAAGTATAGGAAGAACAAGAGACTTTTCCTGGAGAGGAAAAATGGGGAAATATGCAAACAGACATAAGAGAGTGAGGTATTTTTAAATCTATTTGGTATGAGAGAAACTATGGTTATTTCTGGCTTTAACCAAAGGTCTGATTGTGCTGCATTAAGTCATGGCCTTCTAACTTTAATTTAGGTAATTTGGGTAAAACAGCACTGAGGGATCACAGCAGAGCCTTTTGTAAAAGCTAAGCCTGCTTAGAAGTCAGGTTACTTATACAGGTGGCTAACACGTTTTCAAGTTTAAGACACCACAGGTTTGCTGCCACTGATCTCTAAGCTCTCCAGACTAAAGTTAGCTCAGATCTGTCTGTGTGCACTCTGCATTTCCCGTCCTAAGCCGTGGTACCAAAATACTGCACTGGTAAGTTGCCATTGCTTTCCATAACTTCATTTCAGCTAACATGCAAACTAATGGTTAGAGATAGAAGAAAAGGAGAATAAAAGGCATTCAGTACCATACCTGTCATGGCACAGAATCAGCTGGTGTTGCCTCTGTACAGTGACAGCAATATCATTTTACAGAGGCATGGCAGGTCACCAAAACAATGGCTTGTTTGTAAGTACTTCAGGATTAAAAGTTATTGGCCAAGAGTGAGCTTACTCTTTATGTTATAATGATGGTCTCTAGAGCAAGTACCTGTTTAAAACACCAAGCTTTGTAAATTCATCCACTCAAGTGATGCTCTGTGAAGCAGGAAACAAAAGCAGTGATATTTCTCAGCTATTTTATCACAGACTGTCTCAGATTGTCTCAAAATGTGACATGTGAAGGGTTATTTTCTGGCAAATCTATACCGTTTATACTATTCCTCTACATGGACAGTTGAGATAGGAGGCCTGAATGCAGAGAGATAAGCATAATCTGGGAAAAATGTCAAACGCAGAAGAAAAGGAAGAAAGGTACTAAAGGAAGACTAACCAGACCCAAAAATTCTGGGAGGACAAATATTTCAAGAGGTCCCAATCAGAACGTTAAACATGCATAAGCAAAACCAGTAGCTGTTCAAGTTCAGAAGAAAGACAACCCCTGAAAAGAACAGACAGCTGAAAGTAAAGAACAAGACAGAAGAAAAACCATGAGGCAATGACAGTCAGTCATTCAGGCCCAGATAAATATGGAACTCAAGAGATAACAGTCCATGGGAATAAAACTACATGAGATAAATATGAATTTTAAGGCTGTAAAATTCAGCCAAGGCCTGTAATCTGGAAAGGCTATGGTACTGTTCAGAGGCAGAGCTCTCAAAACCCCTTCTCTCACTACTTGGCAAGGAATCTGATGCCTGTGAAACTTCAGCAGAAAGTAGCTCAAGACAAAAATATCATAGAGGCAAGACAATATCTGTGACATGACAAGGGAAAAATTTAGTTCAAGATACTTGGAAGCAACAGAGAAGGTGAGGATCCTTTAAATGAATCTTAAGTCCATGGAAATGGGAATATACGAAGACAATGGAGATGTGAAAAGTCTGCCTGGGTCACCTCTACATACTCCATGCACCAATTCCATCAACATGACAGATGTAAAAATAAAAAAGTGAAGGAGGAAAAAATAACACTGAGACATCTGGAGTTTATGGAAGCTTTTCTGATTTTTTTAATAAAAATATCAAAAACCAAGAAGTGTATTTTAAGTACCCTATATTTTTATTTTGGACAACTCAGACATCTAAGTTCTAGCTAAGTTGGTCAGAAAAGGGTAGGAGAAAAACAGTCCTGTTCCACATGATTTGAAGAGGTGAGGTAATTGTACATGAACTGTCCAGAGCTCGTGTATCTCTGTGTGTGTCTATGTGCATGTGCACATGTGTTTCCACCCAAGATAAAAGTGAGGAGGGGTGAAAGTTTTTTATGGAGCAATTTGAATCTTCTAACCTAAACAAAGAATCTTACATTCACACAAAAGAATGTGAGAGATGAATTTAATCTCTTTTAATTAGGAAGGGAGCTTTCAAATGAATTCACCACTTTTATTGCTGTATTATATTTCTTTCATCCTAAATACTCCCTAATTCAATGGTTTCTACCAGTTTAAGGCTACTCACTCTTCCAGGGAGAGAAAGAGGAGACTCAGGGATAACAGACTGTCAAATTTTGAAAATGCCACATGCATCTGCAACACATAGGGCAAATATGATAAAAAATTAGCCCCAAAGAGATGATTATACAGAAATCAATCACACAGACTGTGATAGAACAGACTTTCAGAGAAGCCAAAGTAAGAGTGCCGGCACCAACTCTGATGACGTCTGGATCCCACCCAGAATAGACAGATGATTCAAAGTTAGGCACCAAGTCAGTCTTCAGAATCACACACTGCTATTCCACTCCACACCAACAAACACAAAAGATATACTTAATGAACCAGAGATCCAAGTAACCCCTCCTCTGACCTACTGGTGAACTATATTCCCTCCAACCTTATCCCAAAGCCAAATACAGAGTCAGCAAGGCAGGATTCCCAAGGCCCTCTGCCATTCTCTAGAAGAATAACTAAAGAGTGCCGTACTGCATAGCTTCTTCTGCAAGTTCCATTGGAAAGGTAGACTGGAGTACCATCAGTTACTCATCATTATCTCTGTCTGCATAAGAGAACATGCTCCTAATTAAATTATAATTATGTTTGAAGTTAAGACAGAAGGAAGAAGACCTGCTTTTGGGCTGTTCAAAGGAATTGGGATAAGAAAGATTTTTTTTTTCAGGTTGGGTCTATAGATGCCCCTTAGAGATATTTACTCATTTGAAAAAAAGGTAAAAGTGACATCAATTTTCACTTCTCTGGTTATAGAGCCCAGAACCGGACTGTGTTCAGACAGGTTGTGTTAGTGTTGATAAAGAAAAGACTCAGTAAACAGTGCCCAGAAAGTGTCACTGAAGCCTGCCTCAGGAAAGCTGAGCTCCATTTAAAACCACTTAAAAAGGAAACTCTCTACAGATTAAGACTTGGTAATGAGTAAAAGAAGATCAGAGGCAGAACTACATGATGATTGTGAGAAAACTCAATTAAGGAAATTGTACCCATCTGCAGTGTTGAAATGACAATATGTTAATTTCCAGATATTCCTACTGCACAAGAACAATCAGAATAGTGCCCAGGTTAAAGTCATGTTCAAAAAATAACAATTCTCTCTACATATATTCCTCATCTCTGTTTTCAATATGAAGCACATATAGCAAGATGAAGGCTCCTTGTAGAAATATTTTCAAGCAAAAGCAAGGTCTGAATGTGAGACTCTGTATTGGGTTTCTGTGGCAAGGTTTTGGTAGCCCTGGCAGGGGGGGTGGCAGTACAGTGGTAGCTTCTCACAGAAGCTGCCAGAAGCTTCCTCTGTGTGTGATAGAGCCAATGCCAGCTGGCTTCACGTCAGACCCACTGCTGGCCAAGGCTGAGCCCATCAGGTCATAGCTCTGGGATAACATACTGGAGAAGAGGAAAAAAACTGCGAAACAGCAACTTCAGCTGGAAAGAGGAATGAGAATATGCACACAAAACAGCTTTGAGGACACTAAAGGCAGTAGGCATAGATGTGCTTCAGGTGCAGGATCAGAGATTCCCCTGCAGCCCGTGGTGCAGACCATGGTGAGGCAGCTGTAGCCTCACGGCCGTCCACAAGGGGAGCAGAAATCCCCCTGCAGCCTGTGGAGGTTCATGGCGGAGTAAATATCTGCCTGCAGCATGTGGAACACCCCATGCCAGAGCAGGTGGTTGCCCAGAAGAGGCTATGACTCCATGAGAAGCCCATGCTGGAGGAGGATCCTGGAAGGACCTGTAGGCCCATGGAGAGAGGAGCATACACTGGAACAGTTTGCTTGGCAGGACCGATGATCCTGCACAGGACCCATGCTGGAACAGTTCACAAAGAACAGCAGCCCATGAGAAGGATTCCCACTGGAGAAGTTCATGGGGAATTGCCTCCCATGTATGAGACCCCACATGGGAACAGGGAAAGAATGTGAGGAGTCCTTCCCCTAAGGAGGAAGGAGCAGCAGAGATAATATGTGATGAATATCCCTCTGTGCTGCTTGAAGGTGGAAAGTAGAGAAACTGGCAGTAAAGTTAAGTCCAAGAAGAAAAGAGGGATGGGAGGAAGGTATTTTTAAGGTTTGGTTCTATTTCTCATTATCCTATTCAGATTTGATTGGTAATAAATTAAACTAATTTCTCCAAGTTGAATCTGCTTTGCCCATGATGGTAATTGGTGAGTTATCTGTCCCTGACTTTATCTCAATCCACAAGCCTTTCATTATATTTTCTCCTCCATGGCCAGCTGAGGAGAGTGACAGAGCAGATTTGGTGGGCACCTGGCCTGCAGCCAGGGTCACCCCAGCACATACTCACATAATTTATCAAGGAGATAATCATCTTGAAACAGCTAAATTTCTGTCTTGCATAACAAATAGTCTGAACAAAGCTCTAAACTATACTAGTAGAACCAGATTTTGGCCAGCTTTGTTTGACAGCCAACTCTTTACTTAGCCACTATATAAATACATCTAGTTTATTTCCCATGTAACTGTGAAATTCAATTGTGTTTCAGAGGCATAATCTTTATATAGCACACATTAAATATAGTCCTGCATAAGATCCACCACAAGATTTTTTCCTACCTCCAAACTTGATAACAGGTGTGGCCATTCTGACTCCATACTTGGCATTGACTACTGTCAGTAATTCAAGGGCAATCCTGCCTTTTACAAACATTAAACGCCTTTGGTGTTGTCCCCAGGAAGCACGTCAGAAGTGACCAAGCAGTCAGCTGTGCACAAAGCTCCCATGAACATATCTCAAACACACAATGGGGAAAGATAACAAGAAGGGCATGGACAAAAACATTTAGCAGAAGGTCCTTATTCAGAATGAAAAGATTTCCCACTGAACGCCAGGACAAAAATCACCTGGAAACTAAATTGCAGGTTGCTAGTATTAGAGAGCCAAAAAACCCCCAAACCACTCTAAAAACAGCGCTACTAAAAATATTATTGAAACTGAAAGCCTCTTTAGCAATGAAACCTTCATAATACTCTCTTTTGACAATTTAACTAGCTTTTCAATTTAAAGCACTGTATCTTGATTTGATGAATGGAGATGCTGTTGTTTTAAAACAAACCATGAGGTTGTTGTGCAGGCTACGTCCAGGTTATGTATGAAGTGCTAGATGTTAAAAATAAATAAATAAACAAACCCCAAACCAAAAATAAACACAACAGAATGCTTTCATTATGTGAGGACCTCTTTAATTCAGCATTTATTTCCTGCTAAGACCAGGCTATCCCTTCTTCCTCATATCACTGCAACCAGCTATTGCATTCCTTTTCGAAAGAGACTCTCCTTTCAGCAGCATTAGTGCTGCTGTACACTTACACACTGCCTACATACTGAAACCTAAAGTTTTCACACATGTCTTGTCTCAAAATCATATAATATCCTGAGTTGGAAGGGACCTCCCGGGATCAAAGTCCAACTCCCGGTCCTGAAAAGGATACCTCAAGAGTCATAGCAGGTGCCTGAAAGCATTGTCCAAACACTTCTTGAACTCTGTCAGGCTGATGCTGTGACCACTTCCATGGGGAGCCTGTTCCAGTGCTCAGCCACCCTCTGGGTGGCTTTTCCTAAAATCCAACCTAATCCTCCCCCGACACAGCTTCAGGCCGTTCCCTCAGGTCCTGTCACTGGTCACCAAACAGAAGAGATCAGTACCCAGTCTGTTTCTTCTTCAAAATAACCCACTGGAAATTGATTGTTTTGATCATTTGCCTTGGCCTTATGAATGAATGGCAACTGCAAGATGCAGACAAACAAGTGAGCTGCATTTGCAAGCAAGGCTTACAGTACTATGCACAGTATGCTCAGTGTATCACAAATGTATACATTTACTAAGAAATTAAAGAAAACACAGCAGGAATGCTCATCATCAGGCCGTCAGAGTTCAAACCTGTTAAATGTATTCAATATCACATTTGCCAGCAGGGTGTTGACAGGTGGAAGGTAATAGCAAAGAATTGTGTCATTCCTATAAGCTGAATGCAGCCATTTGTTTCCTTCTATGGACATTATATGGCCTTTTAAAAGTGTATTTATTTCTCGCTCTGCCTGTCCTGTATGAACCTTCTCCCCAGGATCACAGACTGAGAAAGGACAACTAATCCTGACTGAAGAGCTCTCACAAGAATTACCAGCGGAACTCGGACTCATGACTGTATTCCTCAGTTTCTGTGCAACAAGTGAGGAGCCAAGAAAAGAGAACAGAGAGGGACTGTTTTGATTAGAGTCCTCAGGAAGCCACATTTTGGTGTATGGCTGAGCTTCAGCCTTCTAAGTCTTTGCAAGTACTGATCAAGTATCAACAGCATAATCACCCTTCTCCTTTTTAGTGTCCTGAGAACTCATTTAGCATCTATTGCCTGCACACAGGGCTCAGAATCCTCACTGCGCCTCCTGAACTGAGCCACGGGAGCGGCGCAAAACTTGGGTTACCTCCATGGGAGAAGGAGTGCCTGGATAACACAGGGAGCATAGCAAGGCATCCTCTCCCAGTTCTGTCACATATTTCCAATGAGAGAATAGAGGTATACATATAGTACAGTTAATGTCACTTATTCATCTTGGGAGACTATCACAAAATGCAATCAAAGCATAAGGATACATGAGCTAAAAAGGGAAAGATTTTCAACCAGACTAATTTCTTATCTAAGTATAGCCAATCATTACCATTCCTATTTAACAAAGAACCAGTGAGTGACTACAAGCCTTGTTGTAAAACAAGAGAGTATGCTGTGTTCTGAAAAATTTTTTAGGCACAGGGCATCTCCAGCTAGCTCTACTCAGCCTATGCTGGCACTGATTAGAGGCATTCTTCACCTGTAAATTTAGATTCTTCCTGCTGAAGTTCATTAGGATGGATGAGAAAAGAAAGACACTGGTTCTGCTTCTTTGAATACAATCAAAGTCAATTTAAAATTTATCTAATTATGGTCATCAAAGCATAAGTACCTCATGTGATGAATTATTAAGACTGTTTAAATAAATCTGTTGGAGAAAAAGAACAGTAATTATTTTGAATTAGTGACCAGCAAACAAGTCCCAAATATTCTTTTGCACCAGTCCTAGGCACCTTCATTCCAGGAGGATTCCGGAGTTTTCTTACTTGGTAAAATCCCAGCAGTGGGGCAATAAAAGGAGTGCAGGATACCGTAATCTGTCTGTGCATACCTCACAGCTACGGAAGCAGCAGAGATTATAAGAGGGTATATTTGAAAACTTGCTCTTGGAAAAATTAATGGAAAAATGCCAATGAAAACATTTCTTTGGTAATCAAAAAAACCTCATACACAGAAAAATACAGACAACTTCAAAAGAGCTCAGAACCACTGTATTCTCCTCAAGGTGATATATCTGAACAGAAGTCCCACTACTCTCACACCATCTGCTCTGCCTACCTACTATCTACCATTTGTTCTGATACAGGACCCAGATCTTTTGTTTTGGCTCTCCCTCATCTCAGCCTTTTTGTCCTGCTGCCCCAAAATTTCCCACTAAACCTCAGACATCTTGACTGAGACTGGTACTTCCCTGCAAAAAGTCCTGGTTTTGATACACTCTGCTATTAATAATATCACTTTAACATCAGTAGCATCATGGTAAGAATAGTACAGAGCAGCATGCTGAATGGACTATACATTTTTTTCTACTGAGTTTAAGGGCATTTGAAGAATCTTGTAAATGATGTCATCAAGTACTGCCCGGAGAGGGAAGTTGCATGGGAATATACTGAGGTCACAGCAAACCTTACTCAGCTTTCTCTCTCCCCTCCGTGCCCGCCCCCAAGTGCAGCTTAGCGTGGGATCCTGACAGCAGGAGGTTCCCACTACAGGGCTTTGGCTTCATCTCTCCATCAGCCTCCAGCCTCTCAGTTCTTCTCAGGGACTCTCCATGCACTCTGAAGAAGAAAGATCCCAGGCATTTGTCTGGGGCTCTGGGAGCTGCTTGCCTCATTCCTTCTGAGGAAACAGCTGTAAAGCTGCCCTCAAAAACTCATTTGTGAGCTGCATCCCCTCCAGAAGTTTTATCAGCTGCTCATTTCAAGCAGGTTTTTATAGAGTAATGAGAGAGCTGGACTGGATGAAAGAACTGAATCAATGCCTTTGCCTAGCCCAGAGACCAGATCCTCAAACTCAAATCATTCTTCATAAAGTCCCCAGTTAAAGCTTTTTACAGATGCAGAAACATGCAGGCCACTTTCTCCCTCTTCCCATCTCACCCTCCCGGCCTCAGAGTTAACAAAGTTACACATACTGTCTGTCTAGGAAAACACAAACAGCCACCTTTTCCTGCTTCTGTCTGAGAACTGACTGGAAAGGCTAAAAAGCTCTGAAGTCTAAAGGATTTATCAAACCAAGACACAATGACACTGATAATGAAGAACATAATGAAGAGATGCACCATTTTAATTATCTTCCCTCTTAGGGAAAAACAGAGAAGGAGAGAAAGACAAGAATCCTCTTAGATCACAGGAGGATTGTAAGAAAGGGGAAGAACTATTAAAGTTAGAGAGCAGTGTTGGCAGAAAACGAAATGGGCACGAACTGGCTATGAACAAATGTAGTTTGAAAATTAGAAGCAGATTTCTAAACATCAGAAGAGTGAGGTTCTTGAATGGCTTCCCAATAGGAAGCAACAGGAGCAAAAGCCATTTGAGACAGAGATTGATAAATTAACTAAGGGAATCCTGCAACATAATTTCCTGCAATTACAGAAATGGTGTACTCCATGACTCAGTAGGTCTCTTTCAGTCCTGCACACCTCATCCTCTGCTGAGCAAAGACAGGAGAGATAAATAAATAAAAACCAGAGACAAGGTACATTAAAACTGGAATATTAGCAGGGCAGCTAGGATAAGGGTGAGTCTGCTTTCAATATTAAGCAAATTCATGGAAGTTTTTTTGGGTGACATTTATTCAGCTATATGTACTTATGTATTTTTGGGTAAAAATTTGGGTCATAAGGGAACATTGAAACAGGAATAAAGTTCCATGTTATCTGTGATCACCTACAAGGAGCAGCATGGAGGTGAACCCTCCCACCCACCATGCAATCAGTTGACTACATTGTTAGAAGTTATCTTCACTGACCTGCATCCAGGGGTTAAAGCTGTCGAAGGAACTGTAAAAAGAGGTAAATAAGTGAGAAAATTTACACAGAAAATCATGCAGGAAGAATTCAAGTGAAACAAAGAAGTTTTATAGTTGAGAAATGTGTGGATGGGAATAGAAATGATCACCTGTCTTTTTCAGACTTGACTGAAGTTTTGCTGGAAAGAAGTCTCTGAAAGCATTAAAAAGAGTCAGCAGGGAGAAATCTCTTCACATTCTATTTCTATATCAAAAAGCCCAGGATAACACCACCCTATTCTATACACAGGAAAACACTAAACACATGAAGCCGAAAAAGCGTGAAAAATACAGCACTGTAACATAAGAAATCTTCTGTGAACTCTCCTGTAGCACATCAAACATGAGGTATTCATTCATTCCCACAAATGGAGTCAGTGTTGATCTATACGCTGCAGCACAATATTACACATTTCAGTTTCATGATAAGCTGCAGCTCTGTATTACACATTTCAGTTTCATGCATTTAAGCCAGACAAACATTCCCAGGGGATTGAAAGAACCCGCTACAGTGAGTTGTGGTTCTATTTCGGATCATATCACAGCATAACAAATCACAGTTTCAGACACTGGGATAAGGGGCTCAATAAAGCAAGTAGCATGATAACTTCATGTATATCCCTTCCACACATGCAGCCATGTGTAGAATCAAATCCACCTCAGGCCCTTCAAACTGTACAACTACAAAGCAACAATCACTCTCATACCTGGATGTACCCATTATTCATCTATACATATTCTTAAATACACATCATTTATTACATACTGTTGTACAGCAGTAGCTATCTAATCCTGTCCACACACATCAACACTGTTTACCATATCTGATCTCCTGCATCTGAAAAAAAAAAAAGAAGAGAACAGAAATGTTTCATGCAGAAGTTTTTTTGGTGGTGCTGGTTTGTCCTGCTGGTTTTTCATCTGTGCTCCATACAAAGTGGTCCTCAGACGCAGAGGCCCTGGATGGATTTGGTAACCCACCAGCTCCCTGTGACTGCTGTACCACAAGAAATTCTGAGGGCTGAGAATGCTGCACTGGTCCCCTAGACCCCTTGGTCTAGCAGATTGTTGGTGTCAAAGAGGCTTGTAAATTAAGTAAAATTTCAGAAGGAAAAAAAAAATAGCCACAACTTATAAAGACTGAACTGGAAAACCAGCCATATTGCAGGTACCCTGTACTAGAACTCTACTCATGTTGATCTTTGCTCTGGCTCCCTAAGAAATCATGTCAAAACATGCAAGAGCATTAAAAAGAGTTTTTCTTATTAAAACACCTTACAGCACCCTGTGCAGATTAGCAAATTCTTCTGAAATATGAAAAGATTTCTGTTAATCACTGAGTAAAGATGAAAGACAAGACTTCCGAGAGAGTTCAAATATTTCTGAGGTACAAGATACTACATTTTCCTAAGGAATTTTGCACATTAGATGCCTGACTATTCATGTCATTTTGTTCTCAGGCTGAGAAATTGAAAATTTCTCTCTGAGCTATTTCGATTGACTGTGCCTTGGGACATGAAGGCAAAGTAACAAGCATGAGCATAAGTCTCCAGACTTTCACAGTCACTTGCTTGTTCTCCTTATTGTGCTCAGAGATGAAGAACTGTAGTAGTTTCATTCCCTCCACCTAATTAAGTTGCATTGAAAAGGTAAATGAAACAGAGAAAAAATAACTTGTCTGGAGTATGTTTTCATTTTTCCATTTTAATTTCACCTACAAGTCAGCCACCTTAAACATGACATTGGATGGCTGGCAAAAGCATAACATTATTGCCTAAAACCTAACATCACTAGAACTCATTGTTTGTTCTTGGATATTTTCTTAAGTGGAAAAAAAAAGGAAAAAGAAAAGGTTGTTCAATATAAATAAATCCCTGAAGGGCTTCCAACCCAAATGCTGTATAGTATTAGACGATGAAAGAACTGTTAGGGAAGTGAACAAGAAACAGGAAGTTGGAACTACCTGGCCAAGTTTCACTCTATAACTTGAGCAGTGTGTCATTAAAAAATAACCAGCACAAAGAGTGAAAAACAGCTTCCAGTACAAATATATACTTTTATGATCAAGTTCTCCATAGACAGAAATTTCTTTTTTTTCCTAGAGAATATGATTAAAAGACAGTTATTATTTAAATCTCAGGGAAAAGGGGAAGCAGACATATATACAAACATAAAAATACAAAGTTTGCATAATATTTAAAAACAGTATCTCTTTTTTTAAAATACCATATCCTGCCAAAAGGTTTAGTCTACACTACAGTTATTACACATCCTTGCAGGTATTACAACAATCCCTGTGCCACTGCGACACACAGTCCCTCTTGTCCCACCCTGAAAGGAAGTAATGGTAGTCCACAGTCTTTGATTTCCAGATGAGCTTAATGCAAAAGTCCACTTGAAACTTTCCAAAGGGCCTCTGAATCAGGAAAAGAATGCAGAGCCTAAAAACACAAGGCTTGTCTACTGCAAGTGGAGCACTGGAAAACCACACTGAATTGGGAGATTGGATGATTCACAGGACTGGCAATGGAATACAATATGTCCTTCTACCAGGTCACTAGGCTGAATCCATTCTGGATGATGACCAAAAACCATTCCCGTTTGATTACTGCTCATGTGAAATGAATTGATCAAGGCTGTCCTGATAAGCGAGCAAGTTTGTCACTCGAAACAAAAAATCACAAGGATTTCTGTCGGTAAAACCTAATGAGATGAAGAAGTCATCCCAAAATCTACCTAGTCAGCCCATTGTCAGGAATCATTGTCAGGAATGTTGGCCAGGAAAAAAAAAAAGAGGTCGACAGAAAGATGCCAAACTTCAGGTTTGATCCTGACTGACCCAAAACATGCAACTAGAGAGCAGCACTGGGGAAGGTCACTCAGCCATGGTCCAAGGCATCACTTATTCTGAGACTGAAAAAAGGGACTACAGTCTTCCAGGTCTGTCAGTTTAACAGATTTCACTCAAAAGAAACTAATTTTACCTTCTTAAAATGAAAGCAAAAGAAATCTAACTCACTGGTGAAGCTGTCCAAGATTTTTTGAAGATAATAATCCTTCAGCTTACTGGGATCTCACTTGATAGATAGAGAAGGTGCCAAGAGGTAGTTCAGCCCCAGCTGCCAGTGCACCTTTCTATTCCAGCAAACTCAGCTTCCTGCCCTTTAGCACACACAAATTTGGCACATTTAATCAAGTAAGTGTTCATTTTAATAAAGTATCAAATTGCCAGAAAAAATATTTTGCTTGCCTACCAGAAGATAAAAATTGAGCCTTTAGCATATTTTCTTAAAAAAAAAAAAAAAGACAACAAAAATGTTGCCATCTTAATGCAAACACTAGAGCTTTTACTTTATGTTGGGTCTGTTTCAGCTACTGTAAGATGTACTAAAACAAACTCCTCCATCCACCTCTGTATCCCTGCATCAAGTCCTGAACCTGAAAGTGTATGATAATTTCCAGTGTGCTGTCGAAGGCACAAGCTGCCAACATGAGAGTGAAGCACTGTTGTAGGCATGCACATACATGCACACATACACACATAGTATTTATAAAACCACTGCTGTAAGGGATTTGGTGTTTATTTTTTTAATTAACTGAAAATGATAACACAGGAGCTTTTCATCTGGCATGAGCTTGGATTTCATCAGCTGCTGAAAAAGATTCTCTTGGAGAAATAAAATTACAGTGTTTCTTCATGTACTTTCCATGGATTTCAAAATAAACAGAAGTATATGGTCATGCCAGTTAATAACAAGGTGTAGGTAAAGTTGCAGGTACATCTTGATACACATCTAGAAAGAGGCTGCAGAGCTAGACACAATGTGGTAACATATCATATTGGCTAAATGACAAAATGCCCAGGTAAAAGTAAAAAGTGAATCACAGGTGAAAAGAACTGGGAAGGGCAGTTGCAAAGTGCCATTAGCCTTCCTGCTGCCCCGGACACTGCATTATACACAACATGGCATAAAGAGAGTTCATCATTTGATGCTCCTTCTGCCCATCCACATTTCTCACCATGTCACATTTCTCAAGGGGAACAATGTGTGACAGCAGGAAACTAAAAGTGATGCAGACGAAGATTTCAGAACCGTTTTTAGTCTGTGCTCCATTTCAGAAGTCAGGAGCTGCACTGTGAATCAGTTCCACGCCACACCCCACCCCATTCCCTCCCCAGAGAGACAATTTGACAAGATGGTAAGAAACAGCCCTGAGTATAAAAGTTATTCTTTCCAATGAAGGCACCGAGAAGTGCAGCCCTTACTAAATAACAGAACTGCCAGCTGCCACCTTGTTTTTGTTGGGGTTTTTTTTCTCATATGGAACCTTTACAATCCATGGTCTCTTGAATTTATGAAAAAGGAGGAGGGGAGAATCTCAGCACTACCATATTTGGTCTCTAGAAAGCCAAAAATTCCTACCTCTTTACCCCATTTCATGCTACAAAACACAACCACTTGATACATACTTTTGCCAAATGCTCAGAAGATTATTTCACAGGTTTCAGGGTGCAGCAAAAAGAACAAAAGGGATTTCACCATTGCTTGATTAACTGGCTGGCAAGGTCAATGCTGTATTTAAATGTGATAATTTAATGATATATTAGGTCACTACCATGTTTTTGTAAGCATAGTTAAACTGGTAGAGTACCTAAAATTTTTTTAAAGACTTCTTGTTCATTATTTTTACATTTAAGGAATAATACTCTCAATAATAGATTGAGATTAAAGAGAGATTGAAGTTTTCAAGGATTCTGATGAATCTGGCTAAGAAGAAAAGAACTTTGATATTACATATAATAAAAGGAAAAGCTCAGTCATCAATTGTCTCAGACACAAGACGACAGATGTACATATGTGAAGATGAAAATAAATTAATTCTTTGGAGGATGCTTATCCACATGAGTATTGACAGATCTGATGGTCTCCCTGGGAGAGTCAGGACTAGTGGCACTGAGGTATCTCCTTCACTGAAAATATTCTCTGGGGAACATATTCCTGCATTAATTCCTTTCCATATCCACCCTCAGAGCTACTAAATCTTATTTATTTTCCTTTGTATTCTCTGCAAGTTAACATTTTTTGATCTTGCACAGGACAACATCTTGAGAGGTCTCCACTTACACAGATAAACTTGTCCCACGTGTAATGGAAAATGTGCCATTCCAAATGCTAAAGTAGATACAGGCAAATAAATCAGACATAAAACCACACCTATCACTGTTCAGTATAAAAAACTATGAAATCTCTTATCAAAGAAAAAAGCAGGTTACTACGTCACCAGCACAGTGAGCCTTTGATATGAAACTGGGGTTTTAAGTTGGGATCCTGGTTCTGTTACACAAAGCAGAAAGAGGCTTTACCTACAACAAATAATAAGGCCAGATTCATCTCAGCTATGTGAGCACCAACAAGCCTTCATAACCTGTGGTAACACCCAGCACTTCATGATGCCAGAAACATTATTAGAGAAAGGATTTTGCAGCAGGCTTCATCAAGTAAACTATTACAAGATGCTCAAAGATGAATTAACCTGAAGCTCTGAAAAACAATGACCAAAAAAATTATATTAGAAACCAAGCTGACAGTAATTTGTTGAGTAATCATGAGTCTTGCTCTGGCTAAACTCACTTAGCAGAGTTACTGTCAGTGTAAGCAAGTAGTAGACAAGTGCTACAATGGCAGACACAGAATTTATAGCACTGTCAACACTGTAACTATCTACTGGCAGGTAAAAAGATTAGTGGTCTCTAATGAAAAAAAGCTATTCAAGGAAGCTCCATTTCTTTAATTTGGCATAAATATAGGTGGAGGATCCCTTTACATTTTAAATATCACAAGCATATGTCATATTAAGCAAATGTTTTGGGAACTCCACAGGAGTTAACTGTATGACCTCAGCATCAGCCACAGACAGAATTACAGTGTTGACTCTCAGGTACAAAGTAACTCAAAGCAAAACACTTGGGAGCAAAATAAAACAAATACTAAAGTGAATTTCCAAACAACATAGTAAAAATTGGATCTGGCACATCACACTATCTTCTCCATTTTTGAGGAAAATATTTTAGTTTGAAATATAGGCAAGTAGGAGAATTAAACTGAAACAACTCCAGCTCCCATATTAAACATGTAATGCAGACAAACAGTGCGCAGATGCAACTTCTAAGAGCTTAGCCGGACACCAGTGATGGTGGAGGAGACACTTAGAATGCATAAATTAGCCATCTACAAAGGCAAGCATTGCTAGGTTCAAATGTGTCTCAGGATGTCTGATAGCTCTGTCATTCTCAATGAACTTGCAATCTGCTTGAAGAGAAGTGAAAGAGATTCCTCAGTCAGCCACTGTGGCAGTAGTCAGACACCTGACTAATGCCTGCCGAGGAGGGAAATCTTTCCTCTGATCCAGAAAATAATTTGGAAGGGCCATTCATACCTGGATGTCTAATGAAGCAGAAGCAGTATAAAGAAATGGCTGGGGTTTTTTAAAAAAATTAATAATATCACAAGGATGCACCGCCACACAGTGAGTGTTTTACTGTCTCTTGCAGGTAAGAAAGTTGTCCTCTGTTCACATACTCCACTGATTCAGCAGAGGTAGTAGAACTCTAAACTTTTCAATGAGGCATAATAATCTGAATGCCTCAGAATGACTGCGTTCCATATGGTCATTCAGTTCTTTTAATCTGCTTTGCCCAGCATGTCTCACATTAAGGACTCAAAACCTGTAAATCTTTCCACTCCACTGCAAGTGATTTGTAAGTAACAGGAACACAGTCAGACAGAAAAGTCTTGTTCAAGAAACAACCAAAGCCCCAGGTCACAACAGAAACATCAAGTTCTAACAGAGGTTGGATCAGAGGGGAAATTGACAGCTCTGATCCTTCTTTACTCACAAGAGAGCTGCACTGGTTAAAATAATACCTTCATTCCTTTTAAAGCCTTTGATTTAAGCAAACCCAAATTCCTACTCCACAAAGAAGAATATTTTACACCCCAGGTGATGCATAAGCAAGTATACACACACAAAGGTAAGAACAGCTTATTGCTGCATTTTCTAATTCTTTGTTTATATGGATGAAATATGGCATGACTGTTAGCCTCCTGTACCTGTAGAGGTGTTGGGATTTCTATGAGGAAAGCTGTATACCTGGACATGACCCTCCCCTTTTCCCAAACTACTTGACAATATGTGGTTCAGTCATTACGGTTTACAGGTCTTAGCCAGTTTGTAGATCTCTAACCTCTGCTACACATCTGTACTGGATACAAAGGATATGTTTCTGTGTCAGATGTCTAACTCCAGCCTGCAACTTGATCAACACTGAGTGACAGTTCTTCCTCATCTCCCGCACTACTATTGAAGCAACATTTTTGTCAAGAGATTCCATGCTTTCCCTCCCCTTCTTGATCCAGGATGACCTCACAACATACTCCAGAAAAGATAACAGGGTCATAAGCAGGCTTTAATATATTTCTCTTTGTAATTCAGATAACCTCGTAAAGAAAAAACAAACAAAAAAAACTGCCCCCAGAACTTAAGGGAATGAAAATTAAAAACATTAGCTGCTCCAACTGGATGCTACGTACTATAGCTTCGCGCTCGTGTGAACAATTGCTAGTTTAATGGTTTAAAACATCTCGCCTCCGCTGGATTTTCCCCTTGGATTTTTACCAGCTCCCCGTTTCAGGGAGGTTGATGACGGGTGCAGCAACAGCGCCTTCTGTCCGCCACGGGGGAAATGGCATCCCCTGCCTCTGCCCTCCCGGGGCTGACGATGAATTTAGTTACATTTAAACAAATATATACAACATTTGCCCGGCAATATTTTGGCACTCAGAGCTACACTGACAACAAAGTTCTTAAAAGTTCCTTCTTTTTGCTGCACAAATCTCAGTGCGTTTAAGACTTCAAGACGAGACTTGTTTTTACTCAAGTCAATGACAAGTCATTTCAAGCTTCTTGAAAGTTGGGGTTTGTTTTGTTGGCTTTTTATTTTGTTTGTTTGTTTTGGGGGGTTTTTTTGAAATCTTTAATCATGTCCTACGGAAAAGCTAATTACAACTCTTACTATCTTTCTCTCCCCCCATATACAAAAGCACTTGCTGGTTTCTCCTTCCTCACTCCTGCAGCAAAGCTTCTATGTGGAAAGTGGATTTCAAAAATAGGAGCACAAACACTGACAAATCGTCAAAGTTTTTTTACACTTTTATTTTGCCTCCATGTTTTCCCATGCTCTGCTTAAAAGTAAAAAAAAAAAAAAAAAAAAAAAAAAAAAAAAAAGGAGAAAAAGGCTTGCAAAGAACATTACAAATTAAGAGACTGGAAAACTGCAGTCCAAGGAAGAGGATGTGACTCTAGTTTGACTTACCAATTTTATCCAGATGTATAGTTTCCTACTTGCTCTTTACAGCGGCTGAGCTCAGTGCTCAGGAACGTCCATCCCGTGTCAGGGAGGCAGGCAGAGCGCTGATCCCCACGCTGGACGCTGCTGAGCGAGCGGAGCTGGGGTGCCTGCTGCTGCTCCTGCTGCGGCGGCAGCGGCTGCTGTTGCTGCTACGTGCGCTCTCTCGGACCCGGACCAGGAACTGCTTCCCATTCCCCAGCCCCGCTCCAGCGCTGCGGGCTGCGGGAGGCAGGGCCGGCCCCTGCTACTGTGCTGCGCTTTCTTAAAGGGCCCAGCGCCGGCCTGGCAGGAGCGCACGGCTCCGGGAGCCGCCGGCGCTGCTCGGGCGGCGCTGCGGGCGGCAGCGGCGGGGGAAGCCGGGGGGGGTCACCGCCGCGATAACCATCGCCCTGAGAGACGCTTTCCTACATGCCTCGGGAACAGGAACGCTCTTCCACGCAGCTCTCCATTCGAGGCTTTCAGGTGTGGCGGGGTTTGATTTTGGCTTCCTTGACACCGTCCGCAGGGCCGGCGGGGCAGGAGGCGGCGGGGTCCGCACGGTTCCCTGGGCCGTGGGCGCAGGATCCCGTCTGCGGCAGGGACCCCGCGGGGAGCAGTGCGCCCACGCCCGCCTCCTGCTCCGTGACTTACACTGCGGCACACTGTCCCTAAACCATGGTCTGCAGCGGCACGGGGATGAGGGATTTCCCCTGGTACTCAGCTCACTCTGACCTTAAAGAGATTTTATTCCCTGTAATGGAGAGGATGTTATTTAACTAAATAAAAAGCCCTCATTTTCTAGTTTTTCCTCTCCACTCATTCTCCAGATAGCTTTAATCCCGTGCAAACCACTGTTTCTAGCATGTTTGCTGTTTTCTGACTTCACTTTTAACTGTATCTGATTTTAATAGCTAGATTAATGTGGAGGAGTTGTCTGCCTCGTGTGTGTTGCTGTCTGCAGTGAAACAAACCGCATTCTCTGTTAAGTAGAAACACTGAAATTCAGAGATAGTAACACCATCTGCAAAATCTCTCTCTTTTTTTTTTTTTTTAACTTGTGGAAATACATGGTTTGCTCTTTGTATGTGTAAGCCATTTGTTTTTGTTACAATAACAGAACTCTCATGATGACAATACCAATCAACACATATCACAAGGCAAAGTCATATATATACACACACAAATATGTGTATCTTTAATGACACATCCAGAGAAAGCCAGTTACGGGGAAAAATGCCGCCTTCAAACTGGCAGGCCAAACCAAACAAGACGAGGCCAAGTCACCACTGTCCTGTCCTCTGAGCCTTCACTTAAACCAACACTCAATAAGCACAGAACAGGTACAAACTGCTTGCAAGCCATGATGTCTTTCTTTCTGTTTCTTTGGTCCTATGGAGGAGAACATGGGTACAAAACCAAAATTGAATGCAGCTCTTTTAATGATAATGGCCTATCACAAACAGGCTCAGTAGGTACCCACTAACTACTGGTATGTATACCTTCTGCCCTGTAAGCAGTAGCCCTTTGGCCACATGCCTAAATTACAATATTCAGCGCTATGAGCCTTGTATGAAACCACAGGGACCTATCAGCGTTTCTCTAGCATGAGCCATACTATGCTCCTGCCTTTCTCAGCATAAAGTCTGAGAAGGTTTTGCATTATTTACACATGTGAACTACATGTGATGCATGGTAGAAGAGATCTCTTAAAATTCCAACAGTCGTCCCCTCTGTTCACACATTTCCATTGGTCTATTAATCCTCACTTTCCACTCACATCTTTAGCTACCACTTTTTTCATCTCTTCCTCCAAGTCCTTCCCCATTTACTCTCTCTTTCCCCCTTCTGCATGCCACGTACTTCTGTAGCTGATTACCTTTTGAGCTGCATCTAACTGTCTTGGTCCCCCCTTCTCATCTCTAACCTCTCAGTTTCACATTGGAAGAGGAAAGAAGGCCTGAAAGGAGACCTGGGAATGATTAACCAATTCCTTCTCTTGCATCCTTCCTTCCTACAGCAAAGTTCTGGAGCCAAAGACCTGTATGTATCCAGCCCTAGAAACTAACCTGCAGCAGCAAGCCAAGGCACAAGGGTTAGGCATGCTCACATTACCAAGCCTATCTCCCTGCTCACAATTCCACACTGAACCATTTATTATGATACAATATAACCAAGATAAATGACCCTTGTCCATTAGTTAAAAGTTAACGAAACACTCATCTTTAAGACAAAGCTGGTCATCCACTTGGTGCCTTAGCTAAGGTTATTCTGATATGTTCAAAGCAGGCAGAGTCTGTCTACAAGACAATAGGGTAAGGTGCTGTAGTGGATGGGGAATTGAATGGCAAGGACACCAATGATGGAGAGAAACTGGGGGCTGGGGGAAAGCTGAAGCGACGCTCCAGTGCTCCACACACACAAAACAAGAACACGCAAAACACCAGAAAGTGCCTAGCAGGAAACAGGATTGTGCCACTGGAAGAATGATCTAATCACCATAAATGTTAAGATAAAAAAGGAATATCTGCAGTTCCTTACATATGTTGCTCCTTACTCTCCTCATAATCCCATGTGAAAAGCTGGCCCCCTCTCACCGCAGCATCTGGATGTTCCATTGACAGAGCATTGTCTCATGGCTGCAGCACAACTCCTGTTTTCTATTACTGGCTGCAGGAGAAATGTGTGGTATATTAAACAAGGACATAGAATTTGAATTCTGCTGCATGCTTCAATATTTAGTCACCAGTAATTGAAACTAGATAATCGCCAATTCTTTCTGTGACTCTGTTACCTCAATTACAACACGGTATATTAAACTCTGGTGTTACATAATTCAATACTTGCATTAGTAACAGCTTGGGATGGAAGCTGATGGAGAAGCCAGGTTTTTTATTATGAAATACTGAACTGGAGATACCTCAGACAAAACTGAAAAGTGTTGCAGTTTGCAAAAGTGTTTGATTCAGTGGAGCATTCTCCTTGCACAAGAAGCGACATTTAATAGGAGCTATTTTGGTGTCTTAGCTTATAGGGGACAGCAAAACCAAAAGCCCTGCCGAAGGTGCCAAAAAAGAAAAAGGTGTGTTTGTCTCTCTGAACAGTTTATCACATAATGTCTACTTTGCAAGGCAGCACAAACATACCTACAAAGGCAGCTCCTTCTGAATTTAGGAATAAAATGATTAAAGAAATCACCTATTTTCACAAGAAGTTTTAGGTTCCGAAGACCAAGGTCAAAACCAAAAAAGCTGTAGTATTATTTGTGTTTGAGGGCCCAGAATAGTAAGGAGTGAAAAGGGGAAAGGGATATACAAAATCAAATAGATTATTTGCTGCTCAAAACCGTACTCCTTTCAGAAGACAGAAGCAAAAGCTTCTCTGAGATGTTGCTCCACCTCTGGTGATATGAAGTGTTTGTTAGATCCCTCATCAAAACAAAAGGACACGGGTATATTAATCTGACAACAAAAGTGTCCATTGTGAGAGGAGACCCAGTGCCAGGCTGCCTGCTCCATCTGACAGTGAGAGTAAACACCATGGCTCTGTGCGCTTGGCTGCGTGCCTTGCCTGACACCACCACCCAGTGCAGCCACAGGGTCAGCAGCTCAGTCACCACAGGGTACAGGACTAACAGGACTTTCCTACCCTCCCTGCAGAGGTCATTTCTGCATGCCTCCCAGTCTCCAAAGTGCCACACAATATTTTGAGCATCCCTCGAGTCTGAAATGCAGAGCAGTATTACTCCTATACACTGACATTGGATGTAATGTGGTGGTGGATCCACCACTATCCCCACTTATCAATGAACCACACAAAATTCTGTCCCCTGTTGCTGAGGGGCTGAAATGAGGCATATATAGTCAATATAATAGAAATGCATGTACAGTCATTTAGTTAATATAATCTTCCTAAAATTATTTTTAACTTTGAGCTGAAACCATGCCATCGGATCTAAAGGCTGGATTCCAGTCTCACTGACTGTCAGATGAATGAAGACACTTCAGTTCAGGGGTATATGTGTATATATATATATAAGTTTCAGATTAAAGTTTTTCAATCCTAACCAATATCTTTAATGTTGTTGATACATGATTTTGAGAACTTGCTTTGAACTTTTAAAAAAGTAAAGATCTGGACAAAGCTCATCTGAAATAACATTCATTATTATTTAAAATTTATAACTTGTAATGCCCCAATATTGTTTTGCACTTGATGAATCATAATGCATGTACACACTTGTGCATGCATGTATGCATTTACATGTGAGTATTCATGCAAATGTTTGAATGAAATTGTGACAAAACATTGCTGATAGGGTTAGCATGCATCTGATTTATTGCTGGTGTCGTTATTTTTCTGCAGCACTCTTGACACTGTGAAAGAATATGTTTCTGTTAGATGCCACTACAAACCGAGCACAAACATTTATTTTTGGTGAGTTTATTTTCTCAATTTAAAAAATGGTTAAGAAGAAATAAATTTGTTCCTAGAAACTAAACCTTAGCAGATCTGTAAGAGTTGTGCAGTTAAGGAAAGTTATGGCATTCAACACGAAGATAATTTCTTACCAATGTCTGAAATCAATGTACTAGCTATCAAGCTATTTTACCAATTGTTCTTGAATGAAAAGATTTGGTTTCCATTTCATAAAATGGCCCACACCACAAAATTTAGGTCAACTAAAACTACGTTCAAATCTGTATCCATCATAGTCAGATATAAGATCTTGGTTTGGACCTTCCTGGAGGCAGCACATTCCAATTTTCACCCTTTCCCCTGTGTTTTTCCTGTGTTGTCAACAGCTCATTGTCTTTCATTGGCTTCTCAAGCCCATTATAATACTCGCTCCTGTATTGGTTAAGATTTAGTGAGTGGTCTGCACAAGTTTTTTGCTGGCAGGGCAATAGGCCAGCCTGAAAGAAAGAAAGAATGAAAGAACAAAAGAAAGAAAGAAGGAAGGAAAGAAAAAGAACATCAGTATTTGCTGCATCTTGGGTAATAGCTATGGAAAGAGGAAAGGCATTTACTCTTCAAAAAGAAGAAGCTTATGAGCTTTTAGAAAGTGAGGCAGCTTTACCTCAACTGGAAGTAAAAAGGAAAAATAAAAGTGAAACTTCTACAGGAGTTGTTTCTTTTCTCCCTTTAGTTTTGCTTGGTATTTCTCAAACATCTTCAAAGTGAACCTCTGTTTTCAGATAACAGCCCAAGTCAAACTCACATCCCTGAAGGCAAGGGAGACAGAATCAGCCAGAATTAGATTAAATTTCCTGCCACTAAAACACTGATCATCTGTCAGCAATTAAAGGTAGTTACCAGTCCCTGACAACTGTAAATATTTTTAGTCAGCAACTTTGTCATGGCTTCATTTGCCTCCCTTGAAGAAACTTGTGTTGTGTTCACACCTAACACCTTATGACCATTTTGAACTTCTTCATGATATTTTGCACAGATAAGAGCTTTAGAAAAACAGTTGTTTGGCTGAATTTCAGTTAGCAAACCAGAGGGCACTCATTTGTAAAATGGAATCTTTCTCTGCTTTCCCCATCATTTTTGAATGCTTCCTTCTATTCTATATATATTTTCCCATCTTCCAGAGGAATAATTTTATTTTAAAAATCTATATTCTACCAAATTGTGATTTTACAGACAGATGCAGTATGCAAACAGGTGATCTGTATCACAAATATTATTATGCATATGTTGTTGTCTAAATTTACTAAATATGTGAACTAAGGAGGCTCAAGTGAGCTTGTCCTTAGGCAGCTGTTCCAATAACAGTCTGCCTAATGACATTCCTCAAGGTTTTTCATTTGAACATTTTGTTTGCCTTTTTTAAAGGATCCAAAGACCAGCTTGAGCTGCACTGCAACATAAACTTTCACTAATAGTAATTTAAAAATTAGTTTGGGCTCTGAATGGTCAGGGTTTTTTTTTCCTCTTTATTCCCCTGATATATGCACATGGACTTGTTTAGTTTCATAGAGTGAAAGGGCTTGGGGGCCCTTTTAAGTTTTGGAAGTGATTAGGGAATGCCTGATGTTGTATTCACCATCATTTAATTAGCAGTAATCTAGATCGTCGTGTCTTGTTCCAACCAAGAACAGGGCATTAATACAGTCAGAAGTAAAGTCAGTCTCCAGCTATGAATTCAGCGATCTCAGTGACTTCCAAGAAAATCAAAGCAATGTCTATCAAAGGAACAGAGAAATGGAAAGGGAAAGCCTATTTCCACTTCTTATTCTAGGCCAGATCCTTTACTCTGGTTGACTGCTGGTTGACACAAAACCAAAGTGAAACAGTAATGTCAGTTTTTAAACTGCCCTTGTAACTCTATGGTCTATAAGCTGACAGAGGTATGTTAAGACCCTAGTGCCAATAGAACATCCTTGGGATTTTTTAAATTATACTTGGCTACTATTGGATCCTGAAACAGCTCAAGGAACAGGCAGGGAACTCCAGCTAAATATCCTCCTTTTTGCAGAATTGGTGACTGAGCTGTCCCACTGCTCCTATTCTACCTAGAAAACTCACTTCCTTTGAAAATTATTTCAATATAGCCAGTTCTGCATGCTTTTAAGTGCTTTGTAGCATCTCAGTGGAAAAAAGTAGCTGGAGCAAAAAGTTCTGGCTCTATTTGTGATGCTGGGCAGGGGACAACATCTGCTTACTGTGTATTCTTTGCAGAAGACCTAGAAGAATTAGTTACAGTTGGTGTGGCTTGCTAAACTCTGGTTATTCATATTCTCGGAAGTTTATATGCAAACTAATCAGCTGCACTGATCCCCTAGTAAGAAGATGAAATCAATTAGGAAGGCAGTTGACCTTATTATAGCAATTAATTGCAAATGACATTTAGTTTCAGTATTTGATAGCCAAGCTCTTTATTCTGGCTTTGAGGGCTTTGGCATTTTAGTCCGGTTTGGGGTTTTTTGTTTTGTTTTTTTGTTTTGTTTTGTTTGTTTGCTTTGCTTTGGGGTTTTTTTGCCTTCCCTCTATTACACTACTCTTAACCTGACCTGATTTTTCTTAGACATAATTTTCATCACATGAAATCTGTCCTATTTTGTGACACACACTTTCTTGGAAGATACTTGACCTTCTTTACAGGAATTCCTGTATGCTTAGGAGTCCTGGAAATGGGACAGTGTTCCTACGGAAAGGTGGCTCCTTACTTCTAAGCAAAGGACGCTGACTTGCTTTCTTGGAAATCTGCTTGACTGTGAGGGTAAGGGCAGGAGAGAAGAAAGATGTAAGCCATCTCCGTTGTACTTGGCAAGAGGGTTCAGTTTACAGGGAATGCAGAGCACCCATGCTCCAGTGAGGTGCTAAGTAGTACACGTGTGATTACCAGAAGGCAGAGTTGCTCTGGAGACAAAAAATACATTGCTTTCTGTGTGAAGCAGTTGAGTGAAGAGGGGCACACCCAGATTCTGCAAGCTTTAATTCCACCCTGGCAGTCTGAGCCAGAGGGAAACTTGGTGTATGCCAGGAGAGCAGTACATGTTTAACTAGGTCATGGCCCTGATTCTATGCAAGATGTTCATGCACACAGACTGGGTCCCTAAAACCTTTGTTTCCTCCTGGACCACAGCACATACCAGAGGAGAACCTGGTCACCTAGAGGGATGTAGATAATCAGGAATGAATTAGTCAGTTTTGCAGAAGACTTCAAAGATGTAAAATGATAATGTTCTAAAATTATGGGGAGTAAATCTGTACCTTTTGAATGCATAACCATACACAGACAGAAAACTGGAGCTGTGAGCAAAACATCATATTTTGTTTCATGTGACAGAATCTGAAGTTAAGCACTTGTATTTTTTGTATTGGTGCCTGTGAGGTTCTAACTGCTGTGGAAACTGTTTAGGATATTGACAAAGAGACAGTATCATGCCTATGGAGACAACCACACGAAACTTACTGCTCAGTTCATCAGAAGTATGACAGAGCTTGAGCCCTGACCACTGATTTACCACTGCCCTGCTCATTCACATCAGGCACCTTCTTAACTCAGCCACACTCCACACTCACGTTACACTCATGTAAATGCTGCTGCAGAGTTGGTGTCAGTAGAGAACTGGGTTGTGAGACTGCACAGCACTGCTTCACACAAAGTGTGAATACCATGGGAAGAAAAGGTTTCACATTATTTGTTCTTTGTAAATGACTGTTGCAAGTCGGCAAGAAGAATAGAAAGGACACTGAAAATCATGAGGCACTAGGTGTAATTAGGCTTCATGAACAAATTGGATGCACAAGTTCTTAATAGACCAAAACACTGAAGTATTCTAAGTCGCACCAAGGAGGAAGACGCTGACACAAAATTTTCTTCTAAAAGGAAGGAAGGAAGGAAGGAAGGAAGGAAGGAAGGAAGGAAGGAAGGAAGGGAGGGAGGGAGGAAGGATAGGGCATAAAACCAAGAATGTTACTAAACTATCATTTCCAGTAAGTCTATTTACTAACTTACAAGAAATGCCTCCAGTTTACACTATAATTATAATCAAAACCAAGTTAATACGCTGGCCCACAGACAGAGCAATGGTGTGACTAACACCTGTAGTAGAGCCAGGATACAAATTCTGTTCTGCTGAAATGGTGATGGGGTAAGGACACAGATGGGATTGGAGGTTACAATTTTTATGCCATTAGGATATGTGCTGCTTCTAAACACACCTTGTTCGTCCATAATTGGGGCTTGTGAGGCCCTGTTTGCTGTAACTTTGCTCTAAAGTTGAAAAACCATCTTACCACCTTGCAGTATGCAGAAGATTCCTCTTGCCTGGTGAATGTGGGTAACATACATGTTTAAGAAAACAAAATGATAGCTAAAATTCTGTTCCCTGGTATTCTGTTCCTCTCCCATTCCCCATATGCAAATCTGAACTAACCTGGATGATCTGTGTAGTTTCTGACTCGCTCTTCTCTCCCTCTCTGTAGGTCTCTGTTCAGTTCAGGTCCTCTCTGGGTAGGAAGAGCCCCTCTTCAAATGAGTTAGTACAGCTGCTTTGACTGTAGAGATGGTCTTCTGGAGAAACAATTGCAAATAAATAGTTCCTTTTAGCTTTCCTCTCAATATAAAAGGCATCTCCAATGCTTTTTCACTTTCAAAAGAAGTTACAGAAGAAATATGTACAGAGGTTCCTGTATGGTCTCTTTTATTTTCAGTGCAGGGCTGTTCTTTGCTGAAGCACTCAGCAGTGCTCAATGTACTCGACAACCAAATCCAGTATGAATGTTTCACATGTACCACTATATCTTCAGCACTGATTGCATCTGCACTGCAGACAAATTGTTGATTTGATACTCTATACATTGAGTATAGGGATCATAAGTGATCATTGATAAAGAAAAAGAAACTTTTTTTTTTCTGCACAGAGTGTGATTAACATACAAAAGATGGTGTTCAGCTGATACAGAACTATTGGCTTTGTGTTCTTTCTGTCAGCTGCTCTAGACAGATGATTTCCAGGACTTAGGAGGAAATCTGTTATAGATTATTTGCTTTTATCATTCAGCTAATTTTCTAGTTGCTGGGTTTTTTCCATTATTTTTTATTAAAGCCAAATGAGTGTGCTCCAGGACATTCCACAAATGCTGCTGTACTGTCACTTTAGGAAATACCATTAAAGCGACCTTTTCCTTGTTTGCTTCCCATGGTATTTAACTAAACTGTTTTAAGGGAAACATCATTAGAATTACCAATTTCTCCATGTGTGCCTTAAGGTTATTAATAGAAACTGCAGTCTTTGGGGGATAACAGAAAAAGAGGGCTTCATTCTTCCCTCATTACCCCCATTTTCCACTGAAGTAACAGTATTAACTGTAACACAAGTCTATCAACATTAGCCAAATTCAGGCCTCTCTCTCTCTCTTCCCCCCACCCTCCCGTAAGAATTTGACTAGTGAAAGACACCACACTAGAATCACAAGAGAGTGAAGTCCTCTACCCAACCTCAAATTGTATATAGCACAGAAAGCAATTCCACCTCTCCCCACCCCCTAAAAACCTGCCACCACAATTCCTGATTTTCGTCCTGGCATCACTTATTTTAAGAGGGTGTGGGACAGTACATCCCAAATAGTACTCGGACCAAAATAGTAAGTGGCCACAGTTCTTGAGCTGCTTTGACTCAACCATAAGAAAAAATAGGTATCACAGAGCACAGAACAGTTAACGCTGGATGAGACCTCTGGCAGTCATCTGCTCCAAACCTCATGCCCAAAGTGGGGTCAACTAGAGAAGGTTGCCTGGAGCCCCATCCAGTCAGGCTTTGAGTATCTCCACATATGGAGCCTCCACAATGTCTTTGAGTAACTTGTTTCAGTGTTTTGATCACACACACATTAAACATTTTTTCTTAATGGAATTTAAATGGAATTTCCTGTGTTTCAGTTTGTGCCCATAAACTCTCAGCCTGACACTGGGCACAACAGAGAAGTGTCTGGCTCCATCTTCTTTACTCCCCACATCAACAAGTATTCATAAATACTGTTAAGCAGTCCCAGTTCTCTCAGTCTGTCCTCATATCCAGATATACCAGCCCTTTAACCATCTCTGTGGCCCTTTATTGCACTCTCTCCAATGTGTCCATCTCTTTCTTGCCCTGCAGAACCCCAGAACTGGACACAACATTCCAAATATGTCCCACCAATGTTGAGCAGAGAGGAAGGATCATTTGTTTTGACTTGCTGGCAATTTTTCGTTTTTCTTAATACAGTCCAAGGCTGTTCTCTTTCTTTGCCACAGTGGTACAATTCAGATTCGTATTCAAATTGTTGCCTACCAGAACTCCGGGTTCTTTTGCACAAGGCTGATTTCCAACTGGCTGGCCCCAGCCTGTACTGATGCATGAGGCTTTTCCTCCTCAGGAAAAGGACTTTGTATTTTCCTTTGTTGAATTCTATGAGATTCCTGTTGAGGTGCCTCCAAACAGCAGTATGACCATCTGGTCTATCAATTTTCTTCCCAGTTTTATGTTGTCAGCAAATTTGCTGAAGGTACAGTCAGTCCCATCATCCAGGCCATGAATGAAGATGTTAAACAGTTTTGTATCCCAGAACTAAACCTGGGATAATCTATTTGTGTGGCCTGCAGCTGAGCTGTTTGCTGCTGACCACAACCTTTCCAGCCCAGCAGCTCAGCTAGCTGCTGAGCCGTGTCACTAATCACTTATCTAGCCCACAGTTCATCAGTTTGTCAATGAGAACATTATGTAAAAGTGTCGAAGGCCTTACTAAAGTCAAGATAAACAGCATCTACTGCTCTTTCCCTGTCTCATCATAGAAGGCTATTAGGATGGTCAGGAATGATTTCTCCTTATGGATTTGTGCTGAGTACTCCCGGTCACATTCTTTTCCTTCATGTGTTTGGAACTGGTTTCTAGGATGGTGTACTCCTTCACCTTTCTAGGGATTGAGATGAGGCTCTCCACCCTGTCCAAATAACCTTTCTTGTACCTCCTGAAGATAAAAATGACAACTGCTTTCTTTGTGTCCTCAGAAATCTCCCCCAGTGGCTATAACCTTTCAAAGCTAATCAAGAGTGGCTTCACATTGACATTAGACAGCTCCCTCAGCATTTTTGGGTCCATCAGGTACCATGGACTTACTTGTTTATCTGTACAGTTTAATTAAATATTCCCTAACCCAATTATCAATAATCAAGGGTGAGTCTTCCTTACTCCAGACATTGTTGCTTGTCTGACAGGCATGGAATTTCTCAAGGTGAGTACTTCTAGTGAAGAAGACTTGAGCATCTCATCCTTTTTTGTGTTCTTTGCCACCAGCTTCCCTAGACTAATCAAGAGTGGGCCTATTTTTTCCCTCTTCTTTCTTTTGCAATCGATCTCTCTTTAGACATCCTTTTTGTTGTCCTGCGTGTCCCTCAGCAGACTCAAGGCCAGGTAGGTCTTGGCTTTCCTTGTCCCATCCCCATACATTCAGATAATGTCTCTATATTCCTTCCAAGTCACCTGACCATACTCCTACCTCTTGTAAACTTCCTTTTATGTTTAGTTAGAAGCTCTTTGCTTACCTACACAGGCCTCCCGACACCTTTGTTTCATTTCCTGCTCATCAGGATGAACGTGAGTTTAGAAGAGGTGATCCTTGAAAATCATTTGACTCTCATGGATGTCTCTTCTCACCAGGGCCATGTCTTGTGGAATTCTTACAAGGAGGTCCCTGACCAGGCCATAGTCTGCTCTCCTGAAGACTAACGTTGTGATCCTGTTTTTTGTACTGCTCCCTCCTCTCAGAATCCTAGCCCTACCATCCCATGGTCACTGCAGCCAAAGCTACCCTTGACTTTCACACCCCCAGTCCATTCTTTCTTGTTTGTAAGTGCCAGGTTCAGTAGAGTGACTCCTCTCTTCAGCTCAACCATTATCTGTGTTAGGAAGCTGTCATCACTCCAAAAACCTCCTGGATTTCTTGTGCTCTGCTGTATTGCTCTTACAGCAGACATTGAGGTGGTCATGAGCCTCCTCCAGTTGCCTGAAGGTCTCTTTTACTCATTCTTTTAATCTTTAACAGATATCCACCGAAGCATTGCTCTGGTTTATTTCCCACAAGCTCTCAGTTGGCTCAGGGTCCATCATCTTGAGGAGGTAGAGTCAAACAGATGCTATAACTGGAGAACCATTTCACAGCGACATCAGGATCCTCCTCTGCTGCAGTTTTTTTCTTCCTGTGTTTTTAGGGAATGCTCAGAAATTCAAATATATCCTGGTTTGGGAGACCTCATGCCCATTCAAATCAATACCACAGCTCAGGGTCAATTTAAATTAGTTTCCCTGTATACCATAGTTCCTTCCCTGTTTGCTGGTGTTGATATTTCTTTCTTAGTCTCCAGTCTTGTTGCTTGGGACTTCACCACACTAACACATGCTAGACTTGGACATCTAGCTTCTGAGAAAGAAGTTTCAACAAAACCTTTTTGTGTCATTAATGTACAGAAACCCTCACATGGTCCTGATTACTCCAGGGCTCTCTACTAAAGATTATCTCCATTCATTCCCTTGTTACCACGTCATGATTCAGTCTGTCCTTATATTCCCTAAAGAACTATCCTTAGTCATGCAATTCACGTGGCATTACCTCTTCTCATCCCTGAGTCTAAAAGTGAGGTAGTTTATCCTACAATATTTGCAATTGTACCAATTTTTTACTCTTGTGAACAAACTAGACTTGAACAGGTGACCAAATCTTTGTTCAGCCACATGTAAGAACTCTAATCTTATTTATCAAGCAGGCCTGCTTATTTTTATAGTATTACTTTTGGTATGAGCACTTTTTGATTCTGTATTCACACCTGCATCTATCAGTGGCACAGCATCTCCCTATGCAACAACATGATCCTTGTCTCCACCTTCCTAACACACTGTGTAAAAAAACTAGGATGTAGCATCTGACAAGAAGCAACAGTCATACTTCTGTGTAATGCTCATTCATCTCAAAGGAAGTTCCTGCCTCAGCTGACACTAAGGCAGTAAATGCGTGGAGTTCTAAGAAGTATTGCCTGGCAAGCTTTCTATATGCAGCCCTAAGTGGTTTTCTTAAAAGAGCTGGCAGGGATGGAGCAGGGAAAGAGAGGTTTAATGCCAAATTTCTTCACTTAATGCAAATATCAACCCTCTTGAGTAATAATTTGACATTCCTTAGCAAAGACACTCTACTTTTGAAATATTTACCATTCCTTTATTTTTTATAACCTTAAGAAAATTTGGGAGGAATGTGAACTGTTTTGGTTTTTGTCTTCCTATGACGGCAGAGATTTATTTATAGCCAGGAACTGCAGGACAGTTCTCACGTGGCTGCTGAAAATTAAAACAGCATGTAGAGTTTTGTTTTGTTTTGCTTTTATGCCTTTGCCGCTACAATCTCTCCCTGCGTTCCCTAAACCCTTGTTATTGTAACCAGAGCCACATTTTGCATTGCTACAATTGCAGGGTTATGTAAATTCCAAAGGCTTTAAAGGAAAGGGCCTGCAGATTCTACTCTGGGACATCGGGAAGTTGACACAAACAGTTATGCCCAACATCAAGGGAGAGACAAAGGCATTCATAAATTGTCAAGAGACAGGAAACCTAAGTCTCAGCCTCAGCATCAACCTGAAGCTTTCTGAACCTTTAGAATTTACTGGTTTCATTTAAATTGATTGCCCTTCTCATTTTCAGTGCTGTGCTTTGCTAGGACCAGGAAAATTTCCTTCAATCACTTCTGAAAAATTTTCATATGTTCTCTTTCACTTTTCACCAGTGTGTACTGGTTTACCCAGAAGAGCCAACAACAGAAAGTTCTACAGGTACAAATATTTTCAGACCAGATATAAGGAACTGTATTTTTACGATGATGAAAATGTGCATGTTGAAATACTTTACTTTAGTCACAGTTATTTTTATATTAAAAGGAAAATCACAATGAAAGAGAAAACCCATACTCATAAAAGTTGTCAAGATAACAAAGAGTGTGCACCTGATCCCTTGCAAGCAGTCTTTACGGCACTTAGGGTGGGTAGAAGTGTGATAGATGTTGCACAACTGCGCACTTCTGGGTAACCAAGTTGTAATGCTGACATTAGCTGTGCATTTCTGTGTGGGCATGGGCAAGCCAATTCATGTTTCTGACTCTGTACTCTCTAAAAGAGGGATAATTATGCCTGACTCAGACTCAGTGTTAGAAGGTTCTGCATAAGCTCATCTTAGTCCCCAGTGTTTAGACAACTCAGCTAAATGAGAAAAATGTTTAGCCCACTTCTCCAGACTTGCTTCTATTAAAGTTCTAAATCACCATTAGATAAATCATGTTTAGACCTCAGACAAAAAACCAGATTACATTATTCCTGAAGTATGTGGAGGTTTTGCTCAGCACGGTGCACCCCAGTCACTGGAGTGTGCTAATGAGAGCTCATGGAGTTTGTGAAAAAGTGCAGTCAGAACTCCTTAGCCAATTCAGCTGACACCATAAGGAGGAATGAGGCTGTGATGCCACTCCATGCTGCTTTCTATAGCTGTTAAATTTTCTAGTAAACCTTAAACTTACTGCAGTGGATGTGGAGGGAAAAAAAACCAACACAACAGGGCTTGCTGCATTGTTCACTCACATCTTTGGTGCAAAGTCAGTCATGGTAAGCGAGATAGAAAATGAAGAAGCACTGGCTCACACTTAGCAACCAGGTAGGTCAGTGCCAAGCCAACACAGAAGGAGCATTCCAAGCAATTCCCAAGCTGTGATATTTTAAAAACAATCACTACAGTTGAAAAGGTGCCTTCAATAGTGCACAGTAGTTCCTACTCACCTGGTAGTTACTGTCACTGCACAGGTGGCAATAGCTATTATCATTATAAAAGTGTAGCTTTTTAAATCTTATCATGAAAGACCAGACCCACTTCTTAAGGTGCAGCTACTCAAGATCCCTGCACAGCTCAGAAATTTCTACCGGTTTGGCATGTGTGTTTATTTACTTGGAGCCAGGAACTGCCCTCTGATCCTGACCATCACTGTGACCTTGGGCAAGTGACTGAATGCCTCTGCACCAACAACTCCTTTTGAAGTCAACTGGTGATGTGTATGCTCACCAGTTCTGAAGAAAAACCCAAGCCCTACAGGCCAAAGCCAAGATCTGTTAGAGTCAAGGTGTTTTGGGTCACATCATAAATCATATAAATTTTTAACCCAAAAACTGAAGCATCAATAGATAGGAAATATTTTTGTAAATGTGGTCATGTAATTGTACCAGTAGAACCCAGCTACCAGACACAGAGCAGTGGAGTCCAAGGGACCATCTATATTAACAATTTTTGGAAGAGGACAGTTTGTTCAGAATCTGTGTTGAGTCAGAAACAAGCAACCATAAGACAAAGAGAAACTAGAAATCAAAGACAGCTATATTAGGCTGTGTCCCATTCTTAGTGTACCTAATCATAAGTATCTGAGAACTATGTATATTACTGAACCAAATAAAGTACTGACCAAAATTGTTACTTTATTTCATAAGTTATGCTTTCTGATAGTTTGAACTGTTGTATTTTTTCCTCAAAGATTACTAGTTTAGTGCTCAAAAACACTGTGGAGCACAGACAAGAAACTCTGATATCCTGTAATATCAAATTCCCCAGATACTGGTCTTAAACCTGATTCAAAATGGATACATGCCTCTAAGTGATCAGCACTGCTTTGTATACCCTTCAGTATTTCATCAAAGTATTAAGCAAGATGGAGTTTGCTTAGTTTTCAGGACCTGTGAAGTCTGCAGCCTGTAATTATTGACCAAACCAGCATCATAGCTCTTACCTACAACTCATTAGTTTCCTTAAGTTGACAAAGCCCTTCCTTACCCTCCATGCTTGCATATCCAATAGATACTACTTGGCTCAGCACAATTAGCAAAGCAGGCAGGACAAGGAGCCACTTAGTCACCTCTGACACATTTTACAGCACAGAACCTTCAATAGCTGACACATGTCGAACAAGGCAAAAGAAGTCATAAAATACTAATAAACATAACCACACAGGGCTTCTGACACATCAGAAAGACCATTTAAAGTAGAAGTCTAAAAAAATCGTTGTACTGATTCCAAACAACAATAAGAAAATAAAAGGCCTGTGCTGGCCCAGTGGCTCAGCATGGTGAGGTTTAGTTAGGCCCATATTAGATCCTCAGTGCTATGATATTCCTCTGCTGCATAAAGAAAGGAGGGCAAAAAGAATGAACAATGGTAAACACAGGGGTAGAAAGTGCATAGTAGAAAAAAAAAGTAAAAAAAAAGCAAACTAAACCTAACAACAAAAAACCTTCCATAAGCAGGAGTAGAGTAGAAGTAGAATTAGAACAGTTCAGTTGGAAGGCACCTACAATGATCAGTCCAGCTGCCTGATTGCTTTAATGCTCTCTAACAGTGCAACACGGGTGAGCTGCAAAAGGCAGACTTGTGTTGTCCTCCCAACCTGCTGCAATCAGCTGCACCCAAAAATACCTGGAGGAAAAAAGACATCTGACACAGACATGGTAAAAATGACCCAAACTAAGAAGCGGCAACTCCGAGGGTGTGGGAAAGTCTGCAAACAAATCATCGGGTGTGTCAGATACACAGACGCTGGTATAATGCAGTGATTACTGTGTCTCAGGGAATATGTAAAAATGAGCTTGGTGTTTTAAGAGCCAGGCACAATGACCGCTGAACAAACTCCAGTCTGGCTGCATTTGCCCAGGAGCAATACAACATTTGCTGAGACCCTAAACATTCGGGGGATGCACAGAGATAACTGAAGCCCGGAGCTACTAATCAAATCCAGCATGGCATCTTATTCTACATGGAGATTTTCTAGACTAAATATCACAGAGCTGGGAAAACTGCTTCTGTGACACCCATGAGTGAATTTCACCATGAGCTTCACTGAGGCTACAGGGCTCATTATTTCCCACCCTGATAGCATCACAAGAGGCAGTGTGTATGATCACATCAAATGGCAAAATTCAGCCCTAGAAACAAGCCTCCAAAATGTTGGTGAGAATTTAAAATTTTAAAAATTCCAAACGCAACAAATATAGGAACCTATTTAAAATTTTAAAAATTCCAAACGCAACAAATATAGGAACCTAGAGATCTCATGGATTTAAGTTCACACAGTCTGTACAGAAAACCTAATAAATAAAACTTATACTTCTGTGCAGCCTTGGTTGTTCCACTGCAAGCAAGCAAACAAACAAACAAAGAGATAGATAACACACTAAAAAGCACATATCCCAAGTTAATGGCAGTGGCCAGCCAGCAGAAGCAAGCCCAAGATTAATAATGAAAGAATTTCCTATGGAAGTCAAAGAGTTTTTCCCATTTCTCTGGAGGTGTCACCCACCAATCTGGCACCAAACTGTCCAGCTCACTCTAGCTTCTTTGTGAATTAGGTTTATTCCTGAAGGAGCTCAAGAATCCCAAGAGACCGTGACTAAAGAGGGCTCAAAGAAAAAATGAAAGTTGCTTATCTCTCCCCTCCACTGTGTAACCACTTAGAACTAAGTACCCAGAGCTGAAGACTGTTCCTAGTGCTGTTTCAGCCTAGCTCAGAGACATGTTTCCTCAGCGGGCTATTTGGATCAAANACGCAACAAATATAGGAACCTATTTAAAATTTTAAAAATTCCAAACGCAACAAATATAGGAACCTAGAGATCTCATGGATTTAAGTTCACACAGTCTGTACAGAAAACCTAATAAATAAAACTTATACTTCTGTGCAGCCTTGGTTGTTCCACTGCAAGCAAGCAAACAAACAAACAAAGAGATAGATAACACACTAAAAAGCACATATCCCAAGTTAATGGCAGTGGCCAGCCAGCAGAAGCAAGCCCAAGATTAATAATGAAAGAATTTCCTATGGAAGTCAAAGAGTTTTTCCCATTTCTCTGGAGGTGTCACCCACCAATCTGGCACCAAACTGTCCAGCTCACTCTAGCTTCTTTGTGAATTAGGTTTATTCCTGAAGGAGCTCAAGAATCCCAAGAGACCGTGACTAAAGAGGGCTCAAAGAAAAAATGAAAGTTGCTTATCTCTCCCCTCCACTGTGTAACCACTTAGAACTAAGTACCCAGAGCTGAAGACTGTTCCTAGTGCTGTTTCAGCCTAGCTCAGAGACATGTTTCCTCAGCGGGCTATTTGGATCAAAGACTTAAGGCAACATCCCTCAAAGAAAAGACAAGGCAAAACACAGAGGGTACTTTTTCGCCATCTGCTTCCATTTTAATTTGCTGCACTCCCACATGTCACCAGAGTCTGTAGGGTGGTCAGCTGGATTCTGGGTCTTGTGCATTCGTGGCAGTATAAGACTACAAGGTCATCACATCCTGTATCCTACAATCACAGACAACTGTGTAATAGACATGTAGTCCAGCAGTCTCCGCAGCACATTTATTCCAAAACTATCACACATTAACATAAGCCTTTTCAAGTGACCAATGGGAAACAATTAGATAAGTTTTCCAGTCTGAAGTGAGGCGGCGATTTTCATTCTTAGTTTAAAGCAGCTGACAATGACGAATTAGGTATTTCATTGTACAGAGGTATATGACGACCCTGACCTCTGTTAACTGATTCTAGAGATCATAAAATTTAGTCCACTCTGTGGATAAAATGACATAAAGCTAGAGATAAATTTTAATATATTTCAAAATTAGAAAAAAACCTCCAAAATATTGATATGCATGTAATCTGAATTGTATGTTGATGTATCTTGCAAAAGTCAAAGCCAATATTTGAAAAACTGATTCTCAACACTAATGAAGTCGCAATATTATATTGTTTTTTGATAAAAGTACAGTGATACCATATGAAAATGTTGATACATTATAATAGGTCAAGTGTGACTTGCATTTACAGTATTTCCTTAGATAAGGCTCCCATTCCACAGTAGCTTAGCTACACCAACAAATGTGTAAATAATCAGAAAGAGTAGGGGCCCCTTGGAGATGTCCCAATAGATGTGAACATGCTAAACATCACCACTGAAAGTAAACAGGGGATGAGACAGTGAGGAGTCACTTGCTAAATTTTGCCTCTGATTAAACAGAAAATGTGTCATGAAGGGCACAGTAGGACATTTATAGCTTAACACATGTCCCCCAGCAGGTACATGAAGCTATTCTAGATAAGTCCAGACACAGCTGGAAAACAATTCATGGGTCCCCCAAGATAAATTTCAGAAATTTTCAGTCAGAAAACGCATCTGTTTTTCTCCCTATAACTTAGTAATGGTAAGTGCCAAAGACTTTGTAACATTCACACAGATTGCCTGAATCCTGCTGACGATGAAAGGCTAAGGTCAAGCTTTGTACTTCTGGCATTGGCAACACATTTCAGGGCCTCTACAACACAGCCAGAGAGATTCACTCATTGGGACGCCTGACCCACAGGGCAGTAAAAGTATGAAACAAGCAATGAGGGCAAGTTCATATCTCAGTAGGGCACAGTTGGAAGACAGTTCATATTGGCAGGGCCCTAGCATGGTTATTACTCTATCCCTGCTTAACAGTGCAGGAGGATGCTGACAGATCAGAGCACAAGCGAGAACAAAACCAACTGTCTCTCTGTGCACTCAGCTGTTAGAAACAGTTTAATTGGTTCCCGCTGTATACACGGCTGCAAAAGTAGCAAAGGACTGAAGTCCCCCCATGTTTGGTCAAGATCTTGCTTTCTTTCATCTGTTGTGCAGATGCTGATGGGGGTCACCTGCCTGGAGGGGGTCAGGATTGTGCCAAATGGATTTTAAGGAGGGTACTCACAGTCCAGGCATCCCAGCTTAATGGTCAGTGACTCAGTGAGAAAACCAAGATTGTCTGCACTGGTGGATGGCTCCATTCCTAACATTTGTAAGGAAGAAAAATATACTGGCAAACCTTCTCTACAGATCTATGCTGTTTTATCTAACAAATAAACCCATTCCACCTAGTAGGGAAATTCTCTTACAACCATTGTCAGCAATACCTAAGCTCCATACTCTCAGTACAGGCAAAAACCTAAATAAAATGAGGAGCATAGGAAGAATGGGAGATTGTAACTAAAGGCTCTGGGAAAATATGACGGAGGGAGTAAGAAAGGAGAGAAGTACCCACTCTGCAATAGGGTGATATTCTTGCCTTCTGGGAGAAGTACGATATTGGTGAACATATGAGTTGTCTATGGGCAAGAGGCTAAATGCAACATAATGATTATGATGATGTTATAATATTTTAGTTAATAGCTATGGCTTTGCTACACTAACACTTCAGAAGACATTAAGGTATCTGAAAAAAATGGGTCTCTAACCTACCTGCAGAGAGAGTACTTATGTGATAGTACAGACTCCCATTAGTTTGCAGGCATCTGAGAAAGCTGTGCCTCAGTTTCCCACTAATATTTGTACAGTGCTTGGAAATATTCCAGAGAAAAGTGCTGAATGCAAACAATAAATTACTAACTTTATCTGCTATACAGATGTGACTTATCCTCACATGTTTATACAGTGTATGACTGCACACAAGACAATATTCTCATCATTTAACTTCTACTGGTCAAATAGGAACAGTCCATTGACATGATCCAGCTTTATCAGAAACAATCTAATGGTCATACAATACCCACAGCATTCGGGGTTTGATCTTAAACTGGTGAAAAGCACAGAACTTGCTGTATTGTAGGCTGATGATTTATTGACTACATGTTTTCAGAGGGAATGGACTGTTGTAACACACTTGGGGGAAAACAATGGCTTTATGTTAGAGGGAAATCATGTTACACCTCTAGACGAGTCCAGGAAACTTCTACACAAGGATCAGCAGACACAAAGATGCTTAAACAGTTCCGCAGTTGTTTCATTCCTTCTTGAAAAGGTTGTTTGCTTTGACCTGACAAGGAAAGGAGCAGAATTGGCAGGCTGATGCAGAACAACATGGAATTCCCAAGTATTTCTGTCACAGCCTTCTGGAGATTTGAAAGAAAACAGATGGCAGTGCAGGACCAAGAGCGTGCAAAGAGATTAATGATTTTTAAAGACCAGCATGAAATACTTAAGAATAGTGTAATTTTTTATTTTTAAAGTACTGAGCTTTCCTGGAAAATAGAAGAACCCAAAATATTTGTTAGTTATGAAAATATCAGCAGCAATCATGCTACTGATGAGTATGCCTGTTTGAAATGTTTTAAGAAATATTTAAATGCAAAAGAAAATACAAAACATCTCTAAAAAATAACTAGAGGAGGGTTAGCAAGCTAAATCTTCCCTGCAAAAAATTGTCACTCTTTATAATAACCCACCTTTCAACTGGGGAATCATCAGAGATGCTGATCCCTTTTTTCAATGTCAAGAAAACAGACATAGTGTTAAAAATGAAGGTGTATTTTCTTCACATGCATTCTTGACACTTAATGGACTCTAAAATATGAATAAGTTTCTGGAGGTTTGTGGTGTACCTGGTCAGCTTCCTCAGTCAACATCTTACAGATACGACTGCTTCTCCCCTGGAGAATAGCTGAAACATCAGAGGCTCTTCACATTGTTTTCTCTCTCAAAGACCACAGGAATATAAAATTGACTACATAGAGTCAAAAGTCCATCTAAACCAGTATCATATCCCCAAGTAAAGGTCAGCTGCAGATCGTTAGGGAAAGCATATAAAAATACCATATATAGTCTGATCCTATCCCTGCTCAGTCCTTTCAGTTGTTTAGGACTTGCAGATGGGAGTATAGCCAGATTATCATGCTTAATAGCTACCACTGGACCCATCCTCCATGATTTTTCACCTCTTCCCACAGCTTTGTCTTAGGAGAAGAGAATATTGCCATTAAACCTTGAAATGTATTCTTGCATGATTTCTTCACAATAAATCCAGCCTGGATTGTGCTCCTTGGCAGAAATGTTCTTTCTCTCTTGTGTGTCTGTGTTTGTGTATTTATTTTATTAAACTGTCCTGGGAACACATCTTCACATCAGATCTTATAACATTAAATTGGACCTGATCATATTCTTCAAAGAGGAACAGGGGACTGTACAGGTTTCTATCTCTTAAGACTTCACAGCTCATTAATTCAATTCTTTAAGCAGCTAAAAACATTGCCCCTCCAAACAGCAAACAAAATGCAAAGCCCTTCAAATCAGGCTTGTTCACTGCCTTGAATAATAAAAGCTATAAAACAGTAGAAATGAGTCCTTGTTTATGCTTCCTTAATAAAAGTAATATACCAAGGAGACAGAATAGACTTGTTGGGTCTCACAAATCAGCTTTGTCCCCATTTCAAAGAAGAGCTGGGCTGGCACATACCTTGCCTGGATTTTAGTCATTTTGGGACACAGTGAAGAGAAAAATACTCTCCAACAAAAACAAATGTGAATTTCAAAATTCATGAGCAGAAATACCAACTTCAGCAATTATTACTGGGAAGTCAGTAAGTACTTGTTATTCAGGGAGGAAGCCTATTTCTTTCTTGCTGCCAAAGTTTTTCTCAGTTCCTCCAGGTTACCTCTATTTCCATTTTCACAGTCTAAACACATCCTTCTGATCTCCAGCTCCCATTCCTTGAATTCCAGCAAGTCTTCTGATCTCATCCCTTTCTTATCTACTTCCTTCTTTCTACCTTAAGTCTTTAATTTTTAACTCCAGAATAGCCTTATCACTGGTATAAGCCTTCCATAGTGTCAGAATAATTTTTCTACTAAATGAAAAAAATCTGAGTTTCTCCTGGTCAGTTTTGTTACTCCATATTACAGAATGACAGAATCAAAGAATATCTTGAGTTGGAGGTGACCCACAACAATCATTGAGTCTGGCTCCTGGCCCTGCCCAGCACTATCCCCAAGAGTCACACCATGTGCCTGAGAGCATTGTCCAAATGTTTCTTGAACTCCATCATGCTGGTGCTGTGACCACTTCCCTGGGGAGCCTGTTCCAGTGCCCAACCACCCTCTGGGTGAAGGACTTTTATCTAGTATCCAGTCTAAACCTCCCCTGGCACAACTTCAGGCCATTCCCTCAGATCCTGTCACTGGTCATCACAGATTTTTGTCCTATGTTTAGTAAATTCCTACTATTAGAAGACATTATCTGACACCATAGAGATCACCAGAGAAGCCAAAATCTCAAGTGTTGAAACACCACGTAGAAAACTGAAAATATAAATCTGACAGGGAGCATGAACATTAAGCAACATACAAACCAGGCACAAAGCCTCAGGGAGGGAAGAGCTTGTTTGACAATCACCAGGTACCCATTTAACACACAGCACTAAGATAGCTTGAGGCTACACTACCAATAGCACTGCTCAGGGTGTGATGTGTTCATGTGCATGTGCCTACGTGGTTCTCAGCAAATCACAGCTGGGTGCATCCTGTCAAGAAAAATAGACCATGAGTACAGGACTGACATACCAAAGCTCATGGGAGCTTCCGGCAACACGGGACACATTTGTCTGTGACTTCCACTGCTGTAAACCAGCAGTAGTTTCATGGACCTTCAGAGAGTTACTCTGCTGTAAGAAGTATGTGAGCAGAATCAAATGCACTCTGTAGATTTGCCTGAATTCCTCGGCCAGCATTTCAAAAACAGCTTATAATTTTGGCTGCCTCAATTTTTGAGTGATTTGGTGCCTTAAAGGACACTAAAAATAAAGAGCCAAAATTACAGGTTACTTTGCACAACTTGGGCCTCAGTTTCTCTATACGAAGTTCTGATGTTACTTGGACTTAGAATTGAAGCATGGAATAAGTTTCTTGAACAATACAGAGCTACAGAAAGCTTTCACTAGATGAGAGCTGACTTGCAGTCTCCCTGTCTCAGGTCACTTAGGTCGGAAGATAACAAGTCCCTAGCCTGATAATGATACAGACTTGTGCCAAACAGAAGTAACTTCACTGCTAAGTGGAATTGCAGAAATATGAGAAATTATTCAGACCTACTGCATGTTAGTATATATACTGAAAACTACCAGTTTTCTGCACATGCCTGAGTTCAAAGGAATGTGATATTAGGGAACACAACTGGCAAATGGAAAAGCCACATGAGACACCACTGTCAATAATCAACAAACCAAAAAGCATGGGAAAATACACATAAACTCTTTCATCCAATGAAAATAAGAGCAGTCAGCTTTCTTTTAATTTAGAAACATGCTGTGCTTGCCTGGGGGTTGCAAGGGCAGGGAAGGGAGAGAGGGTCAGTTCTCCATAGGACTGACCCAGGTTTGAAAATTCACAGCAATTAAAGTGCTGAAAGCCAAGCCTCCCACACATCCTTCCCCTAAGTGTCAGGAAATAGTGTCCCCTGATTGCTCAATCTCTAAGTCAGATGGCTGGCCTGGAGGGACTAGACGGGTTTCTCAGATACCATTGGACCTTGGGGGAATTTCTTATCAACTAAGGCAGATGGAGCAAACCCAAACAATCTTGGAGATGCCTTCGAGACGCAATACAACTCTTGATGAGCCTCCCTGTCAATGAAGTACAGTAAGTTCACCCCACATCTGGACTTGGTAAGAAAAGCTTCTGTGACTGATTTTCAAGATGAACAGAACTACACATAAGCAGCACAACTAAAACAAACAGCAGTGATAGCAGAAGACAAGTGATACGGTGTGGTAAAGCCACTAGGATGTCCAGGGAATTTGCTTACTCAGCTCTGTGAAACCATGAGACCTCACTTCGTAACACATAATATAGACTTTTAAAACCTCAGGGTTGCACTGACTGTCATAAGCTCCAAGAGGCAATAGCTTTCTGTTTCACAAAATAAAACTGAAAAGATGTCTGTCTTGTCCATATTGTGTTTTTTTATCTTGCTTCCATGGTAAATCCATAGATGAACTGGCAATTTCCTGGCTGGTATAACCTCATCCAAATTCAAGGATGCTAAAACCTATGCATTCTCATTAGAACTGAATTTATGGCCTGCCAGATCAATATGTCCCTTTCCATTTTGCCTCCCAGCCTTCCACTCAGTGTACAACTTTCCCATTGAACCACAACAGCCCACAGGGAATTTCCAGACTTGCAAACCCCTGCAGGTAGTGTTGCTGACCCGTTGGATGCTGAGCTGGAGGAAAGAGGGAGGAATAACGAGACAGACGGGTAGCAGTCAGATTAAAACACCCCAAATATGGAATTATCTCCTCCTTAGTTCCTCTTCTCACCCTCTCAACTTTCAGCAGTTCTGAATATATTAGTCCTGTATTGCCTAAAGTACTTCAGAGAGACTAACTGTTGAACCAGGTAAAAAGTGTTTGCAGCTCCCAGACACTTGTCTTGGCTGTGACAGCTCTCAAGTTTTTATTGGGGCATAAAGGTTTCTAACAAGTTACTACATTCCTTAAGAGGTTTTTTTCTTTTACATCGCCAGCCAATGTGATTAGGCTGTTGTTAAGAAAAAAGGCAGCTTCTTGGAAACTGAGCTGCTAGGCCCACTGGAAACAAAATCTAGTAAGAAATAAATGGGGTAGAGGAAAAAAATTCTGATATGTCACAGCAGAGTAGCTCAGATCCCAATATGATTCCTTCCAAGTCTGGAGACTTCACTTCCAAAGTACATCCCTGTAGGATCTGCTTTTGAGAACTCATGCTCCCTTACAAGTGCATCAGTACAGCTGCCTATTCTCCAGCTCATGATTTGCATGGCATGGCACAGCATGGCATCCCTTAGTGGGGATTAGACCCTGATCATCTGCCCAGTAAAGGCTATCCCCGTTACATCAGCCAGCACGGTGGTTACATCAACCTGCAGTTGTTTTCAGCACAGCTAACTATACTTGCTCAAGTTCATAATGCAGTGGAGATCCCAGTAAAACTCCCTCCTCCCAGTCCTCAATTTTCCTCCTTTATTTCCTTCTCCCTGCCCCAATAACCCACTCTGCCACCCTCAAAAGGATAAGTATTTGCAGACTTTTTCCATTACCAAAACAGCCCGATGCAGGGAATGCTGACTTGCACAGCCTTTCTTGTGACTGCTTGTTGGCTGCAGCCAATTGCTAACAGCATGGGGCATCGTATTGTGCAATTCACATGGCTTCTGCTCCTCAGCCCAGCTTTGTGTTTATGCTCAAGGGCATCATCTCTCCTTCCAGCAACTGCACAGGCCAACAATGCTCCTGCTGGCCAAGAGCTTTCTACAGTTACAAGTGCTTGCGAAGTGTGTCATCTTCACACAGGAGGCCTCAAACTGTTCCTGGGGAAGCAAGCTGCTTCTGTCATGGGTCTCATTAGAGAAGATGCCAATGAAGAGGACAACTGCCTACACAGCTGTCCGCAGAACTGCTGCCTTCTCCACTCGGGGAATGAACAGACATCCAGGTGTGAGGTTGGGGAGGTAAGGTTAATTAAATGCAGCACTGAATTTTAATTGCAAATAGATACAGCTTTGTGCCCCACTGAAAACATCACCTTCTTACGGAAAAGGCTTGGGAATCTCTGGACTGCCAAGGTATAAAAAAAAAATTACTAAGAATCAGTCGTTTTAGTTGGGAGTTGGACCAGGTATCTGTATCAGTATCTGTGCAAGTTTTTCACAGGCAGATTCTCCTTGACGTAGCTGACTTGCTCCTGTGTGACCCTGTTACATCTAGGTTTTAGATGTGAGAGACACCTCTTCTCTGCAGAAGCACAGGGTTCTTTGAAGAACCCTTAGTATCAAGCAAGTACAGGCTCAAGGTGCCAAATTTGGCACATTTGGCGAAGTGACTTCCCTTATTTGTGTTAGTATTTTTTATCACCAGTAGCCTGGCAGAGCGGGACAGGACTTCATTGTCAGGGGCCAGGGAATTGCCTGTCATCCTCATAAGGAAAGAGGAACTGGTTGCTGCACAATATGACAAAGGATTAAAGAGTTAAAAAAGAAATCTTACATCATTGTGGAGTTGCCTAAGGAAGTTGATTTTTGCCTAAGGCTTATTTGGGATTTTCCTTTACTGCTATCAGAACATGAACTAGCTGAATTTCAGTTAATTTTGTAGTCTTCCAAAGATATGACCTTCCTCTCCTCGCTCTCCTCAGACCTCCCTCATCCCCTGCCACCGCCATCCAGAACAGACGAGTGCAAAAGCCTGCACTGTCAGCCCCTCTGCATACCTTTGGGAGAAGCAATCAAGCTAAACCTGAATCGTGTGTGCTGCCAAGCTGGCTTCAGGATATTTCAGAGGAAAAAAAAAAGAAGAAGAAAGAAAGACAATCAGTACTTGCAGGGATTTGTTTTTGAAAACAAGCAAAAACATGAGAAGCTCTGCTGCAGCAGCTGCACTTACATTGTAGTAGCTGTGTCTCTGTGCAGATCCTCCCTGTTCTGCAGTCCCGTAATCCACACAGAGGAATGCCTCTACTGCTCCTCTCGCTGGCACTGCTGTTAGAGTGAGACTGGAACTGCTGCTGTTTTCACTTTCAGACCAGCCTCTCTCTCCAAATCCTCTGACGTCAGGCAGCCTGCAAGAGATATTTATGGAATGAACAATCTAAAAGTTTCTCTAGGTAGATTTCAAACTGCAGTTTGGGGAGATTTGAAATTTTTACACTCTTGGACAGAAAACCCCTCCAAGGGGGTCAAGGAGGAAACAATGGGGAACTACAAATGTGGTTGTATAAGTCCCTGGCAAAAGACAATCCCTGTACTTTTCCATCCATAGAATATTATATCCACACCCAGGATGTAACTATCTGTCATGTAAGTCCTCATTTGGAAAGTGGTTTTCCAGTCTCTCAGCTGTGCTTAAACAGGGTTTGAATCAAGCGTGACATAGAGGTCTCTCACAGACACACTCCAAGCCCACAGTTCTCTCCTGTGTCCAGGCTTTGACTGGATTTAACTAAAACAGGACTGAAACAGGACTTCCAAGCATCTTATCCACATTGACTTTCAGTTTGGCACTAACCCCTTCCAGCTGGGTTGTTTTCTCAAGCATGTGGGCCATTTTGGCCATCTTCCCTCCTAACTTCAAAATACCTTCTCGAGAAGTGTGTCATCTCAGATAAATACCAGCTCAAAAAATTAATTTAGCCTTTGATCTCTATTATGCTCTTCCTATTTGCATCTTTCTATTATTCCTTTGCTCCTGTACAGTGTGATACTTTTCATCTGCTGTGAAAGCCACTTAGGTGTTATGCTGAAGAGATGCTAGGGCAAAAACTGAAGCAGTATTAGCATTAACGTTAATCAGTACTTGAAGAGTGAAATGCTCTCATGGTGTAATCCTGCTGAAGCAAGTAATGATAAATTTGGACTGATAAGGCCTCTTTGTTTTGTATTTAGAAGCTGAGCTTGGCTGTAAGCCCATAAGTATCAGTAGTCCCATCTAAGAGATTAAACAGGTCTGAAGGTGAAGTGAAATGGTGAAAGTCCTTGAGCGAGCTTTGCTTGATTACAGACAGACCTTTTTAAGAAGTTCAAAACTTATTCAACATTTTCTGCAGGAGTGTACAAATGTGCTGCTATTATAAGCAACTGGGTTGTTTGTTTTTTTTTACACCCCATCATTTCCATTTGTAAGCAGTTATAAGCAGTACATGTCTTGGTACCACTTTAGGAGATGCAATTGCTATTTCAAAATGTGCCAAGGTTCTTTTCTGTGCAACTTACTAGCAGAGCAGATTTATCATTTGGGGCTGTGTGGATTCGTTTTTTCATAGATACATATATATATATATATATATGTATACATATAAAATTTCTCTTTTCTCCTCTACCTTTGAGCATGAGCCAGGACTCCTTGAAATCAATAAAAATCATCTGATCAACTTCAAAAGGCTTAAAATCAAATTTTCTCTGATAACGTTCTAATGGCAGATATCCCCATGCACTGTAATATCATCACTATGACCAAAAGCTTTGAGATACATTCCAGAATAAAATGGTATCTCTTTGAAGAGATTTCCACTTTTATACTCACAAGATGGGTCTAAGAATCTGGCAGATGGAGGAACAAGAAAATTATCCTAGTTCCAAAGCAATATTCAGTCAAGCAAAGGAAGTAAAATGCTTTTATATATAAAGAAAAATAATAAAATGAACACAGTTCTGACAGTGCAATCCAAGCTTTGAACAAGTGGTGTTGTTGTTCCCTTTGGCTATGAGATTGGCTTGTGAGACTTGTCTACTTAGCATCAAGAAGGATCACTCAGGGCATGAGTCCCCGCCTTGCTATGCTGCACGCTAATCTTATTAAAGATCAACTCTGGAGTTACATTGCTACCTGTTGGCAGTTTGTCCCATAGATATCCACAGGGAACTCTGAAGGGCAGAGTGATTCAGGGCTTTTCAGTAGGATACCAGAGCTGTTCCTTGTGGGGAGTTCCACATCCCACCAGATTTCATTGACTCATCTCCTCTAAAGCACAGTAGAGGCTCCTGGTGTTTGCTAAAGATGAGATGGCTATCCATGACTCCTATTTCCTCTGTTTAGTTTATAAGATTATATTACATCTTCTCCCTGGAGAGTGGAGTAGGAGGAACATGGAAATCCTGACCATCACACAGAAGTAAAGCATGAATAACCACAGCCTGTCTTACTGTGCGAGCCAAGAACAAATGGTATTTCTTTATTTTGCAAGATTTTGCAGCAAGATTGAAATGCCAAGAGACTGAAATGCTCTGTTTACTCAAACACGACATGGACAGTGACAGTTAACCTGTGTCCAGTAGTACATTTCATTTCTGTCCTGAGGGATATGTCTCTTACCATGTAGTTGTTAAGGTAGAAATATTCATCCCATCAGAAATGATGCAACATTCCAGGTACCGTGGACTAAGACAGTATCTCTACGAACCTGTTGCATTTCTATATGAAAATGAAAGGTAGAACAGCCAGTTGTATGGTTGTATATTCATAACCTCTGCACTGAATCCCCCAGGAGTCAATCTCACAAGATGCCACAGAAGCTGTTTCTGGAACACACCACCATGATATGAAGAGTACAAAGAAATCACTCTGTGAGCAATCTGTGTCCCTGTTTCCTATACCTGAGAAGCCTATCCATTAGACTGGGAATGTGCATGCAAGAGTAAAAATCATTTCATTTTAAACAGAATTTATTTAAAACAGTAATTCTCACAAAAGACACTAGAGACAGGCACTTTTGGAGGGTGAGGAGAATCAGCTTTGGGCACTGGACCAACACAAGCATAGATGCTACTCAGCCCGAAAACACAGAGAAAACACAGAGAACCGAGTGAGACCCTCTGCATCACCTGCACATGACTGACAAAACAAGACAGCACGTGCTCCTCAGATCCAAACCAGTCTAATATATGTTCACATGAGCAACTACAGAAGTCTACTTGTCACTCCCTTAGTGCTGCATAACAAAATAATAAACCAAAGGAAATGAAACCCTATTAAAATACTATTCTTGCAGCCATAGTGGAACAGGCCATTCAGCTCACTGGTCTAGTACACTGCCTCAAGCAGTGGTTAGATACCTGATGATTCAGAGCATGAAGAATGCAAAACACACTACATCCAGCCAGTTGTGGGCTGGAATATTACATAAGGATGAGGGCTTAAAGAGAGAAGAGAAATTCTTTCTTGAACCCCATAGTTGATCAGTTTACACCCTTAAGCATGAGGTTATTTCAGATGCTGGGTTTTTTTCCCTTGCACTGGTATTGCTATGTATGTTATTTCTGCATATATTTCAGTTTGGGAACCTGCCAGGTTTTTTTCCAATCCACTGAAGTCAGGAAATGCAAAGTTATGGCTTATGTTCAAAGAATAGCACACACGAAAGCATGCAGAGAGCTCTGTCTTTGTCCTCAGATGCACACAGCCTTGGCCCTAGTTTTTAAATCCACCCAGTGATTTTTCTTTCATTTTGAATGATGGAATTCTATTTACTGTGTACTCTTGGTCCCCAGATTTGATTCTCCATTGGACTGACCAGAGGGAAACCACCTACAGGTCTCATAGATGTCTTCATTTCCAAGGCCTGAAGCAGCACCATGGCTTACCAAGAGTTAGTAAACACTTTAAGTGATTGGAAAGAAAGCTGGTGGTGTGTTGCAGATAAACATGTGCCAGCAAGAAGGATTATTCTAAAAAACTGCCACAGCTACCTCTGAACTGTGTAAGAGATCATACTCTAATCAGGAAAGGAGGAAGAAAGCACTTCCAGGAGCTGTACAGTGTGTACCTGAGATGTCTCTTTAGCCACACGGGATCATGCACAGCATGAGAAGTGTCTGAGTATCATAATCAATGTGTAGCACTGAACTGACAGCATTTTAGACTTAGTTTCCTCCAGTATCAGAGTCAACACAAAGTAAGCAGTGGAGAATAAGACTCACACGAGAGAAGGAACACTTCAAATTAAAAATAATGCAGTGTTAAGTAGAGTAAGACTTACAAAGCCATCATCTCTGCAGTACATTGTGACTGAACTCAGAGCCTGAGGCACAGACTGGACTTCTCAAACTAAATCAGCAACCTAGATGGACAGTATTCATACATGAGAGTAGACAGAAGGCAGCAGTAGCTGAGAACGCCCTGCCTCCACCACCAGCAGAAGAGGAGGCAGGAAAGAGTGAGCTTTATCCCACACAGGGAGTTGTGGCTAGGCTCTGACTCCTTTGCAGCAGTCAATTAGACCAAAGAGAATTGAGTAGGCAAGACTATTTGGACAGTTGGTAACTAAAATTGTTCTGCAGACATACAATATCAGAATTAAACAACATTTTGTAATATATCACAGCCCAACTAGCTATTCCCAGCGCTATCTTAGATCCATTTTGTTTTCCACCAAAACTATATAGTGAATTCAGGTTAACCAGGGTCCTTTGAGAGCTTTGTGGGACAACAGTTTCTTGGCTTCTTTTACTCATACACTGTAGTGATGACTGTTAAAGTGGAGATGCTTCAAACAAGCCAGAGAAAAACATATGCACACAGTAGACAATGATGCAGATAGAAATGCCAGCAATGATATACCATATTAACAGCAATCATCATGTGTTACAGAGGAGCCCAGGTAGGAAGGAGAGTTCAATTCTGGGGAAAGTATCAAATTTAAGTGTCCTTACTGGCATAATTTTTTTCTTCTCTTTCCTAGACATTCTCTTTTTCTTGCAAAAGATTTATTTTTAAAAGACTCCAGGAAGCCAAGAGAGCCTATTAGACTGGCAATTATCCTGAATCACTTCCTACAATGGTTTAAAACAACTCAGAAAATCTCTTTTGTGGGCATGAATGCAAAAGTACATCAGTGACCCACAGAGCTGAACCTGTAAACCTGAAAAGAGTAATAACTACAGCTAGTTACATCACATTTTTAATAACACTGAAAGATTCTCAAGGTTGGAAAATCAAATGCTGAAAATTTACAGATAGCAAACACATTATGGTATGGATACATTTAGCCACTACCCATGTGTAACAGCTGTGGCAGAACATCAGACGGGATCCAGCTGCCTGCATTTCAGTTCAAGACATTTAGCTCAAGACAACTTTCTCCTTGCAGCTCCTGCCACAGTTGGTGTGAGCCTGGTGCAAGCTCAGTGATGAAGCAAGTACCTAAAATTGCGAGTACACAGAGCTGCAATTTTGGCGCTTGTACACTTCCAGGTGTTCTGGTTTACCAATGCTTATGCTCTTTACTGATGTTCTTTCTGTATTATTTGCTAATTAAAGAAAAAACTCCCAACAGTTCCAAAACTTTTGCCCATGTAATCCTACTGAATATTTGAGAGATCAGCATAATCCCTAAAGTCCCCTGAATAGAGTTTTACTACACTGCTGTCATGATACCATATTGCTCTCCTCTTGTGAAACTGCCATTTCAAGAAGTAATGCAGTTTAGCCATGACACATTCATGTGTCTTCTCAGGCAGGAAAACATATGAAAGTTCTTGAGTTTTGCTTCTGAAACATGGTGCAGTATTATGGACATAGGCAAATAGTCTTGGCACAAGTATTTTTGGAATTGATACAAACTGAAGAGACTGCTGTGCTTCAGCCCCAAGTTTTATTACCACACCAGCCAAAAGTGACTTTGTGTGCTACCCCACCTGCAGGAGAAGAAATTAAGGCAGCCTGTCTATAGGATAAGATCACAGGATCTTGACTGATAATGCCAAGAAACATTTCCTAATATTTTGTAATATAAGAAATGAAACAAGCAAACAGAACAAAACTAAACCACAACACATAGGTATTCTTTCTGCTTGGTACCTATTAGATACCGCAACTAAGAAGTCATTCTCATGTGACACCTACATTTATTGTGAACACTGTTTCTATCACCTGCACAGTAGTCTATAGAAATTAGTCAATTTACAGGATTAAACAGAAGGCCACTGAAGTCCAGATCATATTTTTTTTTTCTTCCCAGACAGAATAAAACCCAGTTTTATAAATGAATGAAAGTTTGAAGACAGAACACTCTTTTGAAGAATAAGGTTTTAGACTGGTCTTGGGGAGGCAGTGAAATATGACAGAAGTATAATCAGTCTTCTGGTAGAGATAGGTGAGAGCAACTGCTTTACAAACTTACACGAAGAGCATACTGACTTCTCCAGGGTCTTAGTCACTGCTGATTTACACATGGTTCAAGATATTCAATATCCCACAGCACCAGGATTTGTGCCTGAAGTCAGGCAATGATGCTGGGGGTGTGTGTGTATGTGTTACATTATGTAATGGGATGGCTATTGTGCTTACCTCAAAACAAAACAAAACAAACAAACAAAAAACAAAAACACCCCAAACAAACAAACAAACAAAAAAACCCCACCAAACAAAAACACTACGTGAAAACCCAGTGAGCTGGAAATGAGCTGGAAAATCTGAAAAATAAACCAGAATAACAATTTTCATGTCTAAACCTACTGTCTCCCGAATCCCAGAGTGTGTTCCTTAGGATCCCAAAGCATCTTGAAATAAACAAAGTTGGAAGGCTCAGCATATTCTAAGACCAAGGTGCTGTCAAATATGCCCTAAATTAGTCCATTTTGTTCTGATATAAATATTGACAGAAGAAGATCCACAGTTGGTGAAATCATTAGTGATGAACCAATTAAGATAAAATGTGTTAACCAGTTTCACAAGAAAAGTCTATTGTACTTTTGATTTGTCATCTCCTTCGATCATTTCAAGTATAAGCAGAAAGGTGACAGGCTTAAACAAATATTTTTATAACTTTTTGTTTGTTTCACAGAATTCATGTAATAGAAGTTGTTACTATAAGATTCTTTTCCCAGTTAGATACAGGAATTATCTAAAACCTAAAAGTTTTGTTCCTTCTCCTCCCATCCACCATTAATTTGGCAGATCCAGGAAGGTATAACAATTTAATTGCCCTTGATCAAGTTTGTCAGGACATGAAAATACAAGTTCCTTGTAAGAGAAATTCTGCAAGCTTCTGAATACTTAATAATCTCTAGCTGACATATAAAATCATGCAATATCATGTTATATATAAGAATTACAATATTATTAAATTGTAATAGTAGTATATGTTTGGAGGAAGAGACACTTTCTAAAGCCTTAAACATATGATTAGATACAAATTATACCATCTTAAATAATTTGCAAAATAAATTGAGGGCTAGAAGGTATGGAAGGGCCTGTGAATCTGCAGGAAGAAATTGGGTTGTGTGGGGACTGTTGAACAGTGAATCACAACCACAAGGTTACCAACAAAGGACTGGTATTGATGCCTGGCTTCCTTGAAAAAACTGAATGAAGACACTTCTACTTCCTCCCCGTCTCTGAAATATGATGAACAGCTCTGTATTACAACCAGGCATAGTAGCCCTCTGAAGTCGTTCCAAAAGCACAGGACCACTGAAGTGCAGTAATGTTTGGAAGCAGCAGGGGGGATCACAAGGGAGCGGCTTCCTTCACATAGAATCAAGCCCTCTGAGGATAGTTAACTTATCTGAGAGGTTAGCCACGAGCAACCCCAGAAATTAGGGAGTGTAAAGCAATCCAGATGCAGGAGAATGATTAGAAATCGGTGGATTAAGTATTTTGTGAACCTTAGTGCTGGCAGAAGAGCACAAAGCAGCAAACTGGGGCAAAAATATGTTTTTTGCAACAAATAGCTAAACCAGCTTCTTTTCTTCACACTAGTGTGACTAATCAGATTGTGTTAATGTCTGTAAATCTCTTTGAGATCTTCCAATGGAAATTACTATTCAAGTTTTATAAAAATATTATAGAAAGCAAAAGTTACAGTGCCAGAATATATACACTGAATCTATGGGAAATCATTATTCTTCCATGTTTCAAGAATTGTTTGACAAGTTTTGAAATTATTTCTCTGGGAACTGATCTGACTTAAATGTGTTTATCCTTTGCCTTTTGTTAGCTCATGTTTGCATTTACTGTCCATTAATAATAGATGAACACAACAGCCTAAGGTACTTGATTCTTTTATGAACTGTAGATAATTCCACATTTCAGTCCTACATAACATCAACAGCATAGGGAAAACTGGAATGTGGCAAGAAGCCCAGGAAAAGGCAAGCTGAGTTGGATTGGGAATTAGCTGGAAGGATAATGATCCTGCAAGCCAATATTCATTAAGTAATTTTATGTGCGGCAGAATAAAATCATGATACACACTTGGCATCTGGAGACTTTAAAATGCTAAGAAAAATATTTCAGTAACTGTACAAATTGGTTAACAATTGTGATGCAAAACAATTATTTCTATGTCCCTTGATCCAACATGATTCAATTTTACTCAGCACTATTCTGAAACTCCAATACATAATTTAAAGAATTGCTTATCAGACAGCCTAGCTGTTTCCTGAGATGTTATACAATCCTTCTTCCCATTTTCCTTTTGCAGCCATCTTTTGGCTTGCATCCAAACCACGCTCACTTCAGCAATGTGGGGATAAAATTCTGGAGGTGCTTTGGCATACACTGGGGCCTAGGCAAGCCCTATGAGGGCATGCAAATATATCAAAACTGTAAAACAAGAATTCAAAACAGTCGATAACTAATAACAAAAGCAGACAAAAATTAGCATACTTAAACTGCTCTTCTGGATTTAATTCATATCTGTTCTTAAACTGTTAAATATGAGCCCAAAATAACATTACCACCTTCCAAAGGTAAGATGTTTCATCCCTTTGTAGCTCGTGATTTGCACCAGACTGCATGTGTTACTTATGTGACTTTGCTGATAAGTCATTCAAGTGGGAACTGCAAATAATACAAGCTCCACTGAAAAGCAAATGTTATATTGCTAGTAACAATTTAGTTGCTGAACTAGCCATGTGACTCACTCAGGAGGACAGTTGCATCTCAAGGAAGGCTTTTGGATTATCCCACTTAAGAAAGGTCGGTCCTACTCCATCTGTCTGGATGTCTGTTCATTAGTGAAAAAGATACTATTTATCTGAATGTAGATAGTAGACAGAGATGTGGGGTTGTTTCATTTGTTTTTCAAGTAGCATTTCTTGTTCATGCATCTCAGTGGATTAGAATTGACCTCTGAAAATTTAATGGAGTCCCTACATATCTTTCTAGATTTTTACAATGCAAAGTGGTTTTTTCTTAGTTCACAAAATCATCTCCTTTTCAAGGACAGTAACTGTTAACAATCTTATCTGTTTTAAAAGTGTCTATGTGCTAGTCATTTGCAAGAAAAAATATGTTCTGAAGAAAGTCTCAGAAATAAATTTATTTACTGCCTGAAATTCATTATTCACGTCGACAATCTGATATACATATTGACCTATGTTTTCAAATACCATATCTAGTACTTCATGTTTATTACCTCTGGAAAAATCTAACTGGAGTGTGTGCAAACCATTGACCTCTCCCATGGGTCACAGAATAATGCAAACTTGAGAAGAATAGCCCCTGATTTTGTCAACAGTTCTCCAGTAAAAGATATATTATTAGATTAATAATGACTTAATCTAAAAAATTGCTGCTGGCATATATTTGTCTGTCAAATTACAACCAAGACCTTTAGGAAACTTAATTTCTGAAACAGGGATCCACAGTATATGGAATTTAAATATGTGAATTTATATCTCACCATCTTGGTTATAAACAACCTATGAAAGATTAAAACTCTTGACAATGCTTACAATAAGACTTTAGTTTGGAGAAGAAATAGTGGACATAAGGTGCAGTACAGTTACTAACTTATGAAAGGGGATTTATTATATTTTCACCTTTGGCTGTTTTACATTTCCTCTGTGCTCTTCAGTCATATGTGAAACACAGGTAAAATGCATATTGTCACTTGTGCTTGCAATATTAGAGTCTGAGACAGCTTTAATTTCATGAGGATTTAATTCCAAATGCAAGAGAATTGCAGCTTACTAGTTCATTACATTCTTGGGGATTCTTAAGTGAAAGATTTCAGGGAAGTCTAAAAAACAACTAAAGACACAGTCCATGGCCAAGCTACAGATAGAAGACCAACACCAGCTAAATGAACATTTTGTATTTTAATACAGTTACTCAGACAGGAAGTCTGCCTCTTCACATTGGCAAATAACTGATATCTGCAGTCCCTGGATACCAACTCTTGCCCATTTATAAGATTTCTCAACTGCAGATGCACAACATCAGCATGTGACAAAATCACGCAGCTTTATAAGTATCTGGCACTTGAGACTCAGAATCATAGAATGGTTGGGTTGAAAGGGACATTAAAGATCATCTAGCTCCAACCTCCCTGCCCTGGGCAGGGACATATTCCACTAGACCAGGCTGAATTTGCAATACTAGTTGAATAAGCAATAGTAGTTGGTGTATTTTAAAAAACTGAATATTGAAAAAAAACCCAAAAACAAACAACGAAACTAATCCTTTTTTTTCCCTTTCATTATGTGAAAACATCTAGAAAAAGGAGGATTTAAAATAATGTTGCAATATGCTTACATGAGGGCTATTCTATTTGATTTCAAACAGTTCAAGAGTACATCTTAATTTCTTAATTCACAGAATTATATGGGGAAAACCAGTGTTGTCCTGTTTGCAACAATGCACAAATACACGGAAAACTTCAGTGGGAAGGCTAGTCTTGGTATTTTAAGGCATTTAGTGCCTCACTACTCAAAAACCGTTTTCACTGCAGGTTGTGCTTGCAAAATTGGATACACTGTTTAATTCTTCCATGGCTTAATTTTTTCCTTGAAGAAAAAGGCAGGTACCAACTCTAAACATGTTAATGTCTGGCACACCTGGCTGGAGCATATTATTACATCCAAGCTGAAGCACTTGAGAGCCTGTGCAAGTACTTAAGAATGCTCATTATGGCAGTTTCCTAAGATCAATGAACCTGGGTAGTATAATTTCCCTCAGTTTTAGGTATGCTATGCTACTTAGATTATGGTGCAAACATTTGCTCCCTTACAGACAGCCATCTTTTCTTGTACAACTCCCTTCATCATCCATACACTTCTCATCTGCTCACCCACTCAAGTACTGGTCACCCCATCCTAATCCATCTTCTTATGAGATCAGTTATTCTCCTTCTGTACTTTTCTTAATTACTCTTCTGTGTCTATTCACTTCCCTCATACTAGCTCCACATTTCCAGCTATTCCATCCAAATAAAAAGGCTGAACAAAAAGCCCTCAAAAGGTCTGCTACTGTGTCTATTCACTTCCCTCATACTAGCTCCACATTTCCAGCTATTCCATCCAAATAAAAAGGCTGAACAAAAAGCCCTCAAAAGGTCTGCTACTGTGTCTATTCACTTCCCTCATACTAGCTCCACATTTCCAGCTATTCCATCCAAATAAAAAGGCTGAACAAAAAGCCCTCAAAAGGTCTGCTACCTCTGTTTCCCTTTGCCTCCAAAGTAACACTTCATTTTACTTTCGCCTTTTCATTTTTACATTACTTAAACCATGAACTTTATTTTTACTGGCTGGAGTTCTCCTTTATACTTATATTCTAGAGACTCTTTTGCTATAGCTCCCTGCATCATGCCCTCTATTTTCACTTAAAAATGATTGTGAAACAGAGATTACAACTTTTATCCTTACCCTTTTGAACTACAAAATTTAATTTTACCATGGCTGTAGTCACTTTCCATCACATTGTTGTATTTTCTTCATATCTGTCCTCAATGAATGAAATCTCCTCTACCCTCCCCTCTTGCCCAATCCCACACACAGACTCTCAGAGTGCTGTTGCTTAATATCATCCTTTCAGTTATCACTCTGATTAGGCTGTCAGCAACTGTGCCTCCTCCATCAACTCTCCTGTCTGTACTACATTACTTTGTTTGTCTTTAAGGTCCTTGTCCATACTGCAACACCTTATTCATGACCAACTTGCAGGTATGTTTCTGACTATGATCTATCAAAAGTATCAACTTCATTTTACACTTTCAAACGTACCTTTCCCCACTTTCTGTGACACCAGTTTTCATTCCCCAAAAGAGCTTTGCAAAGGTCTGTAATATTATATAATTATCTTTCTTTAAATTCTCTTTACAGCAAGAGCTTGGTAGGAAAATCCTAGCCTCTGAATATTGTGCTAATATCACCCACATTATTTCTATTTATTTTCCTCCTTTCCGGCATTGCCGCCGGTCCCAAACTTAGCAAGAGCTGTTTGGTACACCTCTAAATTTACACAGTGCCCACAAAACTTCTAATCCATGGCTTCAATTTAAGATTTATTATAAATCAATGGTATTTAATAATTGAATTTTATAATGTTTTATTGAAGGTGAAGGAATTTAAATCCTCTTCAAAAAAGAGCATACACAAACTAGTTACACAATGACTATAAAAGAAATTATTCATTGAGCAGAATTGAACATAAGATTCTAAATTTCTCACCAGTTTTCAGATAAAAAAGCCCAAACCCCACAGACTTTTCTACTCCTGGTCACCTAGAATTTTATCTCTCCTTAGTCAGAGACAAATCAACAATGGACTTTGGAAGGTTTCATAATAAAATAAGAAAAACTATTATGCTGAAGATAAAGGGGGGAAGGAGGTAGAGAAAATTGTGCAGATAACATTTGCAATGCATTAGAATTATGTTTATGTCTCCCTGTTAACACTTCTCACTGTTAACACTTCTTAGTTTGCAACAAAGGATCCAGTTTACCATTTAGAAGAGGAACCTCCCCCCCTCCCAAGCCCCCAAACCAGAAACAAAATGCCCAACTTGAAAAAAAAAGATTTGTTGTCTGTTGCAGTCAGAGCCCTAAGAATCCCTAAATTTTTCCATGGAATTTTTGTTTACTCTAAAAGAGTAAAGCATATAAAGACATATATGTATGCATATACACAAGCCCTAAGGAGGACATTTTCAGATTTTCTAGTTTTACTATCAAGTCACAGATTTTTAGGGCACACATAAATGTGTTGGGTAAGATTGTGAGAACAGCGACATTTGAAGGTACGTTCCAAACGTTTTTCTTACATACATGAAGATGTAGCCCTGTTTCCTAAGAAACAGATTGTAAGAGTAGCCTAAAAGAGGAAAACATCTCTGCCCTTCTCACAGGGCTGGACTATTAAGAGCTGAACAAGGCATGTTTGTCTACATGACAGCATCAAGCATTTTAACATCGAACACAAAGCAGAAGAAAACAAGGGTTATAGGGCTTTTGGATGATACTTGAAATATCAAAAAATATTGCCTCAACTTTTTCACATTCCATTCAAATACAGAAACCTAAGTTTCTGTATTACCACACCTTTTACTATAAGGGTTGTACTGTTTCTGGCAGCGCTCACATAACAAACTCAACAGATATTGTACCTAAATTTAGGCCACATTTCTGACTTTAAGTTCTGGTCATTTAGGAAGTGTTTCTGGTCATGTAGAAGATACATACTTGGCACTAATGTTTTCAGGAGTTGGATGATGAGACTAACTCAGACTTTGGCAAGAGCTTTGGCCCTTCATCCTGCCCAGTAGATCTGTGGAAAGATTTTAATGTTCTAACTTCTAATCATTATCTCAGCCAAATGGCACGATAGTTGCCAAGAATAAGTAAAGTCTGTGAAAAGTAAAACTTTGGGAAAAGAAAAAAAGAGAGAGGACTTGAAAGTTTGGGCTATTATAAAACTTACAAGGCTGTTTATTTGGAAGCATAGCAAGTTGCTAGGTGACATAATGGAGCACAAGTCCTTGAACTGCCAGGTCCGGTATATATTAAGACCCATATTATTTTTCTAATTGGAAGAAAACTACAGAGGTAAAGGCAGACGATTCATTGTGATGCTCTATTACTTCAGAATGCGATGGCCGACCTTTTTAAAACATGGAATTGCCAGATCCTGTAACTCATACAGTCAACTAATTATTTCAAGTCTATAGGTTGCTTGTGTTGTGTGGTGCACTTCCTCAAATGCTGGAGTTGAAGAAAGTTGACGTATCTTTGAGGTTTAACATAAATGTAAATGCTGAAAATTCCTCAAGTACAATGTGATTTCCCAGGGAATACAGAAAGATCTCAAACAGTAAATTTAAAGCAACCAAAACTTTTCATTCCTCCAGCATAGGATATAATCTCTAGGCCTGTACATTTTGAGTTAGCTGTCACCTTCAGGCTCCATTTTCCAAGACTTTCTTCAAAGTTCTAAGAAACACACATGCTGAAAATAGTTCTTTTTGTTTGGTAACAACAACAAAAAAATGTCCTAAAATTCCTGCATCATTGTAATCAGGTCTTTACCACTACTAACAGAAATCTTAGGAAAAATTTTAAAGCCTTAAGCTTAAAATTTTAAAAGTTCTTAAGCTAGGCTTCAAGAGAAATTTCTGTTAATCAGCAACTGAAATTTTGAATTAAATTAAGTGGCTTTTTTTAATCATGCTGCTCTTGCATCTTTCTGCCTTATTTTCTCTTAAAAGTTGGAAATCTGCTGTTTCCTTTCTTTTGTCTTTGTTCTAGCAAGCTCTGGACATGGTGTGTGGACTCATCACAGTGGGGACTCCAATCGAATCCCTGTTCATATGAAACTCCAGTTATAACATGAAATAGTGAATGAAATAGTGAAGAGATTGAAATAGAAGCCTTAAACTCTCTTGGCTAATGAAAGTTCCGTATTATTTTGCAGTTTTTTGTTATTAATTTGATACTTGTGTTATTTTTACTGCTTCAAACAAAATCAATTGATTAATTAACCCTTTAATTAGCTTCTAAGTTTACCTAATAGCTTCTGTCCTCATATATAGCTGTATGTGCTACCTTGATCATTTATTTAACTTTTCTGGGAAAAGAATCCTAATTTAGGGAAAATTCTCCTGGGGCTAATACCCTCCTCATAAAAATGTAGCAGGCATATTAATACCCATATTACTTCAGCTAATAAGATACTAGGAGATGGTATTATTACAAGACACTGGGAGATTGGGTCTGCATATGTCTCCATTCTCAAACGCATGTCTCACAGCAGGTGCAAAAATGGGAGCCTGCTATAATTTTATCTTCCACAATGGCACAAATTTTCCTTTGCTTAACGCTTTCAGAATCCTATACAAAAATACTCACATATAAGCTAGTCAAACTCAAGGATACAAAAACTCCCTAGATATTATCTCTTTTGAAGTTGGAAGTAATTTTAAAGGTACAAAATATGACCTCTTGTGTAAGAGCTAACATAAAACTTTGTCTATTAATTCCTAAAGCAAATGGATAATTTCTTATTGAACTAGATTCTTTCTCAAGGACAAAATGGGCATTTTTTGAAACCACTTTGAACCTCATAAAGTATTTATCAGCACTTCTTGCTCTTGAGCTCAAATGAAGCTGCATTCAAACTATTGAAATAAGTGCAGACAACACCTGATCTTGTTCTTAAATTGCTGGAAGGATTGAACCAAATGAGGTAAAGTTTAATCTTTTCTTTCTTGACCCTATCTGAGTGTATGGATTTCTTCTAAAAGGATGACACGAAATGCTGAACTTTAGATTTAAATACTTTAGGAGCTCTATATGAAAATTAAAACCACAGTGATGAGACTTAGAAGAACCATATTCCATTTCTTCCTATCTCCTGTACTGGACAAGCTGAAGTAGACATAGAACACAAAGACTAAGAAAATGAGAGTCCATTAAGAGAGAAAGTTTGATTTCCTACAGATGAAAAGAAGTCCTAAATATGGACAAGAAGACAAATAATCAAGCTGCGGAAGTTCTTTGACTTGGAGGTATTTATTTTATATTTTCTGTGAAATGTGCAACTATTGACCAATCTAATTAGGAGAGAGTATGTCTCACAGATTTTCAAACTATGAAGTTGACTGAAGGTTCCCTACGGCCTAAAAGTTATAACTGAGAACATGACGCTTTTTTAATGAACTCAAGATTACATGTTGACAGTGACCTTGAAAGAAAATAGATATCTCCAGGCAAGGAGATATTATCATGGTTAGGATAAGAAAATAAGATGAAGTTAAGCTGTGGCTTAGGGGAAAAAGATGTACACTGTCTTTGCCTTCTTGTTCATAGTATGGTCTTAGAAAGATGTTTCAATACTCTTGAAAAAGACTTTTTGGAACAGAGGTTCTTGATTTCACCTTGTGGGTCAAACCCCTGCTAATGTAAGAGATCATGTAGTAGTCTTTCAGAATTTAATCCTGTTTTCTCCAATATCCAAAGGGACAGATGAAGAACCTAATGCAATTCATTTTCCTCTACTTTCCAGTGTGCATTTATTCACCATAAATTATCTCCATTTTTTTCTGATGTCTTTCTTAGAAGATTCTTTTACTTCCACATCAATTACCCATAGTGTATTCATATTCCCTCAGACAGCCACTCATATTTAGCCTTTGCTAAATAAATTAAGTCAAAAGCTCCATCAGTTTAACTGTTTTAGAAGCCCTTGTATTCAAAAGCTTGCAGAAATAAAAGGAGCTGACCATAAACACACAGAGAAAGTATGCTCAAGGTCTCGCCAGGACTCTGTACAATAGTGTGAATGCTTCCTTTCCTTTGTAGCACACATTCTCAGTTCACTGAAGAACCACAGCTTTTCTTCATTGGCAGTTGTCTTCTGGACTTTCACAACCAGAAAATCTTCTGACATTTCTAGCTGAATGGATTCCAGATTGTAGCAGAATGTGTTGTCATTAGCCCTCAATCCTACAAGGCTTCAACATTTCGCAACTTATAACACATTTCATGGTTATCCATACCAATTACTCTAATTCTCATGATCATTCATCTTCTCCTGTATATCTTGATCCTTTTCAGCACATATAACTCTTACCCACACCATCATCAGGGTTTAATTAATACACACTCCCTTTTTTGGCACAAAGTTATTAACTAAAATATCACATAACCTCTGTCTCACAAAAGCCTGCTAAAAATTTCTTTACAGTCCAAGAATACCCTTTTTCATAAAAACTATAACAGATCACTTTTAACTAAGTTCTTATTCCTCTTAAAATCCTTTCACTGATCTCCCATCTTTTGCAGTCAGCATACTCTATACTATAGCCAAGAGGAAAACCTGAATAATTTTGATGGCCAAATTAATGATGCAGATTTTGTTTTGCAAAAGGATGAGTAAACCCAGAGTACTAATTCTGACTTGGGTGCTACTTGGCTAACACGCCATTCTTGAAGGCAATATATTATGGAGCACACTCCAGCATTTCTGCAAGGACAGCTGTGTAATAGAGTCTTTCAGAAGACAATTGTGTCCTTTCTGTTATCTTTGTTCTTCTCTTGCTATGCAATTGATCATTCTGCAGGTGGCCCAAGATTCCTTCTCCCCTTTCAGAAATTCAGCCTATGCTTTTATTCTGGAAGCAGCTTGAGTCTAAGATGGCTCATTGGCTTCTCTGTGCCATAGCATATTCAGATTATCCTATAAAAAACCAGTGTCTCTTCACTGTGCCACTGGCTCAGAGTTTATTTAATCAGCTTCAGGCTGAAGAAAGGCACCTAAACCATTTGCAGAGCAGGTTTGGCACCAGAAGCAATTGTGTCATTCATCCAGCTCCATACTCCCAGCTACCAAACACTGGGAGACACAAAATGGCTTTCCTCACAATTAACTGCAATATTATAATGTCTGCTGCCCAGTTAATTCACAATCCAGGTAAGCTGCTAAATAACCCAGCTGACTATTACATTTGCAGTTTTCAAAAAATATTGTACTGTCCTGCATCATTTCAATTCAAAACCAAGCAAACCAACAAACTCAGTTCCTGAACCTTCAATTAAACATCCCGATTCTTTCAGAGTTCTGGAGCTGAAATTATTTGTGCTTCCCTTACAAATCCTGATTTCCTAGTCTAAATTAATTGAACACTGTGAGTTCTGCTTCCATCTTGGCTGCAGTCATTTCCCTTCCTTCAGTCACTTCTGCCTCTAACATCGCCTTCAACATCCCCATCCATACCGACAAAAGACAAACTTTTTTCATAGTTTTGGAGCAATGCTGAGAAGATAATTACTATTTATTCCATTATCCCATTCCAATGTCCTATTTTTCCTTCACTCTTTATTTAATCACCAAGTAATATTTTCCATTTGTTTTCATTTTTACCCTTTTGACTTTTGAACTTGACTTTAGACGGTGATTAGTCCTTTTCTATTTTGTTCCCTGAAGGCTCACTACTTATGCCTCATACGCTTTCTGAGACAGTTATTTACTTAGCTGAGAGAGAAAACCTTTTTCCTACTGTTTTTCCTATTTGGAACACAAGTTCAACATATTTTTACCATGTCTGAGTTAGAGAAATTTCTGTCCTCCTCCATAATGAAGTCCCTGATTTTTCACTTCATTTAAATTAGTGTGCTTGCAATCACTGTAATCTGATCCCTACCACTGTATCCCACCAAAACAAAGGCCAAAATACCATCATGTTGTTTGTGTGACTCTTCAGTAACCACTTCGCAGAATTATGGGGTTCTGCAATTACTACTAAGTTTAGCTCTCATAGCAACACAACAGCCTCTTTTTCCACTAGCAGGTTTTTTTTCACAACGATTTTTATATTAGAATTAAGGAACTGATGTCCTCACTGCCTGTAATCTTGGTATTTCCCCTCAATTTCCCTCCATGGTGTTTCAACCGCATAATGACAAAAGACCTTCTCTTGAGCCTTTTACGGGTGGGCTGAGCCGGGAGATCCCTGCGGACAAACAGGTGCGGCGCAAGACATCAGGCGGGGGGAGTCCCTGGAGCGCTCCACACGCTCCCCGCGCACCGCACCTCTGGGCTGGGCAGTGTGTGCGAGCTCCCTTCGCTCGCAGCCGTGAAGACACGGCCGCGGGGAGCACAGCTGGCGGGGAGCCGGCATGACGGGCGAGGCCGGCGGTCACACCCCCGCGGCAGGCGGACACACACCCGCGGCAGGCGGACCCCTGCAACAGCCAGACACACACCCGCGGCAGGCGGACACCTGCAACAGCCAGACACACACCCGCGGCAGGCGGA